>CM053784.1:219338079-219760579 GCA_028749045.1 Cupressus sempervirens | reverse complement strand
CTATGGGAGATTAGGGAATATAAAAGTTCCTTTAATCCCCCTAAGATAGGAATCCATCTCTAATAAATATATAGTTTTTATATGGTAACCTTATCTGCCTAAATTTGGGTATGAGCCCTAAGACTATGGTGACCATCACAATCACTGATAGCCCCCTTAAAGATATCAAGATCCATCTCTAATGAGAAAATTACACTCATACTCTATGGATTCCCAAACTCATTCTCGAGAATCTATCTCTAATGAACATTACATTCATCCTCTATAGAATCTTGGATAAGTGATTAAAGATATAATAATTTGATATCACCATTTTATTAGTTTCCTTTCCTAGATGCACCATATTATTGAATGTTGATAAGAAATGATATATATATACCTTCTAAAATGCTCAAAAAATCCAAAACTGCTTGTCTTTTAAGGAATTTTAGATCTACTCTACTACCATTCCTTTTATTATTTTTCATTATCAATTTCATATTATTGTAATATTATAATATAGATACGAAAACTATCTATATTCATTATCCCAAAAATAAGGAAACTTAAAGTTATGGATTCCAAAATATATATGTATATTTCTTAGGTTATTAAGTACAATACATACCTTCCCTAGATGTGTGGACCAGGATGCTTTCAATAAAGGCTAGAGCCCAACCTTTTCACTTGGTCAACACCTTCCTTACTACTTCCTTCTTAATACATGGGGTCTTCTTATGTTTCTCTAACCAATATTTTCTTATCCCTATGGCTACCATTGATGTGTATGAGAGTGGTGGGGACCTCAACATTTGACACACCTTTTCCTATTCTTAGTCTAGATGGTGCCACTCATATACTTCTTGTTCCTCATTCATCTTATGTCTATGGATGGAATACGTGTCTTGAGAAAGACACAACGAGATGTATGATCCACCTATCTTGTTGATTGATATGCCTTTGTCCTTTAATCACCTATGATTGGTTGACATGTATTATGAGTACAATATATGTTTAGATTGTATAAGGCCCAAACATAGTCTTATTTTTTGAACCTCATCTTTTTTCCTGCACTCTATTTGATCCTTCACTCTCTCCACTATTCCCTTCTACCCCTTTTTCTTTTCTTTCATACTTGATGGGTTTGGCCTAACAATTATATATATATATATGTATGTATGTATGTATCTTATTTATTTTATAACCTTTGGCCTCCCCAATCTCCCTAATTGGTATGGTGTATATATATATTGTAAACCAATAGTAATGAAAATCATACATCAACACTTCTTAATCAATCGTGTCTCATGACATGAACAAATAAGATTTCCCATAGGTTAATAATATTATTTTTGATCTAATAATCATTTTTATATATTATTTTATAGATGTATTTAGTTTTCTATTTTATTATTCAACACTTAAATATTCTATAATGACATATTTGAATTCATCCAATTATTATTTTATTCTTTAGTCTATTATTCAAATAAGGATATAAATGGTGACTAATATTAGATTTCTTTATTTATAGGGGATATTATAGTTGATAGGTCTATTCTGATTGTAGGGAACATAACTCTAGTTTGTGGGTCTATTATGTATGGGACCTTGATACTAAAGCTAGGAGGCTTATTATTTTGAGCTTGTTGCCTCTTCATAGCCACCTACTCATTACTCATTTTTTGCATTACTACACTATTGTCCTCCATCTTCTTTTCTTGATCCTGCAACCTCTTATCCATACTCTGCATCAATATATGCATCATAGCCTCAATCTTATCAACTCCATTAGAAGAAGTGGAGGCTATTTGGATGACAACAAGGGACTAAATTATAGAGGAGGTAGGAATAAGGGCTACAATAGGCTAATGATTGGGGATGTCAAGAAAGAAGGGCATTGGAGACCTTGGAGTTAACCTCCCTCCTTATATGAAGATATTTTTTTCTCTAATGGCAATCTCATAAGCATTTGGTAAAGTGTCCCCTCCCATAGATTTCAAAGTGGTAGCAATATCATTGTTAAAGGCTTGAAGGTAATACAAGAATTCATTACTAGGAGAAGGCTTTACTGTAGTACATATTCTATCTCATGCCTTTTGAAATGTATAATTAAAATAAGTCATATATTCATGGGGTGCTCTCTTGATAGTTGTCAACTACTCTAAAAGTGATAGATGATCACTTTTGTCTTCAAAATACTTACAAAGCCCTACTCCTAACCTATCCCAATCAGTAATAGAGTTATGAGACAAACCTCTATACCATTGTAATGTTTTTCCTTTCAAGGATGAAGCTAGAAGCCTAACAACAACATAATCCTCTATAATACCATGTATATTACAAACATTTAAAGTCTCCTTAATATGTTCTATAGGGGGTATAGAAGTTTCATCAGTGAAGTTAGGTATAATTTTGATGGCTGATATTGGAATATCATGTCTTTGAGCCAAAAGGAGAGGACTTCCACCATTAAAGGTGGCAAATGCATGCACTCTAGGTCGTGCCATATGGAATAATGCCCTATTTATATAAAATGATGGCAACCTAGGTTGTGATCTAGCAACTAGAGGAGTGGAAACAGATCTTTTAGGTGTATCTACTACTGATGTACTCCTAATTGGTGATAGAGATAATCTATTTCTCTTTTTTCTAGGGTTTGAAATTGAAAGATTAATGTATTGAAAATTACCTCTAGAAGATGCCCTTGTATGATCTTTCAGCATGAATCACAACAACCTGATCTAGAAACTAGATATATTGTAGGATAGAGTCTCCAAGTACTTGAAAATGAACCTCTTGAAGGCCTAAAGATACTAAGAGTAGAACTATCTTCTCAATACATATATTGTAACTTTTCTTCTTTTATACTAGTGAACTTATAAAGCTTTAAGAGTTTGTCCCACTCGATGTGCCAAACACTATTTTCAAAAATGTTTGCACCCTTGCCTAGAGTTTTTACCTAAAGGCAACCTTTTGAAACATGAAAACAACCTCCAAGTTGTGCGACTTGAACAATTAGGTTGAGTCTTTGGAGAAGGTTGGTTTCCTTCACTATTAGGGTGCACCTAAACTATACTCAGAGAGGAAAAGGGATGAAAGCATACATAAAGCACTAACCTAATCTATCCTAAGGAGGTGATGCACAAAAATAGAGTGTTCAAATTAATCTTTGCCCATCCATGCATAGTTAACTATCATAACATCAAAAGATATACAAATTCAGACTTTTTAAATCTTCCAATCACATTAGATCAGACAACTAGACAAATGACACAAGGAAGAAGAGATTCACTTTATATCACTCATAGGCCAAAAGAGATATAATAATGTGAATGATAGACAACAACAATAAATTGAAGAGAGGAAAATAGACCTTGCATAGTACATCAATGACTGAAAGAGATAATGTAGAATATCATGAATAGTTTAGAGTCAAAGGGAATTTATAGTGTGCATGCTAAAACATGCCAAGGAAAATAGAGAAGAATCAATCCTAAGAAGGGTTAAAAATCTACTTTTTATAGTACAAGCATAACTCAAATAGCTTCTACCCTAAGGAAAAAATTCAACAACTTCATTCAAGGTGGTAGAGAGTAGTTACTACAAATCTAGTAAGATTTGATCATGGCACACATCCAGACAAAGGAAAATCACTTCTTCACCAAACATAGCCTTTAGAAGATAGAAACAATGGCCATGGACATTCTGACTAATTAGATGGACTTCCAAATGGTGATGGAGTGTTCCTTTACATTTATCAATCATAGGGAATGATGAAGGTGGTTGAAGGATATCAAAATGATTGGATCTACCATCAAAGAGATGTTCCTTTTGCTATCACTATGCCAAAATAGTCATGTCATTAGTCAACTAGAGTCAATCCTTATGCCTTGACACATGGACCAATCAACCTTTATTATTCTACCACCCTCATAGTATTCAACTTCATGTTTCATATTTGACCACCCATGATCATAGCTTCGGCACCACCCTTCTTCATTAGCAATTATTACTTGCAAAACTATGACCAACTATCTATTGCTGCTTCATAGCTTGCCTTCAACTTTTCCAACTGATTATTGTGACCTGGTAAAATTGTGAACCTAACTGCGACATACCATTCATGTTGTCACACCATAGACCTTGAGCCAACATGAAATGCAAATGGCTATGCAAAAATAGACTTAACCACCATTTCTACTCTCTACTAGGGCCCGTTGAGACACATGTTATGTTATTTTTATCTCTCTATATAAATTGGGTGTACAATTTTCCATAATGACATAGGGATATGGATTGATTTCTTTAGATCCAATGATAAAAAATATAGCTAGGATCCTTCTTGCATAGTTAGCTTCTTGACCAATTAGAAACTACGACATCACCCAAGTCATTCTCACTTTATGTTATTGTTGCTTCGCGACTTAACTCTTTAACTGATCATTGACCCCAGTGATTGTGTGCACAAGGTGGTTAATGAATTTTCCATCTTGACCATGGTTTACAATAAACTCTTTGCGATCATGTGAATGAAGAAGCATCATAACATCGCCATTCAAGCCTTGGGTCAAGATCATAACCCTATGACTAAGAGATAAAGAAAGATTGCTACATCACCACTCATAACCAAATGCTAGCCTTTTAAACCATGAAGCCACACTAACTTTTTGGAAGACCACATTGTACATCCACACCTCTCCTAATGGTTAAGCCATAGATTGTAGTGACTAGGTAATGAAGGATAGTCACATGATCATGACTTGAGTCTATAAAGGGATAAAGCAAAAAAGGTTTGAACTTAGGAAAATAAAATATAAGCCAAAGTTTTGAATATATCTTTTATTTGATTATTTGGGTATTTTGAATGTATGACCATTGGACATGTTTGATAGGAAAACTCAAGTTTTAGCAGGAGGGAAAATATGGCTAACATTAACCTATACTCTAAAACTTGTGCTTCTATTTTATGGAATTAAATACTAATATTTACCTAACTAAAAGTTACATTCTTCTCCCATGTGGGTCCTCACAAAAGAATTAATGATTTCAACGACTCAAAGATTAAGTGAATGAATGATTTCAATGACTCAAAGATTAAGAACTGTAAATATCATTTTCATTCATGAGCATTTCATAAGTACATGAGCTATAGGAAATAGAGTTGTATTTATATAAATTTCTAGATTACAAAAGTGTGTCTTCCTAATTCTTCTTAACATCAAAATCTAAACTTCTAGCTTATTTAACATACTAGCATAAAATAGAACTCCTAAAATCTAGGGTCCTTCAATGCCAAGAATATGACAAGATTGACATTAAACATTATTTAATTCAAAAATAAGTTGTGCTTTACTTTCACATAAACTCCAAAACTCATGGCTTCTAGATCTGCTCCATAATGATTTACAACTACCTTGATCTAGCATGCAACAATATCTAATAACTAAAAGGGCATAGAATCATTATGAATTCAAAAAAATCAATGCTTTTCCTTGAATATTTACTTCTCCTTCCATTGTTGACTCATCATTTTCCTACAAAATATTAGTGTGTAAATGCAAAAACCACAATACATATCCAAGATAACATACATAAGAAGTTAGTCATATCAAATTTTCTCTCATCAATGGCTATAGGAGGAATTACCCAATTAATGCAAGACATGAAGATACATCATTTCATTCTATATAAGCGCGCACGCACACACACACACACACACACACACACACACACACACACACACACACACACACACACACACACACATATAGCATATTAATCCCATCAATATTCACACATATAGCAACATAGTTATAAGTAGTCTGGTTAAGTTTATCAAAATTTCATAAGTTTATGAAGTCTTAGATTGGACTCATCACTTATCAAACATCCACCATTGATCTATTCATCTCTTCCATGTTCCTTGATATGGTTATAAGAGAAACTAGCATGATGTCAATAAGAAAACACTTTTACACCTCTACATGCATATGTATCTATGATCTATGCCTCCTCATACTTCAATTTTCATGGTGTAGAATGACTAGAACAAATTAACTTGCTTACTTTTGTTCCAATGAATAGATGAAAAGTACATTATCAACATGTCATTGCTTGATCCTATTTTGATTTCATTTACCTTTTATGCAACTCTATTAACTTTAATGATATAAAGTGTTTTTCCTTTACACTTTGACAGTCCTATTTTAACTTTTTCCATCAAAATTGTAGTTAAACCTATTAGGTGGAATGCCTACTATATTAGTAGGATTGACTCACTTCGGTTTCACTCTATAAGTATTTCATTTGTGCCCTATAATTTTGCTATTTTTTACCCCTTTTTTGTACCACAATTCCACACTATTTGACTACAATCCTACATTGTGGGATCGTAGGTTGACTCCTATAGGTTTACTTGTTTTGGCTAACCTGTTTATGTTAGATTTTTGTAAAAAGGATAGCTTGCAAGAGTGTTATATTCTAATTTTTAACTATATATTTCTAGGTTTACTTAGCTTTCTTTGTAAAAATAAAATCTTGAATGTCTTAGGGAAAAATTAACATGTTTCAATGGAATGAATGATTAAACTAATTGAAAATAAAATCTTGAATGCCAAGTATTAAAAAGAATCAATGTGATAAACTTTTAGTTTAGGTGTTAATGAACAAGTGGATAAAAGAATTGAAACTTTGGGGCTTAAAATGAAACTCACACAATGTTGAATTCCTTAAAGCAAAATCACTCTTAATCTCATATTTTTCAAATCTTTCATGTGAATGATTTTCTTATGTTGATATGATTTATTTTGTTGATCATCCACATCAACATAGGAGTGCTTCTAGTGATTTCATCAACCTTTGGGAAGTGCATCCCTTTTGGATAGAAGCTCAAACTAGTAAATAATCTGTTTGGTATAAATGAGAGGAAAGGTAAACCTTATTGATCCATTAGGAAAGTTTAGGTGGTGTGTTTCTAGGGGTAGCCCACAATTTCATCATGTGTGGAATAGATTTTAAATGGATCACATATGTAACAACTGAGCAGATGACTCCATAGACCTAATTACAAACCAACTTAGTTGCTACTCTTTTATGCTTGGTATGTTATTTTCAATGCAAGGGAAACATCATCCCTCAAGATTAATCACCATCATGCTCACTTGGTAGAGGCATAAGGCTATTTGGGTTTCATCTCCAAGAGTCATTATCCCTACAGAAGTGAGACTTCTATTTTCCATGCCTTGAAGCCTCTTTGATGTGTATCATTTGTCGATCAACTCTTGTATCAACACACCTATTTGATTAGAGGGACATAATGCACTAGAATTAAGAGACATCAAGTCATGGGCCATGGAATAACATATTGAAACCAAATTAACCTTAGGGATAAAAAGTGTGCTTGAATTGTCTTATTTGTGCAAGTGACCTCGTGAAAAACATTTGTAAAACATACACATTGGTTACTATTAAATCCTTTTCCTAAAGAAATCATATATTTTCCCATCTCAAAGTTTCTTTTTCCTTTGAGATATTGTTTTCTCATGATCCACCATATCCATTTATCAAAAGAATCTTATCTTTGTTGTGTCAAAATGGTTGTTAGCAAGTCTATTTGCAGCAACCCTCAACCTAGTTGGTTTTACTTCATCTCTTTCAACATGAAAGTCATTACACCATCCTTTGATAAAAATAACTAATATCTACTTAAAAACATCCATTATCAAGAGAAACTTGTCCTTACCATCTCAAAAAGGTTTTTAGCAAGTCTATTTGCAACAACCCTCAGTTTAGTTTGTTCTACTCTAACCCTTATTTCTAAACTAAAAACCACTATATAATTCTTAGCTAAACACCATTTTGTATCTATCTAAACCTATTTTTGGCTATCTAAAAGATCCATATTTTCTAACCTAAAGAAAAAGGTATACTTAGCATAGTTACTACCTTAACCCATGGTTGTGATAAACTTAGTAAGGATACCTAAAGTTAGACCAACCAAAACCCAAGTTCAAAAAGGGAAAGCTTCCACAATTTTTTTTTATAGAGAGATAGAAGAAAAATGCAAGAAACACACACCTAACCCAAGAATTTCTAAACTAGATCAAATTGAGAAAGAAGGTGTCAAATTTTCTTTACAAATTGAGTGGGATCATAAATTTTAGACCTTAACCCTAAGGCATGGATTCAATCAAATCCTTATCAACTATACTAGCTATACCCACTTTGATTAGGTTCCTCTTCTTCCACACACACTTTGAACTTATCCTATCATAGATTTAGGTCTTATTATAAGTGTTCATCCTAATTAGGCATTTTTAGGTTTCTCATCCTTAGTGCATGATTTTGAAATCTAGATCCATCCAAAATAAAAAATCATAGGTCCCACATCCTCCATCATCTCCATAATACTTAAGCATTTGGTGTCACTTTGTTGATAATTGTCTACCCTACATCCTACATCCATTACACTATCTTGATTGTCCCTTAAACTAAGCATTATTTAGGGTAATCTATCTTTGTCATTTGTGTCCACCATCACCTTGAGAAAAAGGTTGGGCTCCACAATTGATCATATCATGTTTTCCCAAAGGTCACAAGGCTACCTTATAGTTGACATCACTATCATATCTCAACCTTATACATAGGGAAAACATCCTCTCTTTTACTTTGACATCATATCACTTTTCCTTAGGCTTTCTAGGAATAATATCATTAGAGTTAGCATCCTTCCCATACACCTATCATACATATTGTTGCACCTTGTACAATCCCATCATCATAGTCATATCCTTAACAAACATTTAGTAAATCTACCCATGTCTACTTGCACTCATTTGTCCCAAATATCTTGTATTTCATCCTTAGGATTATCATCTTTTTATGCCACCTACCACATGTTTCAGTAAGAAAAAATGGAAGAAGAAAGACATGGATCCTAGTCTTAGTGGTAGTTTAGCTAGAAGACAGCCATACCCAATGGTACCTATAATCACACATGATCCTGCACCACAAAATCCCAAAGAGTTAGGTCATTCACTAGAAATAGATGCTATCATGAACCAACCAAGGCATGCAACTATTGTTAACACCATCATGGATCAAAACATGGAAACCATTATGGAAAATATTCTAAGAGATAACATCGGTGCCTTTGGTTTTTGAAGATCACCACCTTTAGATATATCTTATCCTTCTCATCCCTTATTTGGTTGGCTATCACCCCCATTAGTCCATCTAATCCAAATGACCCATTTTTCATCCCAGAAAGTGGAAATCAAATGATGCAGCCATATCCCATGGATCCAAATATCCCATCAACCCAGATAAGTGCTCCTATTATATAAAGCAATCAACCCACCATTTATGTCTACACCAAACACCACCACTCCATTCCAACTAGGTCCTTGGAATTTTGGACAAACACAAAGGTTGAACATAAGGTTTTATTTTAGCACTTCATTCATTCCAACTTTCCAAGCACATTAACCACCATCACCAACTACTTTTCTATGCAACTCTTAGGAAGTAGCCAAACAATCCCACAACAACAACCACTAGAAATAGGGATTATTCCCTCCACCAACTATTTGGCACCCATCAACACCTAGTTGTCTTCTCAATCAGCAAAAAACCAACATAAGTTAGGCAGAATGTATCATCTTGATATATAACCTTAATATTTTTACCACCACTTCAACTACAACCACCACACCATCTATATCTCCAAGGGCCAATACAGAAGTAACTAGCTAAGCAGAAAACATATGCCTACCACCCCAACAAAAATTGAATTATCACTATCTTATCCAATAAATGTCACAGTATGTCCAACCATCACTCCAACAACTAATCAATCCCATCCAAATCATAGTTCAATCTACACTTCACCCACCATAATATTCCAACCAAAACTATTCCTATTCACTCACATAATCTAAAACATATCCTACACTAGGGGCATCGGGGTTGGGGGTAACAACACTAATACTTGTAAACCCTGAGTGGGAAGAGATGAAAAATTCTCTAAAGGTAATAAAAGATGGGGCAAAATCCAAGACTTCTAAATTTGAAATAGTTTTCCAATATCCATTTGATAGAGAAATAACAATGACACCATTTCCCAAACATTTTGAGGTCCTCAAGTTTGATAAATTTAGGGGAAAGGAGATATAGTCACACATGTCAAGAAATCCTTCATGGACTACCAAGAAGTGGCTTACAATGATGTGTTTCTCATGTGCCTCTATCCTAAAATCTTAGGAGGGCATTCTCTTGAATGGTTCTATCAAATTCCCTATGGCACCATTAAAACTTTTTGGTGAACTGTTAGAAGCCTTTGTAGCTCAATATGCTCACCTAGTTGAGACTAAATTTTCCATTGTGTATGTAGTTCATGCCAAACAAAAGGGAGGAGAAAGCCTTTCTAATTACTTGCAAAGATGGAAAGCTCTCACAGCATAGATCTCTTGTACCATCCCTGAGTGTTACCTCATTAAGATGCTCATTAACAATGCACATCCTAGTCTCACATACCACATGGTTATGAATTGCCTCCAAACATATAAGGATATCAAAGAGAAAAGCATGGGCCATGAACAAGGACTTATCAAAGATGGTGTAATAAAAATTTACAAAGAGAACACCCAAAGAATGAGGACAATGCAATGACAAACCATAGTATTGGAACAAAAAAAAAAAACATAGTTACCAATGGAGCCATTGACACTTGGCACATTCATGTTATTGGAGAAGTATCTGACACATGACCCAACATGATTTATCAAAAAAAATCATATTAATAACCATATGCATCCTACCAATAGAGTACATATAAGCAATCCTATCAAAAACCTTAGTTATAGAATAATCAACACAGTGCACAACCACCCAATCCTCAATATCAAACCAATGCCATCACCATCTTAGCTAGATAAAAGCCATGTGTCCAAAGACAACTCAGAGCATACACCCCTTTGGGTGTACCCCTTGATGTCAATTTTGAAAAACTATCCAAGGACAATCTTATTCTACACCTATAGACACAACCATTAGAACACAATCAATCAAGGGAATCCTGGTATAAAGAAACTGATTTCTTCAAATTCCATCACATTAAGGGGCATCCCATCCTCAAATGTATGCAACTCAAAGACTACATCTAAGATCTCATCGATCAAAAGAAAATCATAGTGGGGGCACAAGCCTCTCTAAATGCTAGATTATTGATATACCAAAACACATGTCCCCCACACAAGAAAAATACAAGCAAAGCCCCTAAAAACTATCCAATCACCAACAAACCAAATAAATTTCAAACCAAATGGGGTGATAACCATGATAAGCAAAGAACTATACATTGGCATACTTAGACTATGGAAATTTTGTTGGATGCATATCTCATATCAAGTCCTCTATAAATGTAATAAATGTCAAAGGCTGAGATAGTTGATTTGTAGTCACCACAAGAACTTGACTCAACATAACTGACCCATTTGCACCTACACCATCAAGACCATAGTATAATATCTTGGAACACCTTGGGAATATGCTAGCTCAAATCTCCATTTTAGATCTCCTGTGCACCATTCCACATTAGAGAGAGATCCTTTACAATGCTCTTCATGAGTCATGCATCCCTACTAATATAAATGCCACAAAATTTTGAAACCTAGTAGGCCATCGCTCTGCATCATGCACATTGTCCTTCAAAACTTATGACATCCCAGCTAATGAGCCAAATCATATCCTTCCACTTTGAATCACCATCATTGTTTCCAAATTTTATGTCAAAAGGGTCATGATAGATGATCAATCTACCTTAAATCTATGTACTTTGAAATTCATCAAATAAGCAGGGTATACTAAGGCATCTATCCTAAATGAGATCATCACTATAAAAGCCTATGACAACTGGGAGAAAAGCACCAAAGGAAGTATCTTTCTACCTATTAGAGTTGATCTAGCCACCCAAGAAATAGTCTATCATGTAGTTGATCTTAACCTACCCTTCAACATCCTCCTCAGTCGACCATGGATTCATGCTATGAAGGTTGTTCCTTCCACTTATCATCAATGTGTCAAATTTTTGTATCATGGCACTAAGATAACCATTCACACTGATCCTAAACCTTTGGCTCATTGCAATGTGGTAGAAAGCTCATATAATAACCATTGTCTTGGAATCAAGATTGGTAGCACCATGGCTAGCTCCTCTAGCACTTGCCACAATCTAGACACCATTTTAGCCTCCACTCTTTCCATTTTTAAGATCAAATACTAGGTTTGTGGAGAATATCCTCTTTTATATGCTTTTGTTATTGGTGCTCTACCTCTTAACCCACGTAATTGAGGTGCCCAACCTATCATGGACCAAAGCCATACACAACTCCCTAGCTTGCAAAACTTGGGCACACTAGATTTGTTGCCAATGGAATCCTTGATGGAGAGGAAACAACTCTTGATAATAGTACATGGTTGTACAAAGATCCACCTCAAAAAGGTGAAGAATTCCTTGTCTATTTCAAAAAGAAATATCCACACTCATACTACCTTGCTAAAAAATAGTGGCATTATCAAGGAGATGGCCTAGGTCATGAAGAGTTAGGCATCAAAAAACCTATAGAACCATACAAAAAGGAGAAAAAGAAAGCTTTTGGATATGGACTCCCCACAACTGGGGGTACCACAAAAGATGGTCATGGCTTTATTAATATCTACAAAAATCTCATAGAGGTTGAAGACATCCCTAACTATGCTCTGTCAACTATCCATTAATCTCATAAACCTAATCCTCATTCATCTTGAACTCATAAACCACCTCCACAGTCATCTTATGTCTACAAGTTGTATCCAAAAGGTTACTTTGGGGAGGAGGAAATCTCCAATTGCAAAAATGATCAAAAGAAAAAAAACAATAAGAAAAAATGAAAAGCAAAAGTATCCCCTAGTGAAAACTCTGCTAGAACACCATTGGATCACCCAAAAAATGAAATAAAAATAAAGGATGTATCCAATAGTGAAAACCTTTTTGAGGCACCTGAGGATGGAGATTTCATCCTTCCCCTATAAGATCATAGGCTTGTAGTATCTTTAATCCTAATATAGGAGAAAAGACTAGTCAACATTAGTTTAATAGAGACACCAAGGATCACATATAGTGCAACATCTTTGCCATCTGAACAAGTGGACCTTCTCATTAAGGTGCTTTGAGAAAATATTGGTCTCTTTTCATGGTTCTATCAAGACATGCTAGTGTTAGATCCTAAGTTAGTGGTACACAATTTGGCTGTAGATCCAAAGATCAAACCAATGAAAAAAAAAATTACAAGATGCATCCAAAAGTTACTCTATTGGTCAAAGCAGAGTTAGAAAAACTACTAGATATGAAGATCATTCTCCCCATTTACTATTTAAATTGGATCTCTAATATGGTACTTGTCACCAAGCCTACTAGAGATATTAGGTTTTACATAGATTTTAGGGATCTCAATAAGGTTTATCCAAAAGGTGATTTCCCTTTTACAAATATCGACATTATTGTTGATCTCACCATAGGCCATGAGCTCTTGTCTCTTATGGATGGTTTCTCTAGGTAAAATTAGATTCATATACTAGAAGAAGATTAATATAAGACAATTTTTACCACTCCTTGGGAAAAATTATGTTATAACATGATGTCGCTTGGGTTGAAGAATGTTGGGGCAACCTATCAGTGAGCTATGATGGTCATCTTCCATGACCTCATTCATAAAACCTATTGTCACAAAGGTTTGCACCCTTGTCCAAAGTTTTTACCTAAGGACAACCTTGTGAAACATGGAAACAACCTCCAAATTGTGGGACTTGAACTGTGAGGTTGAGTCTCCAGAGAAGGTCGGCTTCCTTTACATTCAGGATGCACCTAACTACTCTTGGAGAGGAAAAGGGAGAAGGAATGCATAGAAGCAAATCTACCTATTCTAACCTAGGGGGGTGATGTACTAAAATAGAGTGTTCAAACCAATCTCTACCCATACATGCACTATTGGACCATCATGACACCAAAAGATATACACATCTAGACTTGCTTTAATCTAACAATAATCACATCCAGATCAAAAAACCCAAATGAATGACACAAGGAAAGAGAGGATTCACTTATATACCATTCATAGGCCAAAAGAGATATAGTCATGCAATATTATAGATCTCTACAATACACCAATGGGAGGCAAATAGTTCTTGCACTTCACATCAATGGCTGAAGGAGATAAGAATGCCATATAGTTTAGAGGCAAAGGAAATTTACAGTGAATTTGTAAAGCAATATCAGAGAAGTCAGAGAAGAGTCGACCAAAAAAAAATCTACAAAAATTGCCTTTATAGTTCAGGCATAACCTAGATATTTTCTAACTGAAGTTACTCGACAACCACTGCCATTAAGTCTCGATAAGGATCTAGAGAAAATCTAATCTGGGTATAGATTCAAATACAATGAAACCTGATATTTTTTGAAACAAGGCCTTGGTAGAAATGGTGCCATTAAACCATTCTGACCAAGTAGATAGATAAACTCAGGTGGTGGAGTGTTTTCCTACTATTTATTGGGTCTAGCATTCATTTGGGAGTGGTTGGCATTGATCATGAGGATCAAATCGCGCAACAAAACTCGATCCTCTTTTTTTCTAGCTTGTGAATCAACAAAAAATAGTAGTCAATAGAATACTGCAACTAGAATGGGCCACGTGGACCAATTATTTTATTTCATTTTTCCACTCGCAAGGTCTTCTTGAGTTTGACCACATCTAACTGACTAACTGTAGCGGTCTCCCAACTACCAGCCTCTAATTGTTAATGCCAACTGTAGCGTTATCTGCTCGAGCCTGCAAGACACGTATTGTTGGATCGCTATCTCACTATACATAAAAAGTGAGCACCTTGCCATAGTGAGATAGTGATGATTGTAGATCTAAGACCAAATCAAAGGTAGAGAAACTGCAAAAAGTACCCTAAAGAAGTGGTGGGTCCCATACTCGCTATGTCGCATAGACAAAACAACTTGCAACTTTCCATAGCAAGATAGCGAAGATTTTTGAATTTGTATTGATCGTGTGGAAGAAATTTTATGCATTATTGTAGAGAAATATGGTGGGTCCCTTATCGCTATGTCGCTATTCATAACCCTCGTGCAACTCACCATAGTGAGATAGTGACGATCGTAGATCTTAGATTGATCTGATGATCAAAATTTCTTATATGTTTTATGCATGGGGGTGTGGGTCCAGTTATTGATGACATGAGAAAACCCTGCACTACTGGCATATAAATTCATATTTAAAAAAAAACCTAGCCATATTACCACACTCCTTGGGTCCCACCACGTGTTTATTTCCCAGCTGGGCGCTATGTTGCTAACAGCGAGAAGAACAAGTTTCTCGATAGCGATATAGCGACCTTTGGTGTCATCACTTTTCTCAATGTATATGTGTATCCCACTAGATGCCATCGTGTGCCAAAAATTTATAACTAATATCTGACAAAGTATTTTCTGGGACCCATGTTCTAAAAAAGTTGTCGTAGGATTGCTTTTCGTCAAGTCACTATGTCACTAATGACGAGAAACAAAAATTTTCTGATAGTGATATAGCGAGCTCTAACAAGTTACCAAAAATTGGCGACAGACTTCATTCTTTAGTACTGCAACAAAATTTTGATGGTCACTATCTCACTATGGGAAATAAGCTCGCAACTTTTCATAGTGAGTACGTGACATCCATAGATCTTAACAAGATCCAATGGTGGGGAAAGTTGTAGGCCAGCAGAAACAAAATAGGAGAGAAAAGAAAAGAAAAAGTTTTAATCATTTTATTTTTTGTATTTCCTAGGCAATAAAATAATATTAAAGATGGGAAGTGGCCGTTGGGTGGGTCAAGTATTTGAATTCAAATTTTGGTGGGGGGCAAAAATAGGTAACATTTTTGGTGACTCAGAGGGGACACAAGCCAGTTATGCATGTGACTAGTGACCTTATGCATCCATTGGGCTATAGAGTCACAAAAGATTTGGATAAGTGCACTATGAAACCCTAACCCTACCTTTGTGGGAACAAAACCTTGAAAAACCTACCCTCTATAATTGGATTTAGCAACCTTCAAAACTTTGAAAAAACTGGCTATCTCACAAAAAGAAACTTGTGCTCGTGCACTTCTTGGAAAGAAGGAAACCAATAGAAAGAAAACTAAGCTACCTTTGTACATGAAACCTCAAAACCTATCAAAGACATGGTTTGAGATCCCATTGACTGGGATAGGCAAAACTTCACCATCAGGCATGCTTAATTGAAAAGCATTGGCCTACTTGGAATTGACAATCAGATAGGGACCACTCCATAGTGCATGAAATTTTAAGTGTCTCCCTAGTTTTTCCCTCTCTGCATCTCATTTCAAAATTAAATCACCCTCTCTAAAGATTCTGACCCTAGCTTTCCTGTCAAAACCCCCTTTCACCTACTACTGATGTGTTTCTAGGGTTTGCATGGCCTAACTTCTTTTTTCTTCTAGCTCCATCAACTCAACCATTCTTATTGTCATGGCATGATCTTCTATTTGCTCCAACCGATGAGCTAGTTCTACGGATGGGAATTCTAATGAAACTAAAAGCCTTGCTTCTCTATCATATACCAACATAAATGATGAATTTCCTATTGACCTCTTAGGTGTTATTCAGTTGGCCCACAATGCAGTCCTCATCTTTTGATGCCAACACCTCTGGTTATCCTCTATAGTTCTTTTCATAATCCTAATTAGGTTTTTGTTGAACAACTTAGCCAAACTATTGCCTTGAGGATAGTAGTTTGAGGATGTGCTCAAGTAGATATTATGGTCAACTACCCATGCACAAATTAGAGCTCCTACAAAAGATTTTGCATTATCTAAAATAAAGGTTGAAGGGGCACCAAACCTAGTCACAATTCCATCAAGGAACTTAACAAGTAAAGATTTTGTGGAATCCTTCAATACAACTACCTTTGTCCATCTCGTGAAGTAATCTATAGTAGCTAAAATCCATTTATGACCAAAACTAGAAGAAGGATTGATAGGGCCTATAAAATCCAATCCCGATTGAGTAAAAGGCTGGTCCACCTGAATGGGATGAAGAGGAAGAGTTGCAAGCTTTTTCTTACCAAAGAAGAAGGCACATTTTTCACATTTCCTCACACACCTATGACAATCATGGAACAGGGATGACCAGTAGTAACCAGCCCTCATGACCTTCATTGTAGTTGTCTTTACAGAGAAGTGACCACCATCAAGACCATCATGAATCTCTTTGATCATTCTTTCAGCTTGGTCTATGTCAATGCATCTTAATAGATCTCCATTAAAATATTTCTTGAAAAGGATACCATCAACTATAAAAAAAGGAATTGAATGTAATCTATACTATCTCCTTTTAGTTCTATCTAATCATTGAGGGTATCCATTGCCTAATAAGAAATTATTCATATCATCCATCCAATTCCTTGGGTCATCATTTCTTGTCTCTTGTTGCTCTATTAGTATCATAGAAAATTCCTCATCTAATTGCTGAGATGATATCATCTATTTACACAACCCCTTCCCTCTTACTAGCTTGGTGATCTGAATGTCAACATCATATTCCATTACTTTAGTAATCCAACCAACTCTTCTCTCACTAATATCTTTTCTCAAAAGGAAATCCTTCAAACTAGCATGGGGCACTAACAAATTAATTTTATTATGAGAAAGGAGGTGTCTAAAATTCTTTAAAGCTCTGATGACTGCAAGGGCTTGCTTCTCTACATAGCTATATTTGTCTTCATACTCTTTAAGCCCTTCACTAAAGAAGGCTATGGGATACTCTTCATCTTTCTCATTTGTTTGAGTCAAGATAGAGGAAATACTTGACTCACCACCTAGGGTATATAGGATGAAATCCTTTTTAAAATTTGGATTAATGAGAGTGGGGGCTAAGGCTATGCTTACCTTGATCTCTTCAAAACTTTCCTTCCCTTCCTTGGTCCATGCAAAGACCCTACTTTTCTTGAGCATAGTTGTAAGGGGTTTTACTATGGTAGCAAGATTAGGGATAAATCTTCTCACAAAATTTATCCTACCAAGGAAACTTTTCAATCCTTTCTTATCTTTAGGAAGAGGGAGAGCAAGTATTTATTTTGTTCTTTATGGATCAATGGTTAAACAATGCTCAAATACAATGTGTCCTAATAATTTTCCTTGATTGGTAGCAAAAACATACTTGATTGGGTTAAGGGATATCCCAAACTCTCTACACCTTGAGAACGCCTATCTCAAATGATCAAAATGATCTTCTACGCTCTTTGAATACACTGTGATATCATCAAGGTAAACTAATACAAAATTTTCAATCACATTTTTTAAGGCCATCTCTATTAGTTTCTGAAATGTAGCACCTGCATTGGTTAGCCCAAATGGCATCTTACAATGAGCATAGGTACCCCATTTTCTAGTGGATGTAGTCTTGTACCTATCAGACTCTTTGACCAGTACCTTATTGTAGCCAAAAAATCCATCAAGAAATGAAAACTTCTTTGAACCACTGACCTTGGACAATATCTGCTCCATGGAAGGGAGAGGATGGTGATCTTTAAGGGAAGCTTGGTTAAGGTCCCTAAAGTCCACACACAATCTAATTTCTCAATTCTTCTTCCTAATAGGGACAAGGTTTGCTACCCATGATGAGTTCTTGATGGGGAAAATTATATTGGCCTCAATCAATTTGGGTAGCTCCTTTCTCATTAAGGATTCAATTTTTGGATTCACTAGCCCCTATTTTTGTCTTATTGGTTTGACATTATCAATTAAATCTATGGTATGCTGAAACAACCTTGGGTCAAAACCTTTTAAATCATCATATGTCCAGGAAAATACATCATTAAATTCTTTACATAGATGAATAAAACTTTCTTGCTCAATCTCAGAACATACATTCCCCATGTTTAAGGATTTTCCATCAGCAACCATGACTGGGGTGTGATCATCTTCGTCAGCACCTAAGTTTATGACTCTAACTCTTGCTTGGTCATTAGGATTAAAAACACTCTCTAAGGTAATGAGACCCTTAGGAAATTTTTTGGAACTGAGATTAATGATTTGATCACCATACTAATCTTGCAGTCTCAACTAGTTTCTATCTGAAAATTCTACTTCATTCTGCAAGAAGCTTACAATTTGTTCATCAAATTAAAACACTTGCAAATGGATGTTGTTGGTAGGGATGGTAGGCCTTACTACCATTTTTATTTATTAATTCTTGTTCTCCTCAAGATTCCTTGGCACATCATAAGATACACCTATTGCTACAAGTCTACCAGCATGTCTATTTTCTCTTCTAGGGATGCTTTGAATATTAAATGCATTGAAACCCTCAACCAAATCCCATACCCTATGTTTATTAGACTTGAGTAAGCTATTCTTGGTGATATTTTGATTTCTCACTTGATTAACCACAAACTCACTATCCCCATATACACTTAAGGCTTGAATTCCTCTTTTCTGAGCAAGTAGGAGACCCTAAATCAAGGATTCATACTCAGCCACATTTATTAGTGCAACTAAACTAGAGCCTAAAGGAGAAGTAGTACCTTACTTATGTAGGAGAAATCAACATCACACTAGCCCTTGACCCATTCTTATTCCTCAATCCATCAAAGTACATACTGAATATCTCACTCACATCTTCTTTAGTCTCCACAAGATTGGGAACTAAAGCATCCTTCTCTAATATATAATATGTATTGAGGCCTGTCTCAAGGGTTTCTAACATAGGATCAAATTGATATGCATTAGCCCATTCATCTAAGAGAAAATCAGGTATCTCTACTAGGGAAGTAGTAGGCTCATTCATTATGTCATTCTCATCCATTTCTAGGATAGTGCAATTCATGTTGATGAGATTAGGGGTGTAGGGTTCAGTATGATGGAGAGCTTGAGGCTCTACTCTAATTGAAACTTTGGCCCCATATCTTGTTCTAAAAGATATATATGACCTTTCAAAAGATATGTAACCACCTATTTGGGCAGTGAAGTCTCTTGACAAATAGATGACAAAATGTGGCTTGACTTCAACAATGGATATATCTTGAGTTACAGTACAACTAGGGCATGCACGTAGGGCCATCTCCACATTCCTAAGGATCTCTATAGTCTTGATAGTACTGCCATCCAACTATAATACATCTCTAACAATGGGCTCATATTTCATTCCCAAAGCATTAGCAACACACCTAGGCATCACTGAACTACTAGCCCCTGAATCAATCATGCAATTGTGGACTAGTTTATTCCCTATAATTAGAGAAACATAAAATGGAGGGGGTCTAACCTTTTTACTTGTTTCTTCCTCCCTTGATGGCTGTACTAGGCTTATCTCACCTTCCATGCTAGGTGGTTGATCCTTTGTTTCAATAATTTCCAATTCTTGTTGTAGCAATCTCTTTTGCATGGGTATAGTAGCAGAAACATCCCACATGGAAATATTCACATTTGTCTTCTTCATTTGTTCTATCGCACTGAATGGCATAGTAGGTACTTTGGTAGAAGCCTTGGGAGCTGCATTTATAGGAGGTTGAGATGGAAAAACTTGAGGATCACTTACATCCTTTTTCCCATTATTTTGTCTTTGCTATTGAAAGGTATTTGATTGATCATTTACTACTTGCTCATGAGGTATTACATTTGAAGTTGAGGCCTGAGTGGGAGGAGGAGGGGTAGCATCTTCAATAGCTCTTCTTTTTCTCATAGTGTTGTGAGTAATGAAATCCTAGTGTACATTACAATGTTCCTCCATTTGATGATTCATTAAGGAGTAATCACCTTGTCCTTGCATATATGAGGCATCTTTAAATTGGTTCTCCTTGTATGATTTTCTTGTTGTAGGCTCTTGGCTGGAAAAAAGCCAAATAAGATTTAGCTTTCTGACACATGCAATGGGTGTAGGAGTAGTTACAAGAGGGACAAATATCCTTATTTTGGGCCATGTTGTTTTGAGGAACTATGACCCTACTTTGGTTTACATTTGAGGTTGAAGCATGGCTATTCTGCCTATTATGATCAAAAGAATTGTTCCCATAGTTATGATTTTGAAGCCTACCACTTTTTAGAGTTTGATATTGCAATTGATGAGCCTTAATACCTTGAGCTTGCTATCTCTCTAAAGTCACCACCTTGTTGCTCACTTTCTACATCATAGAGAAGCTATTATCTAGCTTCTTCTCTTGGCCCTACAATCTCTTATCTATGCTCAACATCATAGATTGCATCATTTCCTTGATTTCATGTATTCCATTTGAAGATGTGGAAGCTTGAGGGACAAGAGCAAGGGATTGTGGTGTGGAAGTTGTGGGAAGAGGAGCCATTGGTGGTTGGTGATTTGGAACATCAGGGGAAAAAGGCATAGGAGGCCTTGGAGCTAGCTCACCTCCTTGTATTAGGATGTTTTATGACTTTATTGCTATGTCATAAGCATTAGGTAAGGTATCTCCTCCCATAGTTTGGATTGTAGTGCCAATGTCACTATTAAAAGTTCTGAGGTAATGCAAGAAGGCATTACCTGGGGTAGGCTTTATTGAAGTAGTTATTCTATCCCATGTCTTTTGAAATCTATAGTTGAAATCAGTCATACATTCATGGGGGGCTCTTTTTACAGTAGTCAATGGTTCTAAAAGTGACAAATGGTCACTTTTGTCCTCAAATTATTTACATAGTCCTGCTCCTAATCCATCCTAATCTACTATAGAACCATGAGCCAAACCTCTATACCATTGTAATGCTTTTCCTTTCAAGGATGAGGCTAGAAGCCTAACTACAAAATCATCCTCTATAATACCATGGATATTACAGACATTTGCAACTTCTTGAATGTGTTTTGAGGGAGAGATAGAAGTTTCACCAGTAAATTCTAGTATACTTTTGAGTGCAACTATTGGTATGTCATGTCTTTGGGCCAATATAAGAGGACTCCCACCATTAAAGGTTGCAAAAGTATGGGCTCTAGGTTGTGCCATCTAGACAAGTGATCTATTGATATGTGCTAATGGCAATCTAGGCTGAGATCTAACAGTAGGAGGAGTAGAGATAAATCTTTTAGGTGTATTTGTTACTATTGCACTCCTAATTGGTGATAAAGATACTCTAATATTCCTTCTTCTAGGATTTGAAAATGAAAGCTCTTGGTACTGAAATTTACCTCTAGAAGATGCCCTTGTTTCAGCTTTGGGCATGAATTACTACAAATTTGGCCATTTGAAGCTTAGAGTCACCAAGTACTTGAAGAATGAGCCTCTTGAAGGCTTGAACATTGAAGCTAGTACTATCTCCTTGGTATTAATCTTTAAATCTTCCTTTTGAAACTAGTAGACTTGAAGTTTTATGAATCTAGTCCCACTAGGCATGCCAAATATTGTTATCCAAAAGGTTTGCACCCTTGTCCAAAGTTTTTACCTAAGGACAACCTTGTGAAACATGGAAACAACTTCCAAGCTGTGGGACTTGAACTGTGAGGTTGAGTCTCCGGAGAAGTTTAGCTTCCTTTACTATTAGGATGCACCCAACTACTCTTGGAGAGGAAAAGGGAGAAGGAATACATAGAAGCAAATCTACCTATTCTAACCTAGGGGGTGATGCACCAAAATAGAGTGTTCAAACCAATCTCTACCCATACATGCACTATTGAGCCATCATGACACCAAAAGATATACACATATAGACTTGCTTTAATTTAACAACAATCACATGTAGATCAAAAAACCCAAATGAATGACACAAGGAAAGAGAGGATTCACTTATATACCATTCATAGGCTAAAAGAGATACAATCATGCAATATCACAGATCTCTACAATACACCAATGGCAGGCAAATAGTTCTTGCACTTCACATCAATGGCTGAAGGAGATAAGAATTTCATATAGTTCAAAGGAAAAGGTAATTTACAGTGAATTTGCAAAGCAATATTAGAGAAGTTAGAGAAGAGTTGACAAAAAAAAAATCTACAAAAATTGCCTTTTCAGTTCAAGCATAACCAAGATGTTTTTTAACTAAAGTTACTCTACAACCATTTCCATTAAGTCTCAATAAGGATCTAGAGAAAATTTGATCTGGGTACAGATTTAGATACAATAAAACCTGATATTTGTTGAAATAGGGCCCTAACAGAAACGGCGCCATTAAAACTTTATGACCAAGTAGATGGATAAACTAGGGTGGTGGACTATTTTCTGTCTATTTACTAGGTCCAACATTCATTCAGGAGTGGTTGCCATTGATCATGAGGATCAAATCATGCAACAAAACTCAATCCGCTCCATTTCTAGCTCATGAATCAACAAAAAATAGTAGTCAATAGAATATTGCAACCAGAATGTGCCACGTGGACCAATTATTTTATTTCATTTTTCCACTCACAAGGTCTTCCCAAGTTTGACCGCATCTAATTGACTAACTGTGCCACCTCCTCAGAACCCTAATTGTGGCAGTCTCCCAACTGCTAGCCTTTAACTGTTAATGCCAATTGCAACATTATCTGCTCGGGCCTGCAAGGACAAGTGTCCCTAAATCGCTATCTCGCTATACATAAAAAGTGAGCACCTTGCCATAGTGAGATAGCAACAATTGTAGATCTAAGACCAAATAAAAGGTATAGAAACTGCACAAAGTACCCTCAAGAAGTGGTGGGCCCCATACTCGCTATGTCGCATAGACTAAACAAATTGCAACTTTCCATAGCGAGATAGTGAGGACTATTGATTCTGCATTGATCATGTGGAAGAAATTTGATGCATTACTGAAGAGAAATATGGTGGGTCCCTTGTCGCTATGTTTCTATTCGTAACCCTCGTGCAACTCACCATAGTGAGATAACGACAATAGTAGATCTGAGATTGATCTGATGATCAAAATTTCTTATATGTTCTATGCATGGGGATGTGGGTCTAGTTATTGATGATGTGAGAAAACCCTGCACCACTAGCATATAAATTCATATTTTTAAAAAAACCTAGCCATATTACCACACTGCTTGGGTCTCACGATGTGTTTATTTCTTGACTAGGCGCTATGTCACTGATGGCGAGAAGAACAAGTTTCTCAATAGCAATATAGCAACCTTTGATGCTGTCACTTTTCTCAGTGTATATGAGTATCCCACTAGATGCCATCATGTGCCAAAAATTTATAACTGATATCTGACGAATCATTGTCTGGGACCCATCTTTTGAACAAGTTGTCGCAGGATTACTTTTCGTCAAGGTGTTATGTCACTAACAGTGAGAAACACAAATTTCTTGATAGCGATATAGCGAGCTCTGGCGGGTTACCAAAAATAGGAGTCGGACTTCATTCTTTAGTACCACAACAAAATTTTGATGGTCACTATCTTGCTATGGGAAACAACCTCACAACTTTTCAGAGTGAGTACACGACATCTTTGGATCTTAATAAGATCTAATGGCAGGGAAAGTTGCAGCCTAGTAGAAAAAAAAGGAGAGAAAATAAATACAATAAAGTTGTAATCATTTTATTTTTGTATTTCTTGGGCATTAAAATAATATTAAAGATGAGAAGTGGCTGTTGGGTGGGTGAAGTATTTGAATTCAAATTTTGGCGGGGGGCAAAAATAGGTAACAAAACCCTTTAGGATTATATTGATGACATCTTAGTCAAATCTCTTAATACCCTTGATCACTTATCACACTTTGAGGAAGTGTTTGATCAACTAGCCAAGTATCGTCTCATGCTCAACACTGAGAGATGTATCTTTGGCATCACTAGTGGAAAGCTCCCAAGGTTGATTGTATCAAGGGGTGGTATTGAGATTGACCCTAAAAAGGTCAAAGCCATCATGGATCTGTGTCCTCCTATGAAATTCTAACAAATTCTCTCTCAAAAAGGGAAGTTGCAATTAGTTAGAAGATTCATCTCACAACTAGTAGATAAATGTCAATCATTTAAACACTTTCTTAAAAAAGGACAAAAAATTTAGGTGGGACCCTATTTTCCAAATTTTTTTTGAAGAAATAAAGCAATACTTGGCTAAACCACCTATCTTATTTTTGCTAATTATTGGGAGACCATTAATATTGTACATAATAACTACCCCAATAGCACTAGGTGCACTTCTAGCACAACTTGATGACAAAGGAAAAGAAAGAGTTGTTTATGACATCAGCCACACTTTAGTTGGTTATGAGCTTAATTACACACCGATGGAAAAGGCTTTTTTAGCTATGGTTTTCACCACTCAGAAGCTTTTTCATTACATGCTAAGTCATATTGTGCAACTTACATCCAAGATTGATCCTTTGAAACACATGTTATCATGCATAGTACTCACCGATTGCCTCATCAAATGGATCATGCTTCTTAGTAAATTTGATATCCAATTTATAAACAAAAAGGACATCAAAGGACAAGCTATAGTAGATCACTTGTCTAATGCACCCTTGGGTTCCAATTGACCTCTCATTATGGAGTTTCCTAATGAATATCTCTGCCTAATAGAGGAATGACCATCATGGAAACTATACTTCGATAGATCTTATACATCCCATGGTTCTAGAGCTAGCATATTGTTGGTTACCCCTCAAGGAAACTATATTCCTAAATCTTTCAAACTCTAGTTACAATACACCAAAAGCATCTCAGAGTATGAATCTGTTATTGCATGGCTCATAATAGTAGTTGAGTGGACCACCACATACCTATAGGTCTTCAAACATTCATAGTTGATTATCAAGCAAGTCCTTGATGAGTATCAAACCAAGGATGATAAACTCTATCCTTACAAAGAATTGGTAGATCAATTGAATCAACACTTCACTTAGATTCAATTCACTCAAGTACATAGGTTGTGAAATAAGCCTATAGATGCCATGGCTACTATTGGTTCACTCTTGGAGATCCCTCGAGAAGATATATAGTATGAATCCTTAGTCGAGAAGGTACACGGGCCCACATACAAGAATGATGAATCAACATGGGTATGTATCTTGGTTGGTCCCCAATCCCCATGGTATTAAAAAATTCATGGTTATCTACTAAATGGTATCATATCTCCCCATCTCAAAAAATTCCAATGCCAAAACCTCATTTATAGAGCATCCCACTATACTATCATAGCTAATAGCCTATATTATCAAGGTTATCATGATACTCTCCCTCAGTGTTTAGACCAAAATGATGTTTTAATGGCTCTCAAAGAGGTACACATCAAAATTTTTGGTTCTCATTCGAGAGGTATAGTCCTAGTTAAACAAATACTTAGAGCTAGATATTATTGACCTACTCTAGATATGATGCTTGCAACTTTTTTAAAAGGTGCCTACATTGTTAGCAACATGTAAATTTGATATGAGCTCCAACTCAAAATCTTCAACCTATTGCACCACCATGGTCATTTACATGCTAGGGGTTTGACCTTTATATTTTTATCACACCTCTATCTTCAGAAGGATACAAATGGATAATCATTGTTTGATTATTTCACTAAGTGGGTGGAAGTAGTCCCACTTATCACTGCCATAGGAGTTCAAGTTTCCAAATTCATCCTATATCATATAATATGCCAGTCCAGTATCCCTACTACCATTTTCATAGACCATGAAGGTAATTTTAAAAGCCTCAATATGAAAGAATTGTGTACCTCCCTCCACATTCACCACCATTTTTCTATTCCCTATTTCCCACTAGGTAATAGTCAAGTTGAGGAAAATAATAAAACCCTACTAAAACTCCTCAAGAAAGTTTTCAATAATTCTGGCAGCAATTGGCATTTACAAATTAAACCCACCTTATGAGCTTACCACACCTCATTCTACACATCCATAGGTAGAACCCCATACTCCCTTGTTTATGGTGTTGAAGCAGTCTTACCTATTGAAATTGAACTCTCATCCTTACACATCTCTTTGCAAGGAAATATCTTAGATGAGAATTACCGAATAGCCAAACTCACATAGCTAGATCTACCTGATGAGAAATGAAAATAGGCCTATGACCATCTCATGGTCTATCAAAATCACCTCAAGTGTAACTTCAACAAGAAGGTTCACCCATGATAATTTCAAGTAGGTGGCATGGTCCTTAAGGAAAATATGAAAGTCCAGACAGATTAAAAAAAGAAGGGAAAGTTTGAGCCCACTTGACTTGGTTAGTATGTGGTCACAACATCTTTTGGCTTTGATGCATACCAACTATCTATACTTGAAGGTAAACAACTAAATGATCCCACCAACATCATTCACATCAAGAAGTTCTATGCCTAAAACCCTTAGTGTATCCTGCTAATCCTATTGAAAAAACCAAAAAAATCAAAAATACCCATAAAAGAAACAAAAGTAAAAAAAAGCATCAAACAATGCCTAGAGGGATGATGGCAATGGCGACCAAAGTGGACCAAGGTGGAAGTTTGAATTGAAACTTGGGTAGGAACATTGGGAAGATGAGAAATGGTGATTAGATCATACAGACAAAGTAGGACAAGGACAAGAAAGATATCAATACTATAGAGGATGGGGACCCATGTGATTTGCAACCACATCTAGGTGAAAAAAATATCTTTCATCCTATTCTTAGGTCTTCAGGGGGAGGGGCCTCTAGGGCCTAGGGATGGTTGATGAATCTCTTTGGGGTCAAATCTTTAGGTAACTTGATCTTCCCCAAAATTATTCATGAATTCGATAAGGAAAAGGGGATCTTTGCTCTAGAAGTACACACTAAAATTATCAACCATGACATCCTGAGTATGGTGACTACCCTAGTGGGTAAATTTATTGGCTGGAGACTAAACATTGATTTGGTAATGATTTTTTCTAGGAATAAATGGGAGTTGAAAGGGCAAGTTGAAGTAATGACCATGGCTAAAGGTTTTATGTCTTTTGAATTCTCTTACCCAGAGGACTACTCTAGAATTTTGTGTGCAAAAAACTGGTCAATGGGTAAGTCTAATCTCATCCTTCACAAGTGGACTTCCAACCTTGACCTGAACAATGACTTTCTAACCTAGGCCTTAGTTTGGATAAGGCTACCCGAGTTTCCCTTAGAATATTGGCATGAAGATGTTTTTGATGGCATTGCAAGATCCTTTGGAGAATTTCTTTTAGTTGATCCTATTACTATAGCCAAGAAGACTTACATATGCTAGAATATGTGTTGGGGTGGTTGAGGGTCTGGATATGCCCCGAGTGATTGAATTTTAGTCTCATCTGGGAAGAAGGGTACAATAGATTGACTATGAAAATGTTTCATTTTCCTTCTTCCATTGCAAAAAGGTAGAACATTAAGTGAAGACTTGCCCAATCTTCAAAGAGAAGGTAAGAGTAAAACAAGTGCACCCAGAAAGGTGTGGAAGGAAAAAGCCTTAGAAGGAAAGGACCCATTAGGTGAAGAAGGTAATGATAAGAGGGATCTACCAAAGGAAAGGAATAGTCCAACAGATGTCAAAGATTTTGAGAAGATGGATCTCTCTACGAAAAATGATGACTTGACTGTTATTCTAGGATCCATTAACCCTAAAGATGGGAAGGGTAGGATTCCATCTCCTAAGAAGAGTGGGAAGTGATCTACTTTGGATATCAAAGAGAAGGAGATGGAAATCCCTTGTGCTTTGGATTCTTAGGTAGGGCCTATTGGAGAGTTGTAGGACCATCCTCTCTCTTAGGAATCAAACATTAGCCTTAATAAAGTGGTATCCCTTGCAACTATAAATAGAATCCTAGAAAGGTTTTTGGCTACTACCCCTGGGCACCTTTCTTGATTAAAGGCTCTCTTTTATAGTTGTAAGGAGGTAAATGAGGCCCCTTGGATATCTATCAAGAAGAAAAAGAAAAATAGCAGGGATCCTTCCCCAGTCTCTCCAGCCACCACTACGAGAAGGGTGAAAGCTGATATTGGAAACAAATCCATCACCCTAGGAATAAAAAGAAAGAACTGAATTAGAAAGGAAGAAACAAGAAGGAATTTGATGGATGGGATGCAAAGAATCATCAAGGAATCATGCACTCCAATCAAAGCAAGAAGATCATTTCTTGGAACATTCATGGACTCAATGGAATCCACAAATAGGAAATAGTTAGGAATATGGTAAGGGACCATAGACTAAATTTTTTTTTAATCCATGAAACAAAAATGAAGAAGGAAAAGGCTGAGAAGATATCATTTGGGAAAGGCATGAAAAATGTGGCTACTGACTCAAAGGGTGATTTAGGTAGGTTTCTAACCATATGGAAGGATTCTTTGGAGGCTAGTATCATATGTAATGATGGTAATACCTTTCTTATGAACATTTTTAATTCCAAATATTAGGTAAGATGGTTTTTGTTGAATCTCTATGCTCCTAATACCAAGAATAGCAAAAGGATTTTTTGGATCAAAATTCTAGAATTGGTTATCAATTTAGGCGACACCAAATGTATTATTATGGGGGATATTAACACTCCTCTCTTAGCTTCTAAAATGTTAGGAGGGCTACTACCTAATGTTGAAAGTAGATAACACTTGGCTAATTTGATTAGGGATCTAGCTCTTCTAGATGTGGAACTTAGGGGCTATAAGTTCACTTGGTCCAATAGGAGAATAGGCTAGGATTGCATTTAGGTAAGGTTAGATAGAGCTCTTATTTCTTTGGATTGGCTAAGAAACTTCTAACGTAAGCTTTTTTCTCTTGTGAGGCTTGGATCAGACCATTCTCTTATTTCTCTTACTCTTGATAAAATCAATCGAAAGAAGGCCTGTTAAATTTGGTCAACTCACCCTAGTTTGCATAAAAAAATCAAAGAGTGGTGAGATATTGAGGTGGATGGGACTAACATGTATAAGGCTGTAAATAAACTTAGGTTCATAAAATTAGAGATTTGTAAATGGAACAAATCTGACTTCGGCAATATTTTTCAAGACAAAGAGAGGATTTTGGGGAACCTAGTTGATGTGCAAAATAATATCCAAACTTAGCATTATGATGATAACATTCTTAACTCTGAGAAGGAAATCCTAGATGAGCTTTATAACATTTCTGGGAAAGAGGAAATGTTTTGGATGCAGAGGTCAAGGTTGGTATGGCTCAATGAAGGGGACAAAAATTATAGATTTTTCCACCTATCCACTATGAAACACTAAGCAACCAACAAAATTAGTGAGATAAAAAAGGGTAATGATACTTTAATAAAGATAATGAGATAGTAGAGGAGGCTATCATTTATTTCTCATCAATTCTTATGAAAGATCTCAACTTGGATGTTGAGGACCAAAATGAGGTTGTTAACTCCATTCCCAAAATCATTGGTAATGCTTAGAATTGGGCCTTAATGGCTATCCCTAAGAATGATGAAATTAAAAATCTGGTTTTTGATCTTTTGAGTAAGAAGGCCCCTAGCCCTAATAGTTTCCCCACTTTCTTCTTTCAATTGTTCTAGGATATTTTTCATGTTGATATCGTTAAAGTTGTCTAGGAATTTTGTGGTGCTAGAGACCTGCTGGAAGAAGTTAATGCTACTTTCCTAGTTCTAATTCCTAAACTCATTGGGGTAGATACCTTTGATTCTTTTATGCCTATCAGTCTTTGCAACTCTTTTTATAAGATCTTTGTCAAAGTCCTTAATAATAGACTTATCAAAATTCCTCCGAAGATCATCTCACCCCAACAGCCAGGCTTTGTTCCTAACAGGAAAATTTTGGATTCTATCATGGAAGTTCATGAAGTTATCCATTCTTTGGAGGTGGGGAAGTAGGAATAATTTCTTCTCAAGCTAGATCTTTCTAAGGCTTGTGATAGGGTTGACTAGGGGTTTTTGGATAGAATTCTTGAAGCTTTTGATTTCAATACTAAAGTGAGGAAGTTGTTTTCCCAACTAGTTTCCACTCCTGCCTTTGTGGTCTTTGTTAATGGGGAACCCTCTAATTTTTTTAAACCCTCAAGGGGTCTTCTCCAAGGTGACCCTTTATCCCCTATCCTCTTCATCATTTTGGTTAAAGGCCTAGATATGCTCATTTACTCCAGAAGGGGCAAACCAGAGTTGGTGGGTTTGAAACCATCTTCTAGTCCTTTTGTGTTTACTCACCAATATTTTCTTGATGATACCATTATGGGAGGTGATTTATCAATGAGGGAAGCTAGATCTATTAAAAAATTCTGAACACTTACTCCAGGGCCTCTGGACAGGTCATTAACTAGGACAAGAGCTCAATGTTTTTCTTCAATACCCTGATAAGAAAAGAGAAGAAAATAGAAAATATTTTGGGGTGCAAGGCTAGATCTCTTCCATTGATTTACTTAGGACTTCCCTTGGGGTTTAAACCTCCAGACACTTTTTGGGATAATCTTATGGAAAAATTCAATAGGAAGCTTGCTAGTTGGAAAGGTATTACTTTGAGCTAAGTGGGTAAAGTGATACTGATTAAGTCTACTTTACAAAATTTACCTACTTATACTCTTCGCATTTTTTCTATTCCTTCCAAGGTGGCTGACCACCTTGAAGCTATCCAAAGGAATGTTATGTGGATAAGCATTGATGAGAGTAAGAAATACCTATTGGTGGCCTAGGATTCCATTTGTAAATATAACAAGCAAGGGGATTTGGGGATTTGAAAGTTGAAACAATTCAACTTAGCTCTTCAAGTGAAATAGATTTGGGGAATTTTCAAAAATAAAGGTGAATGGAGAGATATTTTTATGTCCAAATATGCTAACAATCTCAATCTTAAATAGTTCATTAAAAAGGATTCCAACCCTAGATGCTCTTCCATCTGGAATGGTCTTATGAGAACTAAGGATCTACCCATTGAGAAATTCAAATGGCATGTGGGTAATGGGGAAGATATTAAATTTTGGCTAGACAACTGTCTTAGTTCAAGCCCTCTCTAGGAAATTGAGGCTTTCAATAGATGGGATAATGCTTGTATTGAAAGATTTGGGAGTAGGGGAGTGACTATAGAATTCACAATGGGTGGATTAACCTAGCAAAGGTGTCCGAGGAGCTAAAGCCTTTGATGGACATAGTTAGACATATTCCTTTATCCCATAATAAATTTGCCATTGTTTGGGGGGAGACTATGCATGGTCTTTATATTGTGGCCTCTCATTATGAGACTTTGCAATTATAGGGCCAGGACCCTATGTGGGCCAAAGCCTAGTATCCAGGCCTTATTCCAAAGATTAACATATTCTTTTAGATCTTGCTCCAAAATCATATTCTTATAGTGGATAACCTCACCAAAGGAGGTAACATGATGCCCAATAGATGTATCTTATGCAAAAATAGTAGTGAGAGTGTTGACCATATGTTTATACACTGTCCTTTCATTAGTTCTATCTGGTCTCTTTTCTTATCTTATTTCAACCTGTCTTGGTGTTTTCCTTCCAATATTCTAGAGCTCTTTGATCAATGGAAATTTGGGATGGATGATAATGATTCCATGACTTTATCGATATGGGCCTTACCTCATGTTTGTTGGGGGGTTTGGAAAGTGCAAAACAACTGAATCTTTAGGGACAAGGAATCTAATGCCAAATTGGTTTTTCACAAATGTCTCAATGCTTTGATGGAAAATTACACTAACACAAAAGACCCCATCCCCCCTCTTAAAACAAGGGTCAAACACAAAAGGGAGGGTTGTAGCTGGTCTTTCTCACTTGAGGGCTGGCACAAGAACAATTTTGATGGGGCAACCAAAGGCAACTCGGTAAAGGTCAGGGTTGGTGGCATCATAAGGAATGAGTATGGGAAAGGGATTGTTTCAATCATTGTACCCCTTGCAATTCAAATTAATCATTATGTGGAGGCCATTGTAGTGCACCAGACAATCAATTTAGCAAAAGAAATAGAAGTGAAATACCTTTGGTTGGAAGGTGAATCTAAAAAAATAATTGATTTGCTTAATGGGAAGAACAAACCTACCTGGACTACTACAAATATTATTGATGAATACATCGAGGACCTTCAAAATTTTGAAAAAACCTATGTGGCACATGAGTACCATGAGGCCAAAAATGTGGTGGATAGGTCGGTGATTTGGGCAGTCAAGTATAACAAGGTGGCTAAGTAGACTGATGGACATGATATCCCATCAAAGTTTCATGAGGTCATCAAAAGGGATTATATCCTAGGTAGATTGGGTATAATTAAAGTCCATAATGAAAGTTGGTAAGTTTTAGGTTGTAGTCAAAAATAACATGTGTGGATTTATTATGATAATCAATGATTTATGGGGAATGTGTAGAGTTGTGAGGTGGAAGTACGATAATTCTCATACTTCCCATATCTACAATATCCATCAACCTATGTCAAGTACCGCTTGTGGCAAGAAAATTCACAAGGAAAAAAAAGGTGTAAGAAAATGAGGAGAGCCAAAGGCTTGCAGGTTTTGAAGGGTTCTAATAGAGACTATACATATTACATTGAGAAGAACACCATGGTTGCAGAAAGACACAAGATGAAACCAGAGGATGAAGCCTAAAAGTGGAGAAGATGGTCAAGGGTGTGGAACATCCTAAAGAAAGGAGAAATTATAAATTATATTGAGCACCTCCATGGATGGAAACCCTCTGTAACCAAAAGTATGGTTACAAACTAGGATTAGGGCATGGTCAAAATTGACGGGGTGGAGTTCTCTATTATAGAAGAAATAATCTCCTTGATTACTAGCATCCCAATTATTGGAAATAAATTTTACAAAGACCAAAAATTATCAAGGAAAGTGGTGGTGGAGTTCACTAAGAACCAAGAAGAGAAAAAGGTGTTGGTGAAGAGAGGTACCCATTATCTCTTGAGCTCCATCAAGCCTCTATGGAGATTCATGCTCTATGCTATTATCAAATATATTACTCTCGATACCAGGTTTGACTACATATGCACTTACCACTTCATGTTACTCAACCATTTTAGGTATGGGGAAAAAATCTCTATCACCTTCTACCTTTACTCTTCCATGAATCATAAAATTAATGAGTATCAAGAAAAGAAAACTAGGAATCTAGCACTCCATGAGGGGTTGTTGTTGTTAATTCATGAATATTTCAAAGCTAGGACTATAAGTAAACAAATGAAAGATAGGAAAGAGGGAAATAAAAGAAAAGGGGAATCTAATGAGTCTAATGAGATTTATTCTCATTTGGATATAGAGGAAAGTCTTGAGATGTACACAAATTTAGAGGACTCTGAGTCCCTACAGTGTAGCTTGGGGGAAAAAACCATAAAAACTAATAGCAAGGAGAAAAAAATGCTCCCCGAGCCCATGCAAGACATTGACACTTCTTTGGACTGGGGTTACAATGAATGGGTGGAAGGGGTGGACATAGGAGAACATAGTGCAAAGGCAGAGGAGAAAATCAAGGAAGGGGATGGTAAGGAATGAAAGAAGTGTAAGAGAACCATCACTATCAAAGTGCCAGCAAGCAAAGAGAAGGAGGCCACATTGTCAAGGAATTAGAGAAGGAAAACCCCAGATGACAATAAGGACAAATAGTGGGAGGAGAGTGAGAAGGTGGAAGGGGAGCCCAATGATATGGAGGGACCCAAACTGGGATATGAGGATTTTGGCAATAACACTTACAAATTCTCGGTCATGGGGAAGGATAGGAAGGTGGTGTTGCAAAACTTTGACTCTACTTTAGCTAATATGGACATCAAATGGAAGCTAATCAAAACTCAAGTTAGAGAAAATGAAGAGGGTAGAATCTAGCTAGAGGAGTTGATTGATCCTACTATGGTCATCTTTATTGACATTGCTAAGGAGAACCTAGACAACTTTCGTAACACTAAGTGGCTTTTCCACAAAATCCTTGACCTCAAACACAGAGTGAGCACTCTGTAAAGGGAGACCTATACCTTAAAGAATATGATCAATGAGGATGAACAAAGAATGGATAGAAGAGTGGAAGAATTCAATAAGAGGACTCATGCAATGGACAAGACAATGCAAGGTATAGTTAAATAGAGTTCTAGCATCCTCAGGGACAATGAGAACATCAAGACTTTCATTCACTATGTGGATGACCAAAGCATTAGCAAGGAGCAAGACCCTGACACCCAAAGCTTAAAGGATAAGACTTTGGATGAAAGTGAAAGGAAGAAAAAATAGATCCAAAACTAGGAAAAAGGACACCCTAGCCCTAGATCAGGAGCTTTCTGAGATGGAGGCAACAAGCAAGTCATCAAAGCTAGAGATCAGTGCAGTACAAATCTTGAGAGACATTGTCTGAGTGCCTTGGCCTTTTGTGGGTAGCCCTATTTTTTTGGCATCTCTCCCTAGCTTTACTTTTGTTTGTATCTTTTTTTAGGGAGATGTTCTTTCTTTTTTATTTTTAGCTCTATTTGTAGCCTTGTGCATTCTATTGTAGACTAATATTTATTATGTTTAGGTTTTAGAGCCCTTTTAAAGCTTATTTTCTTTAATCAAAAAAAAAAAAAAAGTGTCCAATGGTGAAAACATGGCAATTAAAGTGCCTTGGATAGGTACCTTGGTGAAAACTTAGAAAATAGGTGTATTTTGTACTTGGCCCTTTCATTATCTATCAACAATCTATACCCATCCACCATCTCCCACATCATCTTCCCCCATGTCTCATCGCCCATCTTCTCATTTCCCCAAGATGTTCCAAACATCCCATCACTGCACTATCACTATGACCATCCCCATCCCTAAGTTTGGAAATCCAATCAAAGTAGTACATTATTCTATGGTTCCGACATATATCATATCACACATAAGTTTCCCTCTTGTCTCATATATGTGTATCATACCCTTGTATAATAGTGTACTACATCTAGATCACTCTCACCATCTCCTCATCCTGAGCTTTTCCCATTATTCATAAAACTATTCACATATGGTACCAAATGCCCAATCATTATGAAATTTTTTATAGCACTCTTTATACATATCTTGGTTTATTTGTTTTACATCTCATCTTGGTCCTTCCTAGTTTAGTCTCTTTGAACATACCTCATGTTCCTTTTTAGGTCATAGATCATGTTTCTCCTAAATAGGTCATTTTTTGAACCTACCAACAAGATTTCTTGTCATCAAAGAGTTTTCCTAAGAAAGTTATTGTTGCAAAAAAAATTCATAGCCCCAAACACTACCAATAGGTTCTTGCAGGATGTATTCTTCTTGATGTCTAACCTTGGTTTGTAAATATCTAGTTCTACCAATATCTTTGTAAAAAGGTTACTTTTCATGGATTTATTCTTTATTTTGATATAGAATTTCACTTTTTGTTTCTTGAAGTATATTTTCACAGAAATTTGGTTGTTCCCTCCTCAAGGTCACCATGATCTGTTATATCATGGTGTGCTACAAATGGGGCTATTAGAGAGCAAGGTTTTGTTCAAATCTTTTTCTACTTCTGAGTCAGTCAGATGTGAGACTCGTACATTTGAAACATGTGCTCATTCATGATCACATTGTGTAAGTGAGAAATATCATTTTCTTATGGACTACAGAGTATTGTTTCCACTTTGATTCCTCTAAGATTCTTCTATGATGCTAGGGAATCCTTGTGTACTTGTTTCAAGTTAGTCCTATGTAATATTGGGGAACATTCCTTGATGTTCTTAGTAACCTTGGAATATACCCAATATTCCTATATCAAACTAAGTGCTCAAAATACATGGTGGTACTTCTTTATGAAGTACCCACCCTCAAGCTTCAAGTACAAATCTCCCTCATCTCACTTTACCACATCCATTTTATCACTCTTACACGTTCATATCCTACCCTACACTTGCATTGCATGAGTCCAATTTTAATAGCTATCCATTTTCCCCTAAATTCCCTAACACACCAATTCTCCTTGAATCTCTAATCTCCCAATAACTATGTTCCAAGTTGTGCACATTATTTCCCCCCTCAAATCAAGGCTACGGTCGATCAGTGATATGCTACAAATCTCTACTACCTATCCTCCTACACCCACATGTGTTTCCCTATCATCCTACTTGCATTTTGCATCATGTTCACTCATCTCTCATCTCCTTATCATGATATTTGTGTTTTTAAATCATAATTTTCTATCATCATAGTTTTTAGGTTTATTTTTAATCATCATTCCAATTATCATAAATTTTAGGTTCATTTTTATCTTTTTCCATCATCATAAATTTTAGGTTTATCACTATCCTTTTCTATCATCATAAATTTTAGGTTCATTCTTTATCCTTTTCCATCATCATAGTTTTAGGTTCATTTTTATCCTTTTCCATCATCATAGTTTTAGGTTCATTTTTATCCTTTTCCATTATCATAGTTTTAGGTTCATTTTTATTCTTTTTCTATTTTCATAGTTTTAGGTTTATTTTTATCCTTTTCCATTATCATAGTTTTAGGTTCACTTCCATTATTAGTTGTATCATCATAGTTTTTTAGGTTCATTTTATGTTATCCATTTTTCCTCATCATAGTTTTCATTTCTTTTTTGTTATCATTTCCATCACCATAGTTTTAGGTCCAATTTTAGCCATCACCATAGTTTTAGGTCCATTTTTAGCCATCACCATAGTTTTTTAGGTTCATTTTATTTATCCATTTTATATCATCATAATCTTTCCATTGTTTAAATTCCTCTTTTATTATAAATCTCATATAAAGTATCACATCTTGCATCACAAAGCATCGATAACATCATGCATATCATAAATCTAATATAAAGCATCACATCTTTCATCAAAAAGCATCAATATAATCATGCATATCATATAACTCACAATCCACCATCACATCCTACATAATACATTCAATCCATCTCATACATCTATCCATATGCATCTGTCATGTCCCCTTTTCAAATAATTAAAAAATAATAATCTTTGCTAAGACAGGCAGGCCCAAGAAAGTGAAGTTTCGGAAAAAGGGAGTTAATCTTTGGAAACCGTTGGACTAATAAATGATAATTATTATTAAAATATGTTTCATTAACCTCTCTTGGACGTGAGTTACAGTTATGCCCTTTTTAAAGAGGTTTGGAGGCATTTTGGGGGGATTCCAGACTTGATTTTCACTCATTCTTTGTTATTCTTCAGAGGCTGCCAAACCTGTGGAGAAGGAGACCCAAGAACGGGAGTTTGCAGGTTTCCAGGGAGACCCAAGAACGGGAGTTTGCAGGTTTCTAGGAAGGCTAAGGATGGGAGTTTGAAGCCATTCCATGTGCATGCTCATACAGAGTTTGCCTTTGTGCTGAACAGTGCAGATTTGTGAGTTTTCGGGTGTATTTTTTGTAAGAGTTTGGTGTTTCCGGTTGAGTATTTCATATCAGTTTTGGTTGCTGCTGTATTTTATACTTTAAGCTATTAAAATAGAGCTGAATATATATATTGGGACGTGATTAAACTTCTGAGATAGATTATTAGTGTTCTTGTGGTGTTTCCGAGCATATTTTGTGCTATTTCGGGAGCCCGATGAGCATAGTTTTGGTCCTACATTTTCGAGCTGTTGTGTAAAGGCTATACGGATCTGGAAATATCAATTTGTAGGCTATTATGCTGCTGAAAGTTCTGTAAAAATTTCCATTTTTAGATTCATTAATAATTTGTGAAGTTGTGAAGCTTTTAGCACTATTTTCAACATACCCGATTTGGGGTTTCTTAAGGAATTTGGTGGATCTTTGTGATAGCAGTTGTTTGATTTTAAAGATCTGATTAGAGGTTGGAAATATCATGAAAAATCAGAAAAGGGACATTTCAGTGGTATCAGAGCCATGATCTTGCCAGCCTGAGGGTTTGTAGAAGTTGCAGGTCAGTTTTGACAACTACCCAGATATTGCATTTCAGTTTTGAGAACTACCCAAATCTTGCATGTCATAATTTATGATTGCATGTTGCTTCTAATCAGCTGCATGTAAAAATTTATGGTTGCATGCTACTTCTAATCATTTTCATGTTATTTCTTGGTGAATTTGGTGGTTGTAGAAGTTTGCATTTCAGTTTTGACAAGTACCCAGATCTTCCATGTCAGTTTTGACAACTACCCAGATCTTGCATGTCATAATTTGGTGGTTGCATGTTGCTTCTAATCAGTTGCATGTACAAATCTATGGTTTCATGCTACTTCTAATCATTTGCCTATTAGTTCTTGGTGAATTTGGCGGTTGTAGAAGTTTGCATGTCAGTTTTGACAACTACCCAGATCTTGCATGTCATAATTTGGTGGTTGCATGTTGCTTCTAATCAGTTGCATGTCCAAATCTATGGTTGCATGCTACTTCTAATCATTTGCATGTTAGTTCTTGGTGCTTGAAGAAGTTATATCCTATTGGGGTTACACTCTACTTTATCCAGAATGGACAGGTATAGTACAGAGTCTCAGAGGGAACGATCTTGGACAATTGATAGCCAGAGTCAAAATAGTAGAAAGGATGGTTATTTAGACATTCGAGATAAACTTATGAAAATAAGCCATGACATGTCTAAACAGTTGGTTGAGCACCACCGTATAAATGACATGTTATCTGACCCAGCTAAGGTGGATAAGTTGACTGGATTTCTATTTGGCAGATTTTCTCACAGGACAGATGACACAATTCCCAAGAACTTGCATGAGGAGTTTGAGAAACTAGCTGATAGCCAGGTAGTGGTCTTAGATTCTACTTTGCCATAGGAGGTGGTGGGAAAGGATATTACACAGATTGATAGTAACAGTCAACTTGATACTCAAATTGAGACAATTGTTTACAGGTTGTCAAAGGGTGATGCCACAGGTATTCAGGATGGTATAGTTACAACAGGCAGTGACTACAGTGTAGTGGGTTTAGATGATGATTATGAGGATGTTGTTGTGCAGGATGGTGAGATACCTAGTAGAGATGAGCAGACATTGAGCATTCATGAATTTGCTGAGAAAGAGTACCAGGCGCAGTTAGATGCTTCATCACATGAGGTTGAGGCAGGTAGTACTTCACATGATTTATCCCGCCAGCTGAAGGTGAGTGAAGATAGTATTGTGACTTCATTACCTTATCATGACAAGTATGTGGAGTTAGTTGGTATTGGTCATATTACTCAGGTGAGGAGTTTGCTTGAGTTACCAGTTGATTCTAGTTTACGGATATGGACACGAGATTGTTATATTGGTGTTTGGGATTCAGTTGACTGGAGATCTTTAACACTTTTTGGTCGCAGTGTTTGTTTGGGTGCTATCATGGATTTGATTAGCGGATTACACAGTGTTGTCTTTTCTTGTGCCAGTATCTTGTCTGATGTTGGTATTAGTTTTTATACACCGGTGTTGGGCTTTGTTCATATATCCAGTCGACCATACTTGCTGGAATGTGTTGATGATCTTTCATATTTGGCAGTGTGTACAGATGAGTCCTAGGATCATATTGGCATCGATGACATCCAGGAGGATGTAGTGGGCAATTTTGAAGACTTAGTTTCTTTGGGTACAGAGGAGTTGGACAGCAGTGCTACAAATTTTGATACTCTGTATGTTGATATGAGCTTTAGAGTTGATTCACAGGACATGGATGGTAATACTCTAGAGACTAGTAACTTTGAGGATACTCCTTTAGACAGTGCATCAAAGGAGGTTTGTAGGAGACAGTCAAGCTAATGCCATCATGTGTCTAATCAGTTGAGAGTTAGTGACCGAGACATTGCTATCACTTGCCAACATTTTGATGCTGCTCGTCAATTATTAGCAGTTTATGGATGGGGTTCTCCTACTAGTGATGAGCAGGAAGGAAGTTATCTTTCCTTGACAGAGATCCACTCTTTATGGGAGGCTATTCAGATTTTGAGACAGAATTATATGCAGTTGGTAGCTGATAGAGATTATCTTATGGAGTGGGGTAGTACAACATATGATGCATTGGTGGCCAAGGAAGATGAGGTGAGTGAGCTTACTGAGCAGCTTGAGGTGACTTTTGAGATTCTTGAGAGTACACAGTTGGCTTTCAAGGAGTCACAGTTTCATTTGGCTAAGGTGACCATGGAGTTAGAGCGACTACAGTCTTTATCTGATTCTATACAGTCACAAGCTATGGTGTTTGGTGATTCGAGGATGTCCATGACTGAGATTGTCAGAGACAATGGAGATGGGGATGCATCCATCCTTGATACTAACATTGGCATATCAGGTTCATTCCCACTAGAGTCAGGTTTAGTTGAGTTGGGTATTGTAGCAGATTATTGTATGCCTGACAGGGTGGTGGCCTCTAGTACTGAAGGCACAGAGACTAGAGATGTATCAAAGGTCATGTGTGATGTTGGTGAGTCGACAGTTGGCATGGTTCCTGATAGTAATACTACTCCCTTGGTGATATCTTTGGAGGTAGTAGTCAGTTCCAACATGATTGATGATCAATTGCAGTTAGTTTCATCTGGATTACAGTCTGAGCCACTGACTGAGATTGGCGCATTCTATCGGCATTACACTGTGAGGTACGCTCATCAATTTACCTTTGATGACCATGTTGATGAGATTATGATACAGAGATGTACTTTGGTTCCTAGTGTTTATCATCAATTATGGAATAGTTTGATGCCTCGAGATGAGAGTTGTGATGGGCACGACACGGCGACAGGTTTTGTAGTTGATAGCTTGATAATACATGACTTAGAGCAGGAGTTTTGGAGTGATGCTTCAGCAAGTGTTGTTATTGATTCTACTCCTTTGGCTATGACATCTCCTGACTTAGCTAGTGATCAGTCACAGTGGGTTGTATCACTTGTTCATGGTGAGTTGTTGACTGAGGTTGGTTTTTTTAATCAACATTATATTGCAAGGTATGTACATCAGTTAACAATTGATCCTTATGCTGAGGAGTTGATGGCAGGAAAATTTGGTTTGGGTTCCATTTCTTGTTGTTTATCTTGTGATGGCTTTTCACCATCAGGGGTGCATGGGAGTTATGGTTATGAGACAGTGGCCAATGATCTACAGAGTTGTGTTGACTACAGGAGTTGTATAGTGTGTGGATTCTCCATACTTGGTATAGTTTCATTTGAGAGCATTCACCATTGTTGCAGAGTTGGATTGTACATTCCATATAGGCCAGTGGAATGCATTGATGGTATTTACTATGTTGGTAGTCCACTTTACTTGGGTTTTGATATTCTAAGAGTTTGTGTCTCATGGGTTTTTGACTGTGGTAATGGTGATTTTGGAGTTTGGTTGAGCTATAATTGCCAGTTTGATTATGGATTCCTCTTGGTCATATTGCAGAGGATCTTGCAGGAGTCTGTGTTAATTGGTAGTAGTATAGTTCATGACTACATTTGGGATCCAGGAGGATTGATTGGTTTATTGTTTAGCCATTGCTTGAGGACAAGCAATGTTTGGGAGGGGAGGACTTGTCATGTCCCCTTTTCAAATAATTAAAAAATAATAATCTTTGCTAAGACAGGCAGGCCCAAGAAAGTGAAGTTTCGGAAAAAGGGAGTTAATCTTTGGAAACCGTTGGACTAATAAATGATAATTATTATTAAAATATGTTTCATTAACCTCTCTTGGACGTGAGTTACAGTTATGCCCTTTTTAAAGAGGTTTGGAGGCATTTTGGGGGGATTCCAGACTTGATTTTCACTCATTCTTTGTTATTCTTCAGAGGCTGCCAAACCTGTGGAGAAGGAGACCCAAGAACGGGAGTTTGCAGGTTTCCAGGGAGACCCAAGAATGGGAGTTTGCAGGTTTCTAGGAAGGCTAAGGATGGGAGTTTGAAGCCATTCCATGTGCATGCTCATACAGAGTTTGCCTTTGTGCTGAACAGTGCAGATTTGTGAGTTTCCGGGTGTATTTTTTGTAAGAGTTTGGTGTTTCCGGTTGAGTATTTCATATCAGTTTTGGTTGCTGCTGTATTTTATACTTTAAGCTGTTAAAATAGAGCTGAATATATATATTGGGACGTGATTAAACTTCTGAGATAGATTATTAGTGTTCTTGTGGTGTTTCCGAGCATATTTTGTGCTATTTCGGGAGCCCGATGAGCATAGTTTTGGTCCTACATTTTCGAGCTGTTGTGTAAAGGCTATACGGATCTGGAAATATCAATTTGTAGGCTGTTATGCTGCTGAAAGTTCTGTAAAAATTTCCATTTTTAGATTCATTAATAATTTGTGAAGTTGTGAAGCTTTTAGCACTATTTTCAACATACCCGATTTGGGGTTTCTTAAGGAATTTGGTGGATCTTTGTGATAGCAGTTGTTTGATTTTAAAGATCTGATTAGAGGTTGGAAATATCATGAAAAATCAGAAAAGGGACATTTCAGCATCTCATAAAAACATACAATCAAAAATCACATAGGCACAATACTCATTACACCCATATCCCACCCCAAAGAATGCTCACACACACATATCATATCCTCCAAAGAATAAAGAATACACTGCCCATCCCTAAAAGAATACAAAATTTCATGATAGTCAAATCTAGTATCCATAGTCATAGATATCCATCTATAGAAATACATTTGGGTATGTGCCCAAAAAAATACATCTCTATAAATCAACAAAAATTCCATTAATCACAAAACTACAACTATCACTACTCATCCTCATCCTCATCCATCACCTCCTATCTGTTGGGCATTCATTTTGCATGAGGTCAATGGCAGGAATCCATTGCATAATTCCTCTCTTGAAAAGAAAATCTTCTAAAGGATCTACTCACAGGTTCAGTATTTGTCTTGTGACGTAAAAAAATCCACTCAGTAGAAGATAAATATGAGTGTTCACAAGGAGACTTTTGTTGGTTCTAAAACTCTTTTATCTCAAAATTGGAGTAAATCTGTTCACTGTCTCAAAATATCACAACAAAAGAACAATTTTTTTTGTATTTTTCTATTTTTTCAATGAATGCAACTCTAACAATGTAGCTACTATGAGGTCCTATTCTAATAGAGGGTTAGTAAAGAAAATGACACAATTGAAAGAAAATAACTTGAAATTGAAATTCCTAAATGGACGTAAGCTATAGGACACAACATGCTTCGAGTTAAAGCTTTGAAGAAATCAATAGAAAACCAATGAAAACATGAGCAACACTTCCTAGAATCCACTGATGCAATCGTCGGTGAGAATCTTTAACAAATTGAATGATATTTCACTCTTCATCAAATCACAAGGCCACAGAAAGTGTGCTCATGAAAGAAAAAAAGCTATGTAGACACAATTGGGTGATTTCTTCTCAAGCTTGTTACATCAGTGGAATTCATATATTTGTAGCAAACACTAGAACTAAAAGATCACACAACTAGAAACAATGCAATAATTCTTTGGCTCAATCACAATTTCATGAATAGAATTCACAAAAAAATATGGCACATTCAAGCAAGAATAACTACACTCCGAATGCTAGCACCAAAAGCATAATTTTATTGCATAATAATGGCAGCTCTTTTTACATTTTACAATGGGGTATTTATAAGAAATCATCTCCTCAATTTGTGTTGAGAGTGAGAGATATCTTCATCCAATAAAATGCTTTTGAAACATTAAAACAAACTAAATATATAGAAACTAACAATCTAACTAGTGCTTAGAGGGACTCCATCCATATTTTATTTGTTTATTGGATGCATGAGCCCTTTACATGTCAAAAAAAATTAAAGAATGAGAAAGAAAGTAGGAGGAAACCATCAGTCAAAGTGGGAGTGCATGGAGGTGCCAAAAATAGAAGCTAGCCCTTCACTCAGTGTGTGTTAGAGTTAACTTGCCATCAAAATGCATTCCCAATGCATGGAAAGTGTTATTTTTGGAATTGGCAGTAAATTGTTGGTGCACCTCTAAATTGAAAAGCTACAGACCTGTGGAGCTACGGAGCTGCAAACCGTGACTGGGTCAAAATCTCAAAATTTTACTATGTCAAAATTGAAATTCTGGCATCTGGGTTTTGTTCATCTTCATCCTAAAGCTATGTTTGGATGTTTTCCTTTGAATTTCTCTATCATCTCAGTAATATTAGTAGCATGTGGAAGATCCAAAGACTCATACTTATCCTTAACCTACTGCCTATAGTTTTCCACCTCAATTTGAGTCTTTGCAAAATATTTGAGTTTGGTGTCCAACTCTAACAGTGCTTCCTCTGTCCTAAAGACTTGTCTAATGTCTTCATCACTAGATGCTTCCTCTAAAGTCTTCTTGAAGTTTTCCATTACTACCTCAACTGGCAATAGCTTCTCCCATTCTTCATCCTCAAAAATGTCCAAGCATGCATCACTGTACAACTTTTCTACTTCTAAAATTCACTCTTAGGCTTGGTCCTTGAGCCTATGTATCTCATCATGCAATGTTTCCATCATTGTATTCCCATCGGCAATCTTCTCTATATAATCATCTATCATGTATAATTCTTCTTTGATATATACATCAATCAAAATGTAGTACCTTTTCCCTTTTATGGCTTCTAGAGCTTGCAAATATTTTCTCCATGTACATACCTCATCCATGATATTGAAGTCCTACCTCAAAATTGCCACAATATTATCAAAATTCTCTTCCATAGCATGCAAAAACTTCAAACTTCCTATGATTATAGTGGCACCCTTATCCTCAAGGCTATCTTTCCAATCTTGACAAGCTTTCAAAAATGGATTGAGTCATACCCCTTCCCCTTCTCTAAGAATGGTATTCAAAGTCTCCTCAGGGTGTTCAAAATCAAGAGGACCATTAACTTTGGTTAGATATTCATTTAGGATCTCAACTTGCCTTTGAAGTGTTCTGATTTCAATCTCATCCTATTCCATGTGGCTAAGAACCTCTTTGACCCACATAGTCATCATTTGTCAAGATGTATCCCATGTAGGCTTTCCTAACATAATATCTTTCATGTGATAGTCCTCAAGACTAACAACTTTTGCATCTATACCTTCAAGAGGGTGAACCACTTGTGCAAATAAGTCCTAATTTTGTGTAGTAGTCACAAATACAAATGGCATTGAATCATGTAATGGAGACTTAGGCTTGTTCAAAATCTCTTCAATATGACAAATGTCATCCTCGAAAGCATGGAACTGATGCTTGGAACTTCTCATTATTTCTTTCTGAAACAATCTTGGGATATGTCTCTCTACAACTTTGGCTCTAGATGATGAAGGGATGTGTTCAACTACCTCCTTCCCTTTATCACTCTTGCACAAAGTCTCCTACTATGATGAATTTTCTTCTATACTCCTAGTCTCTATAGATCCTACAGTTTGATCCTCAACTTCCTGAGAAGCTTGTTGCACATAGTCTACTATTTTTGCCTCTTTTAATGGCTCATTAGTAACCCTCAATTCTGGTTGCTCTTGTAATGATGGTTCTTTTTGAACATGTTCCTCTTCTAAACTCAGAGGTGGAGGATTGATTGAACCCTTATCTACCATCATGACCTCTGGTGGAGATGGAGGAGTGAGATGAGGACCTTGTGTCTCTGGTGGCATCTATGTCCAATCTTTCTATTGAATTTCACCTATAGAGGTGTCTCTAATATTATCTTCAACTAGCTCCATACCCACAGGCATGAAATCAAAATCTAGGATGCAGAGAACATCTTCACCTTGCTCGCTTTTCTCATTCACCCATCATAGCACTTCATCTTCCAAAGAAGAGAGTTCTATTGTTTCTACTTGGGTGGGTGGTGAGGTATTTGTGGAACTCTTTCTTCTTTCCAATTCTATGGCTTTTTCTAGTCGAGTTCTCCTTTGTAGAGGCATGTGTTCCTCCTCCTCATCTAATTATATTTCTTCCTCATCTAATTCTTCATGTAGAATGTTCTCAGGAATAGATGGATTAGGCACTAATTTTTTATAGACTCTTTGCCTCTTGTTCATTCTAACCTTGATCCTCTTTTATTTTTATATCTCTAGAACTTCACCCTCTTCTTGTTGACTTGACAAAATAGGAGGCAATGGAAATTCAACCTAGATATGAGAAGCTCCACCATCCTGGGGCTCTTATGGATTTGATTCTTGTTGTTGGGAAGAGACCTTTTCTTCAATATGCTCCCTCTAAATCTTATAAGGAGAGGCTCTCTTGCTCTTTCCCTTCCTCTCCGAAGGGTGGTAGTATCCAACTGGACAATCAAGCTAGTAGACTATCTCTGGCCTACTAGGAGACCAGAGCACAAAGATAGGAACTATGACTTTCCATCCCTTCCCCCTTTCTAGGTGAGCATGTGCATGGAAGATTACAGTATCAAGAACTGGATCAAGTGGAAAGGGTTTCTTGATCCAACTGTTTGTCATTCAAATGACATATCTTGCTCGATGATTAATATCATCTAATTCCTCTCTATCAATTTTTACATTGAGAATGGGTCTCTCATCCACTTTATCTACATTTTATAGGGGATCCAATAGTTCCTTGAAGTCCTATAGCCTTATCTCATTAGGGATGGTCAAATGGAGAGCCTTTCTTGCTAGATTCAAGGTCATCCTACAATAGTCTCTGATTCGGACATCGCAGTCATTTGTGGCATTCATCCAATGATCTTCAATGACATCCTCATGATAGAAATACTTTCCTACTAGGTTTTCTACTTTACCAACATTGTCAAAGAATGGCTGAAGAGAGTTATACTCTTCAAGAGGGTAGTTCTCCCATTCCCACTCAAAAGTCAAGATATCCTACTTTCTCTTCACCTGATATGCTCCTATTACAAAAAGCCAATACCAACAAGGTCTCCATTGTATTTTGATCCTCTCATAAGGTGACTCAATTTGTTGGGATATTTCCATTAGGACCAACTCGTTAATTGGGTACCTTGGGAGTTTCTTTGGATTGATAGATGCACCACCTACCAAAATGTATGTAAATGTATGAAACTGGATGAACTATGCTCTGAGAACTATGATCTATGCCCTAGCTTCCTCGGATAATCTCTTCTCATAGTCCCCTTCTATGAATCAAATGATGGCAAAGATGAAGGCATCATTTACAATCATGTCTTCTTTTCTCTATGGCAAGAGCTTCTTCTTTACCAATTAAGGATAAACTATATATTGCCATGCATTGGGGTCCTGCATACTACCTTTCTTATATAGCCCAGCATAGTTGGTTGCCCTTGCTGCAAGTAGATACACCATGTAAGAAGTCATATAAAACTTTTTCTTGTCCTTTACTGTCCTCAACTAATCACACAATTTCTCACTAAGTGTAGTGGCCCAATCTAGTGGTATCTTTGCATGCCTGATAGTCTCGATGAAGTTGACCATAAATAGAGTGAGATGGCCTGCTGTAGGTAAGCCCATGATTCTTCTCAAGAGAATGATCGAGTATCCAATTTCATCCTTCATGTATCCCTGTGTCATATCCACTTTGCTGATTGCCTTTCCCCAAGGTGGATTCTAAATGAAGTACAAAGAATGTATGATGTCGATGGCCTCTTGGTGATGATCTTTATACCATCTTTCAACTATTTTGTAGGAGTGTCAAATGAACTAATCAGCTCTAGGAAGATGGAAGACTTGCTTGATGTTATCAGGCCGTAGATCCAAAACCACTTCCTCGGTAATGCTCTTGACTACCCTTTCATGAAGAACAAAGTGTTAAGAAAGGGTCATGATCAACTCAGTTGACTGCACTATCCTTGCATGTGATGCTGCATTCACTAATCCGGATTGGATTAATGTGAACCTAAGGGATGACCTTTCTATTGGACTATTGCAAACTCTCAGGAATTCTACCAAATCTATCTATCCAAGGTCTATGTCTTTGATCTCAGCGTAGTCATTATGTAACCTTGATTTTGGGGTCACACCTTAAACTTTGTAAACAACTGGTTTCATTTTTTATCTGGATGTGGACACCATCTAATTATGTTACCTGTGCATTATGAGAGAGAAAACACGATTAGTCAATATATAGTGAAAAAAATAACTAAAAAAAAGTCCCCCTTGGGGACCTATTCATTTAATTTTTTATTTTTTAAATTTTTTTTCTTAAATTTTATTATTATTATTATTATTTCCTTTAAAAAAAAAAACCTTAGCAAAAAATTACAAAAAAAAGAAGAAAATAAGAATGGGGAATGGTAGTAGGGCTAGTGCACGGCCATGTGTAGAGGCACGTGGCCTGTGCATGGCTTGAAGGAGATGCGCAACTTGCTCGCAGTGTGCACACTACATGGCTAGCGCATGGCCTACTGCAGTGTGCATGTCACCTACATGTGGCACATAGCTAGTGTTGTGGCATGCATAGCCTATGCAACCAACGCCATGGTGCACATGGCCTTTGCAACGCATAGCCAGCATCGCAGCACATGCGGCCTACATGACTAGTGCTACAGAGTGCAATTCATGGAAGCCATGGAGATGGAGGGGAGGGGGGGGTCTGCTCATCTTTCTCCTCCTCTTCAAAACTTGAACAAAAATGAGGAGAGAGGGGGAGGGCAAGGGTTTTATAGCCCTCCCTCTCCTTGCGCAAAAAAATAAAGTGCGCTATGCCTCGATGTGCATGCTCATGGATGAGGGGAGGTGAGGATTTCTTTTTTTTCAATTTTTTTTTTGTGTTTTTGACTATTTACCTTTTTTTTTCTTTTTTAACCCTTTTTGACTTTTTTGTGATTTTCTTGGAATTTTGATGCAACTTGAACCAAATTTTCTTCTTCTGACTCTCGAACTGTAAGTTTGGAAGTTGAAAAAGGTAGGGGGTCCCCATTCCTGGTGAGGAATGGGGTGTATGTTTTGAATACCACAACAAATAGCCCCAAAAAAAGGAAGAAATGACAAAAGACATTTCTTCATCGACAAACATCTCTCTGACGTGTGTCAAACACCAACCAAGCTTTGAACATCCCAAGCATCTTTTGGATGACTTTTTAGTCAAAAATATCAGAACTTGAAACCTTCTAGCTTAGTGTCTTCATTGTGTATTCATTCCCTTTGATGTATCAGAATATAGTCAATCAAAGTTTTCTGTCAACTTGAAACAACCTTCCATTCTTCCTAGCTCATTCATTTAAGAACTCCATGATGGATTTTTTCAATCAATTGTTTGAACAAATGAGAGAATTAGTTCAAGGGCTCTTGGTGGGATTACACATCCTTTTAATTTCTAGCTTTTGAATAATTGCTTCATGACATTTAAAACATCACTTTTGATGAAGCAATAGTTTGAATTGAAGATACTTTGCTTTGAGAATGTATCTTTTTCCATTTTAGATCTTTGGAGTCCTTCAGACTTAACACCGTATTATTTCATTTCCTTTTTATTTTCTACTTTTTTTCTCTTCTTTTTTTTCCTTTTTTTTTCTATATCCTAACTATGCTTAGACTGTGTAGTCAACACATCAGTGCCATTTCTCAGATTCAATCTCTTGTCAACATCCCTTGCGTTCTTCTTTTAGAATTCTTTGAAAACTCTCATGCCAAACAATGATCTTCAATAACCCTTTGAGAAGACCCTTCCTATTTGAACTTAGTTGAAAATTGGATTATCTCTTGCTATTTTTTACTTCAAATCAACAACACCTAAAAAATCAAATCTTTAAATTTGCCTCTAAGCCTCTGATTTCCAAATTGAGAGTCCCCTATTTCCACAAGAAATATCCACTGCTTGGTTGGTACAAGACACACAATCATCTAGATGTTTTGACAAAGAAAGACCTCTTCCTAAAATTGAGACCAAGAAGTGGTTAGTGAAATCTTAAGAGAAAAACTCAAGTACACCTTACCCCCCAAGACTGATGCAACTTTGAAAGGAAACACATGATTGAAAACACTCAACTTGAAAGCAAACACACTTACAAGAATGAAAATCTAAGGTAAATGTAGAAATGAAATCTAACTAATTTTTTTCTTTTAGGCTTCAAAATAATGCTTGAGAAATTGCCCATTTATGGGTAAGGGAAGAAATTCCCACTGTAAGGAACTAAGCCTAAAAGTGTTTTCTCCTAGAATTTCCACAATTTGATAAGGTCCTATCCACAAGCATTGAAACTTGGTATGACTGCTCGACTTTTCTTTTGCCTTATCCCAAAGTAGAACAAGGTCAAAAATCCTAAATGATTTGATCGTGGCCCTCTTGTCTAACCATCTTTTTACAACTATTGATTTTTAGCCATGTACTCTAATGCAGATGTTCATTTCTTGTCCATTTCATAGAGATTCATCAATCTAATTTGAACTTTATCAGTATCCTTAGCATACCCACTCATGAATTTCAAAACCAAAATTTTGAGATTGAGTGGGAACACCAATTCTTGTCCTTAAATGAGCAAGTATGGAGAAGCCCCCAAGGCATTTTTTACTCTTACTCGATCTGTCCATAAGGCATATTTCAATTATGTATGCCAATCCCTAAGATTCTCCTTCAACAATCATTTTATTACTGTGATCAAGTTCTTGTTTGTGGATTTTGCTACCCCATTTCCTTGCAGGTAGTAATTTGAAGAGAACTTGATAATGATCTTGTTTTCAAATGCCCATTAGGTCAAGAATATAGATGCGAAAGAAAATCTATTAACACACACCAAGGCAAATGGCATTCCAAACCTAGTAACAATGTGTTCTTCCAAAAAGTCAGTCACCACCTTAGCAGTGCAATTTCTTAATGTCTCTACCTCCAACCATCATGTACAATAATTCATAGCTATAAGGATGAATATATGTCTAGTTGATGATGGTGGATTGACTGGACCTATGAAATCTAGTCCCCATTTTGCGAAGGGGCACACCTCATACACTGGTTGTAATGGCATTTCTAGGTGCCTCTCCTTGTTAGCACTGGTTTGGCATATATGACAAGAGCACATGTGTTGAAAAGTATCCTTGAATATTGATGGCCAAAAGTAACCCGATCTTAGAATCATATGAGCTGTTGCTTTTGCTAAACCATTTCTTGTACCATACTTTTCATGGAAATGTTCCAAGACATCCTTAGCTTCTTCACATCCTAAGCATTTCAAATAGATCCCTACATAGTTCCTTTTATACAACTTGTTATCAAGTAACATGTAAGAATTTCATTTCATCTTAAGTCCCCTATGTTGTGAACTATTCATCCATTTAGGGCATTGGTCTTGTAAGAGATAATAAACAATGTCTTGGTACCACACATCTATCACCACACCTTGGTTGATATCAACTTGTGATATAACCATCTTCTTTTGATCATCTTCATCTATTTCATCGACAAACTTGAATTCCTTTTCATTTCCACCTTGGTTATTAGCTATCATTTTTTATAACCACTGACCTCTGACTAACCTCATAGATTGAATTTTGAGATCAAATTCTTGAAGTATGACCACCCACTTTCCTCTCCTTTCACCAAGTTCATTCTACATCAAAAGCATCTTTACTACTCGATCAGGTACAATTGCATACACCTTACTTCTAAGTATGTAGTGACAAAAATTCTTTACTAGCTTGATTAATGCAAAGGATTGTTTATCAATATTTGAATATTTCAACTCAACGTTCTTTAGAGGACAACTCATAAAAGCAATTGGTCACTCATCTTCCTTCTCTCTTTTTTGTGTTAGGATCCTTGCACAAGAGTGTTTAGAAGCAAACGAATAGATCTTGAATGGAAATCGTAATCTAGACTAACCAAAACTTGGGTTGTGGAAATGGCAACCTTAATATCTTTGAATTATTTCTTTATCTCTGGTACCCATTCTATCTTAGCCCCTTTTTTGAGTAAATCATTGAGGGGATGGACTATCTCTACAAAACCACTTATGAATTTTCATACAAAGTTTATCTTGCCAAAAAAAGATTTCAATTCCTTCCAATTGTGTGGAGGTGCTAACTTCAAAATAGACTCAACTCTATCCAAATCAATGGAGATTCTAGCTTTGGAAATGACATGTCCCATGAGCTTTCCTTTAGTAACACCAAATGAACACTTCTTGGGATTGAGGAAAATGCCGTATTTATGATGTCTATTGAATACCTTCTTTAGATCAGCAATATGGGTACTTTGATCTTTTGAAAAGACAATCAAGTCATCCATATATATGAATATACACCTATTTATCAATCCTTTGAAAGCTTCATCCATTGCTCTTTGAAATGTAGCTCCTACATTAATCAATCTAAAAGGCATCCTTCTATAAGTAAATGTTCCCCACTTGGTTGTGAAAGTAGTCTTTAGCCTATCTTCTTTGTCAACCATCACCTAATTATATCCTAAGTAACCATCCAAGAATGACATCATCTTTGAACCATTAACAATTTGCAATACCTCATCCAGTGAGGGTAGAGGATAGTTATCCTTCTAAGATGCTAGATTCAAGTTACAAAAATTAACACAAAGATGAATCTCTCCGGTCTTCTTCTGCAAGGGAACCAAATTTTCCACCCATGTTTAATGATAGATAGGGAATATGATCTTAGCATCTAGTAACTTTTTTTACTTCCTTCATGATCAATAGTTCAATAAGAGGATTTACTGGTCTTTGTCTTTGTCAAAATGGCTTTGTATCAGGTTTCAATGGGATGTCATGTGTGATAATTGTAGGATCATAAGTCTTCAACTCTTCATAGCTCCAGGAAGTGACATCCTTATACTCAGTGAGTGATTTGAGCATGTCCTCCCTTTCTTGTGAGGTACACACTTTTCCTATCTATACCATTTTTGGTTCTTCATCGGTACCCAAATTGTACGAATCACATTCTTCAATTCCATTTTCTTGAGTTTCCCTTCTATTGAGTGTCAATTCATCACACTCAAAGATGCATTCAAGTTCGACCATCCCTTTCATAATAGTGTTAGTTTTTAAATTCAAAATCCCATCTTCATCTTTAATTCCATCATCTTCAGGTCTGTCATCTAGTGTATCATCAATTTCCTATCCCTCAAAATGATGACTACACATGATAAACTCAAGTATATGTTGATCATCTTGAAAGACCTAAAATTTTGTGATATTATCAAGGATGGATGGAATAGCAACCAATTCTACTAAAATTTTTTCAACTTGGTCCTTTCAATTAGTTGCAATCCACTAGCTAAGATGGCAAGAGCATCTGCTACCATGTTCTTTTTCCTTGGAATGGATTTGATGTTTAAGGCCTCAAAGTCATCCAATATGTCCCATACCCTTTTCCTGTAAGCAAGTAATCTTTTTTCATTGCAAGAATATATGGATTTTACTTGTCGTATGACCAATTGGGAATCCCCCTCGAATTTAAGAGTTCTGACTCACTTTGCAAGTGCAAAAAGGAGTCCTCAAATTAATGCCTCATATTTTGCACCATTATTGGTACATCTAAATTGCAATCAATATGTGGCATAGAAAGATCTACCTTTTGGGTTGATTAATTTGATACCCGCACTAGCTCTCATCTTGCACCTAGAACCATCAAAACAGAGTGTCCAAATTTCATTTTCCTTGGGTTTTCTGACTTTATGCTTATTTTTCCTTAACTTCTCTTTCACTTGAGCCTTGAATGATTATTTCTTAGGAACCCATTGTAAATTTCCTTGTGTAGGGCTTGATGAGTCCCCTTGATAACCTATGGATAGAGGAAGTGTATGTTTTTTTGGTTTCTCCTAAATTTCCCCTATCAACTCTTTGATTTCCCCAACTCTAGGTTTAGGATGAATGACTACTAAAATCCATCCTTTACCTTTCACATATCATCTTCTTCTTTGAACTTTAGATCTTCACTTTCTTCTTCAATCTTTTCAACAAGGTTGGATGAATTCATTGAATCTTGACTTTTTGTGAGCTCATCTATTGAGGTCTTTGTATCCTTGTTCTCCATCATGTGGGTCAGTACCTTCATGACTTCTACTTGACATGATGAACATTCTAATTTAGAGTGACTAACTTTGTGTAATCAACAAAATCCTAGAAGAAGGAGGATGTTGGGGTCAACTTCTTCTCCTAAACATTGTAGATTAGTCACCATACTTTCTATGAATTGCGTCACAATTTCACTTTTAGGTACTAGCACCTTAGCTTCTTCATTTTGATCTTGAGGTGTATTGTTTGGAACCATATTCAATACCATCACTCTGTACAAACCCAAATCCAATTGTAAAAATGCTATCTCATTCAGGGCATTGTAATCTATAATCTTTTTTTTCAATTTGGTCTCAGCATCTATCTTGATTTGATTTTTCAATCCTTTCCATGGAAACCATAATTGAGTGAAGTCTATAGAGAACCATCCTCTGAAACATTTTATCCATTCTCTACTTAGAATTACTTCATATGTCTTTGGGATATCAACCACATGTATGTCAATAATATCCTAGATCTAAGGATCGACCGTTAACTATATTCACACATCTTTCAATACTCCAATGATTTACTTGTTGTGGCACCGTCTTTTGAGGGATAGAATTCATATTGTGGGGAAACCTTTGTATTATCCAGTGCCTTCATGAGCACTTCTCTTTGTTGTGGACAATTCTGCAACATGTTGAACATGGACATATTGGCTTTAGTTTTATTCAGATCTTCTACTGCATTATACTTTTCAGTAGACCAACTAGGGTTCTTCAGTATTGTTGGTATGTTCACTTGATTCTAATACTATTGTCCTCCTTGGGCTGGCCTTACCGGTGGTGGATTGTTGTTTGCACTTGGATCAAGTGGAGTTGGTTGCAAACCAAGAGAAATTCCATCTGTCAAGGGATCCTTTCTATTTCTAAGATTATATGTATTCCAATTATCATTTTGAAAGGCAAAAATCTCATCGTGTTGAAGGTTAGGTTCTTGACTAAATGAGAATGAGAATTCCTCACTTGCTTGTTGTTCCACTTGTGCATTATGTGTAGAATCACAATATTCCAATAGCATCACATTCAATTGAACAAGAGGAGGATTGTCATTCACTTGTGAGTTTTGATTCACCTCTTGATTACCATTATAGTACGAACCATCATTGCTAGGCACATTTTGGCTATCATCATACTGATTGATATTAGCATATTGAATGTTGTTGTTGTTCTTATCAGCAGAAATGCTTCCATTATTTGGTCGAGTGTTCCATTATCATTTTTACCTTTGGAAGCCATTTTGTGATCTAGAGGATTGAAGTTGTTTCCTCCACCATTGTTGTTTCCTGCATTGTTGTTACTATTATTGTTGAAGTTCCTATTGTAATTCTAACCAAAATTGTTGTTGTAGGGGCCATCATTATTTCTTTTGAAGTTGTTATTTTTTCCTTGTGACAATCTAAGAAATGTCAACTTGTTGTTCATTTGTGACATGGTCTTATTCATTTGACCAACTTCCAAAGGAATATTATTATCTACTTCCATAGGAACTATTTCTTTCTATTCAAAGAAAAAAAATTTTGGGGGCTCATACCCTCGATATGTTATCACTTGAGTTTGTGGAGTAGGTGCCTGCTGCAATGGAACTGGGTTCATAGGTATCAACTAGCTAGGCATGGTGGGTGCTCCCATGGGGTATGTTGGCATCGTAGGGACTACTTGTGCTAGAAGCATCATTCCTCCTCCATTAGGATTAGCTTGTTTCATAAATGTGATCACTTCTGCAAAGACTTTGTCCAATGTGTCAATATTTGCTATAGGAAGTCTTCTCAAAAAGATCACAATAAGAGTGTCCATACTGTTCAAATAAATCTGAATGGCGACTTCAGCTGGTATTGTGTATGATGCTTCCAACTTGTGGTAGGCCATATGAAAGTGATGGTTGAAGCGTGAAACTATCTTAGTTGGGTCCCTTTTATTGATATGAATTTTTGATGTATCACCACTGGATTGATGAATGGTTTGAATTGTTCCAAAAACAATTTTTTGAATGTATCCCAATCTCCAATGCATTTGGGTGAAAAATTGACATACCAATTGAAGGCAATTTCCCCCAAAGAGTAGGGAAATAAACAAAGAACCACATCCTCATTAGCCACTTGCTTTTAGTTGCAAATTTCTTTGGAAAATTTGACATGATCTTCAGCAGTTCGTGTTTCACCATAAATGAATCTTGGGCAAAACTTCTCTGGATTCTTTGGGAGGTCATGGAGTGCACCTCTCAAGTTTATTGGTAAGTCTATAGAATTTGACAAAAAGGCCATGGGAGGATTTGGTGGACCTAACGGTGGTTGTTGGGGAGTATCTATCAGAGTATGTGGTGGTTCACTAGGTGGTTGGAGTGGAGGTGGAGTTGAAGAAGATGATGAAAGTTCAAAAGGGAGTGGTTGAACTTGGGATGTTCCCTTGTCACTATATGGTTTACAAAAGTGGGTAAGCTCAACAAATTTTTGTGTACTTGGGGTAGATCTTAATGCTCACTGAAATGGGGATTTTGGATCAATATCCTCCAACTTGCATCAAATTTTGGAGAAAAGTGCACCTCTGCAAAAGTACACTTTCTCACAGTTCTAGATTTTGTTCACCACAAAGTTTTGCAAACCTATAGACCTACAGATCTATTGACCTATGTACCTATGTGCTGCAAACCTGCAAAGCTATGCACCTAAATTTTTGAAAATTTTAGAACTATTTTTTGCACTTTTACAAAATGTAGTTTATTGCAAGGGTGCAAAAAAAATTTTCCTTGTTTTTGGGAGTATGTTCTTTAGTTTGTGGCCCTCCTTCTAGTGCCACTTCTATTGGGCATTCATTTTGCATGAGGTCAACGATAGGAATCCATTGCATAATTCCTCTCTTGAAAAGAAAATCTTTTAAAGGATCTGCTCCAAGGTTTAGTATTTGTCTTGCAACGTACCAAAATCCACTCAGTAGAAGATTAATGTGAGTGTTCACAAGGAGACCTTTTCTGGTTCTAAAACTCTTTTATCTCGAAATTGGAGTAAATCTATTCGCTGTCTCAAAATATCACACCAAAAGAACAAATATTTTTTGTATTTTTCTATTTTTTCAATGAATGCAACTCTAACAATGCAACTACTATGAGGTCCTATTCTAACATGGGATTAGTAAAGCAAATAATGCAACCGAAAAAAAATAACATGAAATCGAAATAACTTGAAATTGAAATAACTTGAAACTAAAATTCCTAAATGGACATAAGCTACAGAACACAACATGCTATGAGTTAAACCTTCAAAGAAATCGGTAGGAAACCAATGAAAATAGGAGCAACACTTCTTAGAATCCACTGATGCAATCATCGATGAGAATCTTTAACAAATCGAATGATATTTCACTCTTCATCAAATCACAAGGCCACAAAAAGTGCGCTCATGTGAGAAAAAAAGCTATGTAGACACAATCGGGTGATTTCTTCTCAAGCTCATTATGTCAGAAAAATTTGTATATCTATAGCAAACACCAAAACTAAAAGATCACACAACCAAAAAAAATGCAATAAACCTTTGGCTCAATCACAATTTCATGAATAGAATTCAAAAAAATATGACACATTCAGGCAAGAATAACTAGACTCTGAATGCTAGCACCAAAAGAATAATTTTATTGCATAATAACGGCAACCCTTTTTACATTTTAGAATGGGGTATTTATAAGAAATTGTCTCCTCAATTTTTTTGAGATTGAGAGATATCTTCATGCAATAAAATGCTTTTAAAACATTAAAACAAACTAAATATATACAAACTAACAATCTAACTAGTGCTTAAAGGGACTCCATCCATATTTTATTTGCTAATTGGATGCATGAGCCCTTTACATATCAAAAAAAATGAGAGCATGAGAGAGAAAGTAGGAGGAAGCTATCAGTCAAAGTGGGAGCACATGGAGGTGCCAAAAATAGAAGCTAGCCCTTCACTCAATGTGTGTCGAAGTTAACTTGCCATCAAAATGCATTCCCAATGCATGGAAAGTGTTATCTTTGGAACTGGTAGTCAACTTTTGATGCACCTCTAAATTGTGGAGCTACAAACCAGTAGAGTTGTGAACCTTAACTAGGTCAAAATCTTAAAATTTTACTAAGTGTCAAAATTAAAATTTTAGCATCTGGGTTTTGTTCATCTTCATCCTAAAGCTATGTTTGGATGTTTGCCCTTGAATTTATCTATCATCTCAATAATCTTAGTATCATCTAGAAGATCCAAAGCCTCATACTTATCCTTAACCTTCTACCTATAGTTGTCCACCTCAATTCAAGTCTCTTCAAAATCTCTGAGTTTGGTGTCCAACTCTAACAGTGCTTCCTCTATCTTGAAGGCTTGTCTGATGTCTTCATCACTAGATGCATCCTCTAAATTCTTCCTAAAGTTTTCCATGACTACCTCAACTAGAAATAGCTTCTCTCATTCTTCATCCTCAAAAATGTCCAAGCATGCATCACTGTACAACTTTTTTCCTTCTAAAATTTTCTCTCGCACTTGGTCCTTGAGCCTATGCATCTCATCATGCAATGTTTCCATCACTTTATTTCCATTAGAAATATTCTCTATCTAATCATCTATCATGTCCAATTCTTCTTTGGTATATACATCAATCAAAATGCGGTACCTTTGCCCTTTTATGGCTTGTAGAGTTTCCAAATCTTTGCTCCATATGCATACCTCATCCACGATATTGAAGCCCTACCTACAAATTGCCATGATCTTATCAACATTCTCTTATGTAGCATGCAAAAACTTCAAACTTCTTGTGATTATAGTGACACCCTTATTCTAAGGTTGTCTCGCCAATCCTGACAAGCTTTAAAAAATGGATTGAGCCATACATGTTCCCCTTCTCTAAGAATGGTATTCAAAGTCTCATCAGGGCATTCAAAATCAAGAGGACTAATAACTTTGGCTAGATATCCCTTTAGGATCTCAACTTTCCTTCGAAGTGTTCTAATTTCAATCTCATCCTATTCCGTGTGGCTAAGGACCTCTTTGACCCCCATAGTCATCATCTATCAGGATGTATCCCATGTAGGCTTTCCTAACATAATATCTTTCATGTCATAGTCCTTAAGACTAACAACTTCTACATCTATACCTTTAAGAGGGTCAGCCACTTGTGCAAATAAGTCATGATTCCGTGTAGTAGTGATGAATGCAAATGGTGTTACATCATGTAATTGAGACTTAGGCCTGTTCAAAATCTCTTCAATATCACAAATTTCATCCTCTGAAGCATAGAACTGATGCTTGACACTTCTCATCATTTCTTTCTGAAACCATCTTTGGATATGTCTCTCTAAAACTTTGGCTCTATATGATGAAGTGATGTGCTCAACTACTTCCTTCCTTTTATCACTCTTTCTTAGAGTCTCCTACTATGAGGACTCTTCTTCTATAGTCATAGTCCTTGTAGATCTGGTTGTTTTATCCTCAACTTCCTAAGAAGGTTGTTGTGCACATTCTACTATCTATGCCTCTTTTGATGGCTTATCAGTAACCCTTGGTTCTAGTTGCTCTTGTAATGATGGTTCCTTTTGAACATGTTCCTCTTCTAAACTTTGAGGTGGAGGAGGACCTTGTGTCTCTTGTGGCATCTGCATCTAATCTTATTGTTGAAGTTCACCTATAGGGGTGTCTCTAATCTTATCTCCAACTAACTCCATACCCATAGGCATGAAATCAAAATCTAGGATGGAGAGAACATCTTCACCTTACTCCATTTTCTCATTCACCCATCATTGCACTTCATCTTCTAAAGAAGAGAGTTATACCATTTCTACTTGGGTAGGTGGTAGGGTATTCATGGCACTCTTCTTTCCAATTCTGTGGCTTTTGCCAGCTGAGTTCTTCTTTTTAGAGGCACTTGTTCCTCCTCCTCATCTAATTCTATTTCTTCCTCATCTAATTCTTCCTCTAGAATGGTCTTAGGAATGGATGGATTAGGCACTAATCTTTTATAGACTCTTTGCCTCTTGTTCATTCTAACCTTGATCCTCTTTTGTTTCTATAGAACCATAGGAGAAGTGGGATCTTTGTGCACCGAAGGAATGGAGGTCTCTGTAACTTCTCCCTCTTCTTGTTGACTTGAAAAAATAGGAGGCAATAGAAATTCAAATTGGATATGAGAAGCTCCACCATCTTAGGGATCTTGCAAACTTGATTCTAGTTGTTGGGAAGAGACCTATTCTTCAATATGCTCCATTTGAATCTTTTATGGAGAGGCTCTCTTCCTCTTTCCTTTCTCTTTGAAGGGTGGTGGTATCCCACTGGATGATCAAGCTAGTAGACTGTCTCTGGCCTAATAGGAGATTGGAGTGCAAAGATAGGAATTGTGACTTTCCTTCCCTTACCCCTTTCTAGGAAAGCATGTGCATGGAAGATTACAATATTAGGAACTGGATCAAGTGGAAAGGGTTTCTTGATCCAACTCCTTATCATTCGAATGACATGTCTCGCTCGATCATTAATATCATCTCCTTCCCCTCTATCAATTTTTGCATTGAGAATGTATCTCTCACTCACTTTATCTACATTGAATAGGGGATCTAGTAGTTCCTTGAATTCCTATAGCCTTATCTCATCAGGGATGGTCAAATGGAGAACCTCTTCTGCTAGATACAAAGTCATCCTACAATAGTCTTTAATGCAGACATCATAGTCATTTGTGGCATTCATCCAATGATCTTCAATGGAATCCCCATGATAGAACTCCTTTCCTACCAGGTTTTTCACTTTACCAACATTGTCGAAGAATGGATGAGAAGATTTATACTCTTCAAGAGGGTAGTTCTCCCATTCCCACTCAAAAGTCAAGATATCCTACTTTCTCTTCACCTGATATGCTCCTGTTACAAAAGGCCAATGCCAATAAGGTCTCTATTGTATTTTGATCCTCTCATAAGCTAACTCAATCTATCAAGATATTTCCATTAGGACCAACTTGTCACTTGGGTACCTTGATAGTTTCTTTAGATTGATAGATGCACCACCTACCCGAATGTATGTAAATGTCTAGAACTGGATGAAATATGCTCCAAGAACTATGATTTGTGACTTAGCTTCCTCAAACAAACTCTTCCCATAGTCCCCTTCTATGAATTGAATGATGGAAAAGATGAAGGTGTTGTTTACAATCTTGTGCACATTTCTCTATAGCAAGAACTTCTTCTTTACCAAGTAAGGATAAACTATATATGGCCATGCATTGGGGTCCTACATACTACCCTTCTTGTATAACTCAGGATAGTTGGTTTCCCTTGCTGTAAGTAGATACACCATGTAAGAAGTCACAAAAAAAAATTCTTGTCCTTTATTGTCCTCAACTGATCACACAAGTTCTCACTAAGTGTAGTGGCCCAATCTAGTGGTATCTTTGGATGCTTGACAGTCTCAATGAAGTTGACCATAAATGGAGTGACATGGCCTACTGCAAGTAAGCCCATGACTCTTCTCAGGAGAATGATCAAGTATCCGATGTCATCCTTCATGTATTCCCATGTCATATCCACTTTTCTAATTATCTTTCCCTAAGGTGGCTTCTCAATGAAGTACAAAGAATGTATGATGTCAATGGCCTCTTGGTGATGATCTTTATACCATCTTTCAATTGTTTCATAGGAGAGTCAAATGAACTTATCGGCTCTGGGAAGATGGAAGACTCATTCAATGTTATCAAGTCATAGATCCAAAACCACTTCCCCAGTAATGCTCTTGACTACCCTTTTATCAGGAATGAAGTGTCGAGAAAGAGTCATCATCAACTCAGCTGACTGCACTGTCCTTGGATGTGACACTGCATTCACTAATCCGGATTAGATTAATGTGGACCTAAGGGATGAAATTTTTGTTGGACTATTTCAAACTCTCAATAATTCTCCCAAATGTGTGTGTCTAAGGTCTATGTCTTTGATCTCAACGTAGTCATCATGTAACTGTGATTTTGGGGTCACGCCTTGAAATTAGTAAACAATTGGTTTCCCTACTGATCCAGATGTGGATGCAATCTAATTATGTTACCTACACATTATGAGAAAGAAAACACAATTAGTCAATAGATAGTGAAAAACATAAGCAAAAAAAATGTCCCCCTTGGGAACCTATTCATTTTTTTTTTTAAATTATTATTATTACTATTTTATTTCATTTTTTATTTTTTTTTCTATTATTATTATTTTACTTCACAAAAAAAAACCTTAACAAAAAATAGAAAAAGAAGAACAAGAAGATGAGAATGGGATGCGATAGTATGGCCGAGGCACGGCCATGAAAAGAGGCACATGGCCTATGCATGGTTTGAAGGTGGCACATGGCCACCGCAGGCATGCGCATGGAACATGCAACACGTGGCTAGTGTGTGATGTGCATGCTGCTTGTGCACAACGCACAACTAGGATCACGGTGCATACAGCCTGGGTGACCAGTACCATGGCATGCGGCTACCATAAAGGTGCACGCGGCCTGTGTGACTAGCGCCATGGTGCATGGTGCGTGGAAGCCATGGAGATGGAGAGGGGGGGGGGTCTTCTCACTTTACTCCTCCTCTTCAAAACTTGAACAAAAATGAGGAGAGAGGGGGAGGGCAAGGGTTTTATAGCCCTCCCTCTCCTTGCGCAAAAAAACATAAAGTGCACTGTGCCTCGATGTGCACACTCATGGATGAGGGGAGGTGAGGATTTTTTAATTTTTTTTTCAATTTTTTTTTTGTGTTTTGACTATTTATCTTTTTTATAAAAACCCTTTTTGATTTTTTGGTGATTTTCTTACAATTTTTATGCAACTTTGACCAAATTTTCTTATTTTGACTCTCGAACTATAAGTTTGGAAGTCAAAAAAAGTAGGGGGTCCCCATTCCTAGTGAGGAATGGGGTGTGTGTTGTGAATTCCACAACACTATCCATGCAACTTATATGAGTCCCTCTCTACACCTAGCACTGCTGATGGTGGTGGTGGTAGCCTCATCCTCCTTCCTCTAGTACCTAAACTCTCTGCCTCATCCCTCCTACCAATTTTCCCCCTCTCCTACATTTGGCTATGCCCTTTCCACTAAGACCCACTAGTCCTCTGTGACCCACTAGTCCTCTAAGAGCTGCCAATACTCCACCCACTCTCCCCACCACCCTGCATGGATGTATGTGTGCCAACTATGCCTGAATGTGTCAGTTACTTGTAGTTCTCAATCTAATCTACTGGCATAGCTACATGGTATCTCCCCCTATAAAAACTTTCTCTCTAATACAGATCCTTCACCTCCCCCTTAATAGTATTAGTTCCTCCAACCCTCCCCCCACTACCAATTGTGCAATCAAGGTTGCCACCTCCACCACTAGCCTATCTCTCTCCTCCTACATAATTTCCAACCTCTGCTAGAGTCTCCCCCTCTCTGCCTCCATCATATACATTTTCCCCTTTGAATATCCTACCTCCAATTACAAACCCCTGAGCTCAATCTCTGCTCAATAGAGTTATCCCTAAGCCACATCATGCTCATATTGAAACTAATCTCACCTAACTTTGAGCTAGTCCCTCTCCTATTGAGTATCCTATAGAAACTAGCTCATAGCCTCATGTGCTTGTAGCAAGGATCCTCCACCCATAGATGATTCTCCTCCTCCTCCCCTAAGTGGCCCCTTAGCCCCCTCTCCTACATCCTATTATGCCCTCTTCAATTGTGTCCTTGCCTCCTCTTATCTTCCCTCCTCCTTTCCCTCCCTTTGTCTCTAGCTCTGTGGCACCTTCTCTTGTACTATAGCATCTACCCACTATCTCAATCCCTTAACCTCATACCTTCCCCTCATCCCCTCTTGGGCAATTTCCCTTGCGACCATAACCACACTGGTTACATGTACCTTACCTACTAACCTTGGGCACTAGAACTTATACCTATAGTCCTAAGTTGACCTACCATCCACCACCCCAACAAACTAATCCCAATCCTAAGGTGCTAGGTCTCACCATGCTTGAAACAAGCCCTTTCTCTATAGAGTTGGACCAAATTGTGTTGCAGACTCTCTAGTAACTCTCTTATACTAGATAGGATCCCTTGGCATGCCTGCTGTCATCCAAACTATTGCAACACACTATCTGGCTTACTACTTGACTATGTAATCATACTACACAAAAATAAAGCATGGTGATATGATGTAAGGTAGTTGGTGCCTATCCTTTGCCCATGGACCAAGACCCATGTATGACCTCCATGTCACTACCTGGATCTTGTTGATCTGGGCCTACCAGTATTCCACCGCCTTTATATGGTGGTATGTAAGTGGATCTCTCCAGCTATATACTATAGGCTTAGATGGCTACTTGTCTCTCTAACCAATTAGCCTAAACATCGTGATATGCTCCCAAGCCCAAACCTGCAGTAGGCTTGAAAAGCCCATGCTCCTCCTCTAGTGGCACCCTGCATCCTGAAATACTACATGATGTAAATCCATTTACAGCTTTGCCAATAATAATGAGCCCCATATCACTATAACTCCATCATCCATGATCTAAATGATCATTGGTATCAGTGCCAATGTCACACCTATACCACTTGTGTTTGGGGAAATATACCATGACACTAGTCCAAAAACATAAAAATATATTCATCACTTAGCTATGACCTGATCCAAAGTGCTCATCCAAACCAAACTGACCCCTTTAGATCTAGAATTGGACTCTAGGCCCCACTAGTTTCCAGATAGCCCTCTCTCATATCACCTCCCTGGTAGTAATCACCAGCATGCCCCACACTAGTAGTCAAAAGATCTTGTGTATGTCCTCCAGGGTGATGGTCATCTCACTTGTTGGTAGATGAAATGTCTATGTCTCACTATGTTAGTGCTCACATAATATTGTCACCATCACCATATAATTGCAAGCAAGGAGTAGTCTGGACAGGTATCCCAATCTAATGGCATCGATCCTTGTCCAGTCTATTGCTATGAAATACTCCCCAGTGCAAAGAACCATAGCACATTGCTCTTGCGACACCAAGGCATCTAGTGACCATTGTATCCAACAAAAAGAGACTAGTGTTAGTTTTGTGTTCCTCTTAAAAAACCTATGTTTTATCATCTTCCCTTTTCTCCCTTTGAACCTATTATTATTCTTGTATTACCACAAACGGTAATGCATTCTCATGACCCCTCTCCATCCTAGCATTCCCATAGATGAAAATTTTAGAAGGAATGTGTGTCATCTTTCCTACCTCCCTGATCAATCCCTAAACTGGACTTCCACAACCCCACCCACACCCCATGTTCCCACAACTATAGATCATAGTAGGAACAATTTCTACTTTTCAATCATCCCAGACAACCTTACACCATTTCGTTGAGATAATGGGTGTTGCACACATTGCATAATATTGTTATATTTTATTATTTTATTTTATCATGTAATGTTCCACCTAGATGGACGTGCAACATGTAAAGATTCCCATAGAATATTCTTGATGAGTTGTATTGTAACATTGTGATAATATCTTATGTAATTATTTAATATTGGGGAAAAGAATTAAATTCCCAATATTAAATGTGAGGTCAATGGGTTAGGTAGCACATGGTTTATGTAATACCACTTGGTGGTTTTGTGGGACTTGCTACTATATAAGCAGCCACAAGGGCAGTTGTTGTAGAGAGAGAGAGTAAGAGTGAGAAAGGCAAGAGTTGAGCTAGAAAAGGCTTGATAGGTTAGCCAAGGGAGCATTTGTGAAGGTTAGAAGCATGGCATGGGATGTGTGGATTCGTGCTCATTCACATAGATTGCTCAATTGTGGCTATGGCCACGAAGGCTTCCATGGTTGTATGGCAATGGTATTTTTTGCTGAATAATACATGGTGATGGATGCTTTTGGAGGCTGGGTTTTTCCCTCGATGAGGGTTTCCCAGGGTATATCTTGTGTCACAATTTTTGTGGGTATGTTGTCTATTCTCGTGCATGTGGATTTTAATTCTATGTTTATTTCAAATCTATTATGGGTTATGTGGAAACAGTTATATTCTTTGTTGCCAAGTTTCCTTACAAGTGGTATCAGAGCTATGGTTTTATTATTGTAACCCTAGATTGAATCCATGGGAATGCATGCACTACTACATTTGACCCTAATTTTTGACCAAAATTTTTGACCATCAATTAAAAAGGTTTAGTTTGGTCGGATTGTAGAAGGAAATTTTTCTCTTTTGTAAAAATCTAACCCGTGTTGGTTGAAATTTTGACCAACACGGGCTTTCACTTAAAATGAAAAATCATTTACCCAAGCACGCAAAGGAGCAGGAGAATGGTTATGGGTTTAAGTTTTAATTTGTGATACCGAGACCAGACACGCAACAAGAAATGGAGTACTGAGAACGGTTGTAGCAAATCATTCCTCCGCCATGGTCGCCAAAGGCATTATTTCTGCCTATAGCTACTTATGAGTTGCCTGCCCTACCTACCTGGAACTATAGGTATATCAGGTATATTAAACTTCATGAAATGCAAGTGAAGCCCTATTCAATTGTGTGGATGAGTTTGCTTGGCTCTTATAAATCAAATGTGAACATACAGCTGGGAGGATTTATGGCAACACTCCTTGGCGAGAATTTTTAATGAATGGATGTGAAGCGGCAAAAGAAATTTCTTCTTTCCCATCATACAGAAGAGTTGGTGATGGGTTGTTACATGGATGATGGAACAATGGTTAGAATTATCAAAAACCTTTGAGTATGTGGTGATTGCCACACTGCAACCAGCTATATTTTGAAAGTTATTGAGAGAGAAATTATTTGTATATGCACAGACCATTTCCACATTTCAAGCATGGAAAATGTTCCTATGCAGATTATTGTTGACTTAAAGTGAATTAAACTATAACATATGCTTACACAGTAGGGGTTGTAGTGTAGTGATGTTCCTGCTAAAGAGTGGATTGGACTTTGCCAAATGTTATTGTTCCCAGTGGCCTAATAAACATGTATGCAAAACATGTATAGGGCCCAGATATCCATGAAAGCATGCTAGAAAATATTTTCAAAACCTTGGTGGGGCTCAAATGGTATTTCATAGTTTTCCTGTGTGCGTTGAAACTCTAGAGAAGGGTAAGAAACACTAAGTTACTAAAGTGTTGTAACTTCTTGGAAAGCATTCGATAATACAAATCATCAACCCCATCCAAATAGGGAATAGACATTCAAATTGTGATATTATCCATGCCAACTGAAAGTGGGATCATTACTATTAGTGATAGTTGAGCGGCAAGAATACACATCGAGAGCTACCAATTGAGCCTTTGCAAAATATGTCTTGAAGACTCAAATTGGATTTTGAAAGTGCTCCGAAGGAAAACACTTGCAATATGGGTTTCCTGATGAGTAAAGGAAAATCTTTTGATTCTCTTGAAACTTAAAGACCCATATGTTAATTTTGAATGTCACCTAAATGTTTTTTTTTCCTTTAATAAAATGACTGAATTTTTTTATTTTTTGAACTTCAACTAGATGTTTATTTTTCTTTTCATAAAACAATTGAATTTTTTTTTCTATAAAATATCTCTAAAGTAGAGAGCTTGAATATTATGTCATGTGTACTGTATAGTATGAGCAGCCAATCAAGCCACCAGAAATCATCACATTGTCTGTTCTCATTTTGGGCTCGGGAATTGACAGTTTATAGCCATTTTTTTGTGCTGTAGGCTTTTTTTTGTGGCCTTAAGGCCCACAAGTTGATGACCTCCTTATTATTTTTTAGGGAGTGCTATGAGCATCAAGCCATGCCTAGCAAGCCTTTAGTTTAGTCCTTAAAATGTCCGTCAGACTATTTTCTGGAATTTGTGATTTAGACTTGTCCTATTGTTGATTTTTACAGCTAGAAATTGATGGTTAGCATTTTATTTTTTGTGCTATTGGAATCGTGTCATGCCTAGAAAGCATGTGGTTTGATTGCAATAAGTATAATGTGCCATGAATCATGATATCAAAATAAGTAGATAATATTATAATGCAAACAAAAACTAGAAGTCTCCTCGCACCCACAATAAAGGAGACTCCATTGCGTCCCCTTGCAATAAAGGAGACTCTGTTGCATCCCCCCGCACCCACAGTAAAGGAGACATTTTTCCATCTCAGAGATGTCTCGCCATCTCTAGCAGAGGTGGCACTCTAAGTGGTGCTACTTGAAAGGTCAAGATGTTGTCCCCCTATCCTAGGGATGTCCCCGTCTCTGAGATGGCCTAGTTTTGGGGGGGACACATCCCCATGTTACACTGCTTTTTATAGAGAAACCTACATGTTATACCAATTTTAAAGGTCTTTTCTTTTTAGGTGAAGAAACATATCTTATTTAGGTTTTCCTTACAATTTTTTTCTGAAAGAGATGAATTGTTTTTTCTGAAGTAGATTGCACTAATAACTAAATCACTGACCTTAATTTTTTCCATGGTACAACATGATTAAGCTTTACTTTGAGAATATGTTTCATACAGTGGGATTTCCAACATAGAGCCTACTCCCTTTGATTGGCCTAAAATTCTATGGCAACCGGTTACCCACCTATTAACATTGGCTCAGATCCTGCCAACTACTGAACCCCCAGTCCCAATGCCTAGTTTGGAGTTGCTAGCATGTAGGCATGGTCCAATAATTATCCATGAATATACTGATTCACAACAACTATATCTCCATATATCATATTTTCTTTGTATTCATTTGCACATTGATAGCAACAAATTATTATTCATACGCTGTAACAACCTCTTGAATGGCTTCTATAGACATGGCCATAAGATTATAGTGTTGTAATGGTCACCTAAATCTTTTGCACAAGTTGTAGTGCACTAGTTTATTTGAGTCTGAAGTTGAAATCTTTAGGAAATTTGATATAATAACTGTGGGTTATTCATGCCTGTATCTTGATTACAAATGATTTAGCTTTTCATCCTCTTTCTCTATCATTACATGTTCTGTCATGCATGTTAATAATCTTCAAAACCTATTTAACTTGTGTGCTGGTATTGTGTCTGGGACATCAAATTTGCCCATTTTTTTGTCACCTCTTAGTGAATAGTGCCTTTAGAGGACTACCATCATGCATTCTACTATCTCCTTGGATCTATTTTCATTTTGATGTGATGTTGAAAGTCATTATATTCAGACCTATTAATGAATAATAACACTGTAGACAACCATGCCATATTTGATGCTTCCTTTTGCTTTTCATACACAAGATGTTATCATGGCTTCCATAATAGACTCCACTTTCTTATTTCTCTTCCTTATTAATATTTAGTTGTCCCTTCATGAACTTGCCCTTTTCTCCATGGACTCCTAATAATCAACAGTCATAAGACTTCTAAAATTTGTGAGTTGTCCTATGCTTCCATTCGTGACTATGGTTTTCTCTATTAATGACTATTTTTTCTTGATTGTGTTCTATTAAATAGTCTTTTGATGGGTTCCTTGCCTTACTGATACACTTGCAAATCACAATGTCCTCACAAAGCCTTTGAACATTGCGACAAGAAAATGCAATAAGTAGTTTCACCACTATGAACCAAGACAGTCATATAGGGGTATCTATCCTTTGAGGAAAAAAATGGTATTTCTTCTCCCTTATTCTCACATTCTTGACTGACATACTATCATTCCTTTCATGAATTGTGTTTGGTCTTTCTCTCATCTTCACAGTTACATCTTTTCAGGATATCCGACCTCACTATTTTGTTCGATTGCCCTTTCATTTTGCTATCATTATAGTCATGATCATTGAGCACTATCCAATATTCTTGTAGATCTCGTGTATGGTTTCTTTCTACTACAAGAACTCTACTCTTTTATCTTTTCTTCATAATCAATTCATGATCAAAGGTCCAACTCTTCAAAATGTTCCATATAAAGGTTGGCAATGATCGAGGAGAGGGGGGAACCCATGGCCACGCCGTCAACTTTCTCATATATGACCCCTTGGAAGGAGAAGAAAGTGGATTCAAGGCACAACTCAACCAAACTTGTGATCTCTATATTGGTCTTATGCTTCACAATTTCAATTGAATCAGGAATTGGGAACTTTGTGAAGAGAGAGACAACATTGAAACTCACCAAGACATCATTACTATCAAGATGAGCATCCTTGATGAATTTGATAAAGTGGGTCGAGTCTTTGACAAAGGAATTAGATTTGCCGACCAAGGGCAAGATTAGTTTGGCAAGATGGATAGCTAGAGGGTACATGAGGGAGCCTATGGTGTCAACAATTGGTCTTAGGGGAATACCCTCCTTGTGAATTTTTCGGAGACCAAAGATGTGGGGAGTGGCTTCCCTGGAAGGGACTAACCTCTTTTTGATGTTAACACCAAAGGAGGAGGCCAAGACACTAGCTTTTACTTTTTTTTAAAATTTTGGCACAAGGGATACAAGACAAGGTTTTGTAGCTACAAGAATCAACCAGAAGGTCAAGCATCTTTGCAACATAATCTTGCTTGTTCATGATGATAGTAGCATTAGCCTTGTCATCTTTGGTGATTACAAAGTCATTGTGACGCAAAAAACTTTTGAAAGAAATGAACTCCACTTTGGAGATGTTGCGCCTAGGAGGTTTGGCATGCCTTGAAGCAACTGTGCAATCCTATATAATTTCTTCAGTGGCATCATTAGGGAGAGCAGGGATGGCATTCTCAATCTCCACGAGAAAGTCAATGTGTAAAATGGTATGAGGTGCCATCATAAAATCAAGACCCCATTAATGTCATTTATAATAAAATAATTTGAAAAAACCTCTCGCCTTTTTCCAAATATTTAATATTTTATCATTAATTAAATTCATTTTAGTTGAATACATAAAAAATCACTTTCACTTCTCGGCAGCCCAAAATCTAGTTAGGATGTCTGCTACCCCATTTCCTTCTCTTAGAGTATGTGTGATCTTGACTTATCTAAACATGGCTATCCTTCACTTACAATCATTCATAAGGATGATATTTCTCTAGGACCTATTATCTTAATTCAAAGGGATATCTGTGATGAGTTTGGATTCCTCTTCCAAAATGATTTTTTCAACCATTAGTTCCCAAAAAAAGCTGATACCATGTCACATAGCCATCCCTTCCACATAACTATTAGAATAGATACCTATATCTTTATAAAAACCTTGGATCTTATCTCCTATTTTACTCCTTACCAACCCTCGAATACCAGAGATAATTGGGTTTCCTTGGTCTGGATGGATCTATTTAGTTTGTTTCCTTCTAACTATGTTCAATTAATTTAGGTTGTTGAGGTTCTCATTAATATCATCAGTTAATTTTATTCTAGTTTCATAGTGGTTGGGAAAAAAATTCATTAAGGGTAGGAAGTAGCATTGAAATTACCACTAACCAATCTCCTGAGAAGGTATTTTATGCTTGATTGGGTGTGTCTCTAAAATACATAGAGCATATCAAAGCTCAAAGCAATTTGTTCATATTCAGCTTTATCCATCTTATATTCAAAATTGAACAACATTTACAGTGTATTGATCTTTATTATCAGACATTTTCATTTATTTTCTTCTTCTATTATCTATACAGTTAAAACATCTCATTTCACTATTTTAATCTATATCTATGCCCTGATTTTAGTATCCATGATAAATCTATTACAATCTGAGACTATGGGTTTACTCTAACGGTCGTTGAGAATGAGACTTTATGGTTGATCTTACAAATTAAGAAGGATTTTTATAAAAATCTAGAAAGTGTTTTTTTCTAATAAAATGAGGTATAGCTGACTTTGTTGGATCAGCAGATACAATTAATCTTCAAGGTTTTTAGTTTACAAGGTAAATAAATTATAAACCTTAGTATTAATATTAGGTGTAACTTGATTAACGTGGACTTACTTTAGTAACATTATTCAAGTAAATAATGGGAGGAGACTAAAATAGAGGCTTTGAATTCCTTTCTCATGGAGAAAAATAATACAACTATAGATCTGGTTTTCAAGAAAGCATGACAACCTCTGGAAAACTGTGAACAATTTTTCCCTATATCCACTGTTTTACCGTTTGTTTCAAATGCTTCTTCATCTACTGAGGTTGGAGATTGTGATTCAGAAACTATCGAGTTAGATAATGAAAAAGCAGTCACTGAATCACTAGATGAAAAAATGCAGCATGGCTTTTCTATAAAAGACATTGATTTGAGAGATCTAGTGCAATGCCTAATAGATGTTGTCATTCCAACATGTAGAGGTCCAACTGGAAGCTGAGCATTGCTCATCTACAAACATTGCCAAAGCAAGCAATTCAACTAAGAGATCCACTTGCCATGAAGTGATGAAGTTGATTTTGAAAAAACCTAAGGAATTGGAAGTCAAGTAAAAAGATTGCCCCCTTCCATTATCTACCCACCTTGGCAATTCTAATTTTGCTTCTCTATACACTTCTGAGGACAAGGTTAGAGAGTATCCTTTTTTTTTTTGTCTTTGTAATTTAGACTTTTACATAGACATTTCTTTGAAAGCTCATTAAAAAAATTATTGAAATTCTTCACTCAAGAATAGACATGAATTACAAGTATTATTTCGCATGGAAATACTTGCCTTAAAGATTACTAGGAGCATTGAAGAGCAAACAAAGAATAAATTAATAAAAGAAATTTGCAAACTTCTGGAAAACATCCAATTTAATTTTCCAGGAGGAATATTTGGTGGGGAAAACCTAAATGAGTTTGCAAACAGAGTTATTGCATCCAGGTAACTGTCTAACTTATTAATAGATTGTGTCTAATAAATTCAATAGCTGATAACACTTAAATTTATCATAAGTTCATATAAGCCATGCCCTTCTTTGCAGTTATATTAACTGACTAGACATGGTGATTAGAAAAGTATATAAGGATATGGAATTTTATGTATATGATGATTCAGGGGATATCTTCAATTCTATGCCCAATGAGGATAAAGATGCTGATATGTAGAAACATGAGTCTGATGCAAGGGCTTCTTCTCAAAATGATGCCATGGCTACTAATGGTGGGAAAGGGAGAAATGCAGGCTAGATAGGACAGTTATATCATCAGATGTTTGCCTTGTATGATGATCAAAATTCTCTAAAATTGCCACAAGCTGAAAGGGTTTCAAGAAAGCATAAGGGCAATGATTATGAACATAGACTTAAGAAAGCTGAAGAAAACAGGGAGTGTGCACATAGATTTGCACATTTCACAAGTAGAGCTTGAGATTTGCAATGTGTGTGGGCATCAAAACATGTTAGCCATATGATCAGGAAGCAATCTAACAGCCAAGTAAATTAACTGAAGAAGAAACATATAAAAGTTATAAAGGTATGTCAGATTGATATTGGACTATGTTAATATTTTTTATTAGATAAGCAAGAATTTTGAAAGAATTCTGAAATATTTTATGCTAATATTACAACTAACATTTTTTGTTAAAATTTAGACTAACTTTGTTTGTCTCTTTGTTAACCTTTGTGGAATTTAAATAGGATTCTGATGATGAGGACTAGATAAGCAATAATGCCACTAGAGGTTCAACCCTCTATTTTCTTGATGTAAGTTCTTCAAACATTTTAGTTTCTTAGGAATAAATTAATCTAACCATTTTCTATTCCTTTGTCGACTTGACTATAATAGGAGTCTGATGATGAAGACCATGTAAGAAACTGTGCTAGTAAAGGTTTAGCTCTCCATTGTCTTGATTTAAGTTCTATGAAGATTCTAATTTTCATAGGAATATTTTATTTCGATCATTTACTAACCCTTTTTAGACTTGACTATAATAGGAGCATGATGATGATGCCCATGTAAGAAAAATGCTACTAGAAGTTCAGCTCTCTATCGTCTTGTAAGTTCAAAGATTCTAATTTTATTAAGAATAACTTAATCTATTTGCTAATTTCCATTTTTGAATGAGTTTATCAGAGAAATTTTGGGTTGATAATGGACTATGCTAATATTATTTATTAGAAAAGTAAGAATCTTGAAAGGTCTATAATGTCTTGTTCAAATAGAAAGTAAGATTTAAAGGTTATGCTATTGTTACAACTAATATGTTTGTTTTTCTCCTTTTTGATTGTTTGCTAACCTTTGAGGACTTTTAATAGGAACCTCATGATGATGACCATATAAGAAACAATACTACTAGAAGTTCAGCTTTCCATTGTCTTGATATAAGTTCTTCAAAGATTCTAATTTTCTTACGAATAACTTAATCTGACCATTTTCTAATCCTTTGTGGATTTGATTAAAACACGAGCTTAATGATGATGACCATGTCAACCATGATGTTAATAGAGGTCTTCATGTAAGTTGTTCAAATATTCTAATTTTCTTAAGAGTAACTTAATCTGACATTTGCTAACCCTTTTATGGACTTGACTTAACAAAAGTCTCATGGTAATGGCGGTGTAAGCAACAATACTACTAGAAGTCTTGATGTAAGTTCTTCAAAGATTATAATTTTCTTTAAAATAAGTTAATCTCATCATTTGCTAACCCTTTGTGAATTTTGACTATAATAGAGTTCTAATGATGATGACAATGCAAGCATCAACGATTCTGTAACCATTTGCAACTCTTTGCGGGCTTGACAATATAGAAGTCTAATGATGACCACCATGAATAGAAGTCTGATGATGATGACCATGTAAGCAATAGTGCAACTATAGGTTCAGATCTCCATTGCATTGATGTCAGTTCTTCAAAGATTCTATAAGATATTTTTCAATCATATTGTTTCAGTCATCTATTGTAGTTTGAATTAGGTTTCAGATTCTACTTTTCATTTGGGTGATGAGGCCACTTAATATGCGAATATTAGTTGACATGATATTTTATCTAGAAAGACATCCAAATTTATAGATAGTTTTTGATTTGTAATTTCTAATTATTAAAATCTACCAGCGAAGAGACATCAATCAAGAGGTTACAAAGGTCACAACCAGCTTAAGTTCTCTTCCTCCCTTCTATAGTGTGTGCTAACTTGTGAGTCCCATAAGCTGCTTTAGTCTTACAAATTTATTCTTTCATTCATTTGAAAGTCTAAAATTTTAGTACTTTAAAAACACATGTTTGCAATCTTTTCTTAGAAAATAAATAATTAATTGTCAACATTGTTCTTATGCAGGTGCAAAATAGAAGTGATTCAGTATGAAGGCCAATTGTTGGGGAATCTGAATAGAGAGTGATATCCAAACGCACCCTTCGAACCTTCGAAGTAAAAATTCCATTCAGTTGATTGAATAATGTAGGCCATTACCTTTTCATACAATTGGAAAGAGCATGCAAGTGGTTTGAAGCAACTTCCATGGATATCACAGCTTTAATCAAATTTTTGCTACTGTCAACATCAAAATATTCACCTGTTTTGAAATGGGATATTATAGGTTTTTGGATTAATGATATTGTAAGTTTCATGTTCCTCTACTTTTTCCAATGAATTAAGGGTTTCAGTATATCTTTTTTCCTATCTTCCTTGGGGTAAAACATGCTTATTTTGGAGTTGGTTTGAAAATGAAAGTTCAGTATGCTATCTCAAGCATCGGGATGGAGGATTCACTAAAGGGAGAAAATAGATTGATGTCTATTTTTTGTTGCAGATTGGATAAAACATAATGTAAGTACAATTCAATGACTAACAACATTGATTGAATGAAAAGAGTCAAGGATCAAGAAGTAATAGCTTTAAATTATCTTTACACTTCTGTGATGTCAGATAAATGTTTACTAGATGACAATGATCTGAAGCTCAAATGCAATTAATAGTCGTTGATGGGTATAAAATCATTTAGATGTGTGAAGAATTAATGGTGCAACATTTGAAATGGAAAGGTAAGATGTAGATTAATATTTAGAAAGGAAACATGATTACATTGAGAAGATCAATTGTGACTACAAATTTCATGGAGACTTAAGAAATGGTGAAAATTGTATCAATTTGCTTTTGAAAGGATGTGATAATTGCTTCGCTACAAAGGGATGGGTGTTCTTCTTAGGACATTGTTTTGAATTGTTAAAAGACTGTCAGCTTCAAGTCATTAGACTTTGACTTACTTTAACATGGAAAATTTGAATGTTTTAGATTGAATTTTCAATGATTTTTTTGTTTTGGTAAGATGTCTTGGTTATGATTGTTTACTCAATAGTTTTTATTTATAGAATCTTCTCATGTAATTGAATGATTCACTTTTTCCCAAGATAGGCATGGGCACAATGTTGGAGTTAATGTGGAAAGCCAATGTTCTGGAGTTACATTGTTGTCTTAAATCTTTTACAATTATGCTTAAAATTAATGTTGGTTCAGCTTCTTGTTTACAACTAATCAAGTCCAGCTATTGGCACTGTTTCTTCCATGAATCTCTCCCAAAGCTATTATTGTTTCCAACATTACAAGGATTACATTGGATTTGTAATGGTAATTGGCTGACACATTTGTAACTGCTCATCTTTCCTTCAACAGTTCGTTCTAGCTGCTCCAATTTGTTCATGCAATGTAACTTTTCTTTTTGCCCTGCTATAATTTTTCTTCCAGCAGTTATTTTTCTTACAGCAAGAAAGCAATTGGTAAGTGCTATAGACACACGTTCTTAAAATGTAATTCATAATCTAATGACTTTGTTTTAGTGTTGTTTGGATTGCCAAACCTCCTGTAACTCAAAATTGAGTGTCCATAGGTGGTTGTTTTCTTAAACAGTTACTTAAAGATGTAAATAAATGTTCATTGAAACATGGGTCAATGAGTTTGACCCAAAAAGCTACACAATTGAAGTCTGATAGCAATATCACAATTTGGCTTTGGAAAATAGGATCAACAATAGGACTACTAAGAAAAATTTCTGCTCACATACGTGTGGGCAAAGTAGTCATCTAGACCTTACAGAAATATCCTTACTAGCTTGTAGTATAAGCGGGCTCTCAAGGTCATGGAATGAGTTTCCTAGTAGTGGTTCTGCTCCTAAATTAATGTATCAAGCAGATTATTTTTGAATATAGTAACTCTTGTTGGGGTTGTTTTTTGGACTCTATGTATTTTGATATCCTTCTTGATACTGCTTGTATTCTTGATAAACCTTTACCTATTTCTATAGAAGTCCTGTTATCTCTAGATATTTTTAGTAATGTGGAAGTACAGGTTCTTACTTCTCCCAATTGTGGTTGTGGTTATTATTGATTTTTGCAAAACTATTTTTCTGGCTTTGGTAAGTCATATCAAAAGAGGTGATTGTAACCTCAAGCCACAAAGCTTGAGCACAAGAAGCCATAAGCAGGCATAAATAGTGAATAGCAGTCAAACTTTCAACAATCTACCTTGAACCATAACAAGTTTTAAGCACTCCAAGGAACAATCAAGCATGTGATGATTTCTGAAAAGCCTCCCTAAAGCAAAAAATTCTAAATATGGCCTCAAACCAACTTTTAGCTTGACCCTTGAGTGTGGTTTCACCATTCAAGTCTCCCTCTAAGACTGCAACTACGTTTGAAAATACCAAAACACCCAAACTTTTTTGGTGGGCATCAATTGAATTTTTCAGTCTATCTAAAGCAGCAACATGTACTGAATACAACAAGTCACACCTATCTCTGTTTGTTGAATGAAAATTTTTAGACATCACCTCAAGCCATCACAAATTGAGCTTGCCAAACCACACTCAAACTCGAGTAGTGAGATTACACAAGCAGCCAACAATTACATTATATTGCTTGGTGGAATCTAGTCAATAAAATTGACCACTAAGAAACCACTATAACTTAGGTGGCCTCATCTAACATATTTATATTTCTCAAATGTATTTATATGTCATTTTACCTTTCAATGTAGCTCTTGAATCATCTTTTTCATTGATGCAAGAGTTTTTTAATGTAGCATCATTAATATCAATTTAAATTATGGCTATAAAATCTCAAATATTTGAACATCTTATTATAATTGTTGTGATTTCTAAATTCCACATGAATTTGCTTTGATATGTACATCTGGCAAAAGTGATTTTTCTACTACTCCCAGGAAGTTATGTGTGAGGTGGCATGTTGGGTTAAGTTTTGCAAATGTGTGAAGATGCCAAATTTTTATACACATTGTTTAGGTTTTGAATGGCTATGACTCAGGATTATCAAATTTTGTAATTCAAATCCATGGGAGGACTATGTTAATAGTGGTTTGTTATCATTGATTATAACTTATCATTACCGGTGAGTTACAAAAATGTGAAATCGTGTGGGCTCATGTGAATTAAGGCTTTCTTACAAGCTAGGGCTGTCATTGCACCAAAAGATCATCCGGTCAATGCTTGATACAACCACTAGACTTGTAGAATCTACATTTATTTTTGGACAAATGTATAGACACCACAATGTATATGGGAGCTCCTTTTCTTATGAAAATGCATGCATCCTCTATATGTAGATTCTTTTTTAATGTAAAATTGTAAGTGGATTTTCATGATAGTGGTTAATGGTTAAACATTTTTAGGTAGAAGGAAATATAGTGCATATAATGAAGGCATTGGCTAGTCGCCCCGGAGCAGCACAAAGTTTGATTGAAGATGATTCACTTCAACTCTTATTTCAAATGGTTGCAAAAGGGGAAAATATGAGGGTTGAGTGACCCTCATTAACAACCATGATCTCTTGTCAAATCTCATTGGAGATTCTATACTAGATAAAAATGAACCAAGAAACAAAAATGCAGAATGAAAAGTTGGGATGATTGAAGAATTATTTTATCAAAGATTGTGGTATTCATAAGTACCAATGCTGATGGTACTTTTCATAGATACTGGATTATTGCTAATGCTTGGCATGCCTTTCTCAGAAAACAATAGGCTCTTAAAGTTAATAAGGGTTCATTGAAGTTCAAACATGTACTCCCACATGGGGCAGCTTGCTACACTTGCACTGCTAATTATTCCTAACTTTTGAGCTATCTAACTAAACTTTAAGATTGAAAGAGGAGATGCAATTTTTCTCTGGAATAGGTAAATTTCAAATTTTTCATCATTCTACTCATTTTTCTTGGGCATTGTTTCCCTTATCATGTTCAGAGAATCGATATGCTTATTTTAATATTATCTAAATAACAATCAGCTAGTTAATCTTGGATTTCTTAGAAGCAAACATTTCTTCCTTAGTGTAGACACTCAAAAATGATTCGCATCAATGAATTCATCACTTATTCATACTAATTTGTCCCATTTTCTCATTCTACTAACTTTGATCTTTTGGCCAGATTAACCATATTTCATCATTTGTATCCCCTTTCGTATCAATTTCATATCAACTCAGAATCATATCAAATCAACTCGGAATCATATCAAATCAACTTGAAATCACCCCAAATCAACTTGAAATCACTCAAAATTAGTCTTAATCAACCCAAAATATATCAAACATCCCAAATCAATCATCATTTATCCGCTCCTAGGCATTGTTGTGGCTTTCAATGTCTTGGAAACCTATCAACTTATCAATCTTATCAATCTGACCTTAGTACTATCATGGCTCTCAGTACTAGGTCAAAATATCATTCATGTCATTCAATCTTTGATGTTGTTGAGGCTTTAAATGTTATATCATGGCATCATCAACCATTTTAATAATATTGACAATGTTCGTCAGTGTTATTATGATCGAACCCTATTAATCAATTTCAATCCTGTAGCATTTACAATGTCGGTTAAATGTTACATATCAACCAATTCATGTCATGTGTCCTTGACATGTTATAAATTTTGATCTATCAATTAATTTTACCATGGCTTTGGTCTACCTTTTCATCATCTTATTTGATATCCATCATCATCACATTTTCATCAAAAGATACTGTCGCATTCATTTAATCAATTTGGCCAATCATCTACTAATTTTCTCTATAGGATTAAATAACCCATAATTTAATTCTATTATTCTCACTAATTATTCTTCTTGATTATCATCCTTAATTAATTAATTTTATTAATTAATTGATTCATTATCTGCAAACCATGGAAATTTACAATTTCCTAAGTTCTATTTTTCATCATTAATTCCATTTTCTACTAATTCTTATTTTGTGGAATAAAAGGATTTTTAATTCAAATATTCCATAAAATATTTCATCATCATGACACTTGGATGTGACACCTCATGGATTCTCCTTTGACACTTGGCTGAGATTTGTCATAATCAAACATTCTTATCTCTTACGCATGTCCCTATTTGGCTTATTCATCATAGATTCTTGGCTTTAAGTGGGTTGAGGAATCTTATGACGCGTCATAGATTCTCTTCCAAATTTGACTCTCATGTGTCATAGAATCTTACTTTTGGCATATTCTATCATATGCATCATAGGAATTATTATTACCTCTTACGCATGTCCCTATTTGGCTTATTCGTCATAGATTCTTGGCTTTAAGTGGGTTGAGGAATCTTATGACACGTCATAGATTCTCTTCCAAATTTGACTCTCATGTGTCATAGAATCCTACTTTTGGAATATTCTACCATATGTGTCATAGGAATCTCTTGCCACATCGCATTTCTATGGGTGACAAATCCAATGTTCTCACCCTACATGAAAATTATAAAATGGACACCCTTCCTCTCATTTCGAATCGAGAATGCTTAAGTCTTGAGTCCTTGAATCTTTGAGTTTTTGAGTCTCTACTAATTTTCATTTTGCATTCTCACTCTCATGATAAAATCACACTTCAAGTATTCTCATGGCATTATCCACATCATAGGCTTTTGCTTCAATCTTGTGTGCACTATAGGCAAATTGGAGCTACAATCATTTGGAGAAGAAAGAAGGACATGGGACCTACAAACGAAAAAGGGAGTTGTTGATTATGTTTGCTTTCTTTTGTTTAGTTTGGCTTTCATGGTAGACTAGTGGGTGCTAATACATTTTGATTGAGTTTGTGATTTTCTCATAGTGTGTTATGCTTCTAACCTATTTTTTTGGTCCTACATTTGGTGAACTCGATGTGAACATGCATATCTAACTTGTGTTTTCTTTTTTTCTGCTTGTAGGTGCAAGGAAGGAGCTCACTTGTAAGGGTATAATGACTATTTTCTCTTCTTTTTTACACCTAGATTAATTAGGGGGTCTAGTAAAATGCTCATATGTTATTGTTTCATGCATTCTGTTAGCTTGTTGTCCTAGGGCGCACTCTGCTTTGTTAGGGCACACTTGGGACCCCTAGAAGAAGTTTTAGGAGCCCAAAAATCACCAAAACCTCTTTCTGTTGTTTTTAACTTACCAACTACACCCAACTAGACCCCAACTACATCATTGACATAGTCTGCACTGTTTGGGTGCACTTGGGAGTGTAGTTTTGAAATTTTCAATTTTTGGGTCTTGTTTAGGCACCATTTCCCCACACTCTGCTCCTAACTTCCCAACTGCACCCTAAAACTACCAACTGCACCCAACTGGGCCCCAACTGTGTCATTGACATAGTTGGCATTATTTGGGTACACTTGGGGGTGTTTAGAGCCATTTTAGCCTTCCAGGGAGCCATCTGCTCTATTGGAGCACACCCAGGTTCACACTAAGCACATGCACCAATCAAAATCTGAATTTCAAGCTCCTATCACTCTCTAGGACATAGATTAGGTGATTTTGTGTTACTAATGATCTATTTGCAGCATGTGGAAATCATTTGATGAAGATATGATCATAACAAACTATTGATGTGTGTGCTTTGCAGGACGTTGTCGAAGACTTTGTGTTTCTTTCAAAACTATGTGTGTGGATTTCCTAGATTAGATAACATTTCATTTGGTGCTTAAAAAGAACCTTTTTCTTTTCTACCTGGCATGTCTATGGTGTTAGATCCCTAGGAGTTGCATTAGACGTATCCTCTCCCCTCGCCATTCGAGGATCTTGGGTGTAAGAGAAATTCGTGTAACTTCTATAGGAGGCTTGCCTTGGACCAAGATACTCGATATTAGGTATGCCAGGGGATGACCTCAGAGTGATAATGGGCCAAATCCAGGTCAACATTCCAGCCGCTATATAAAACTTGATTACAGTGAAAGTTGTGTCGGCAGTATTGCTACGTGATAGCTCTCCTCCAGTGCCCTTGTGGTGCGTCAAACCCCGATTCTTGGGGCTGGGAGACCTTCTGCAGAATTTTATCATTAACTTTCCGAACGAAATCCCCTTACTAAAAACCATGTTTTAGTGGCCAAAATCCTTTCTATCCACTGGCTCAAGGGGTCACCCATGCTCGTGAAGACATCCTACATTCTCATGGTCCTTAGTAGAGGCAATAGTCCCTTGGGAAGTGGATCTTGGTAGCCCCGAGAAGTGAGTGTGCTGTAAGGGGGAGCCTATGGTGCCAAGATCCTAGGTTTTCTTCTCTAGATAAGCATGGCTGAACTTCAGTTCAAGTAGGAATTTAGTGGATACAGTCCTAAAAGCCTAGGTTGTGGTGTGTTTGTTAACTTTTACAATAGCTATTCTTGTCTTAATGTGTCTTGCGTGTGTGTAAAACATAATCAAGATAAAAGCCAAACTTTTAAATTTACACCTTGGATATCATTTGAACTTGTCAAAACATCACACATTGCCAAAACATTTCAACCTTATCAAACTTTGCAAACATTGATTCAACACACTCAAACCTTGGAAAACATGGCGACTTGTGCTCTTAAAAGTGCTTGGCAAAACGTAGATCTCATATTTGCATAGATTTTACTTGCATTCACCCTAGTCTAGGCTTCATTCTTACATCATATAGACTTCATTTTGCACCTTTTAGTCCTCATTTAGTATCTATTACTTTTCATATTGCATCCATTTAGGTTCAGTTTTACTTTCCTTAGTTTTTGCATTCCCATCTCAGAATTAGCACTTTGCATTCACCACCTTGCATATTTGCATACCTATTCATCATCTTGACCACTTTATCCATCATTTTGGGTGTCCTAACCATCATTTTGAGCATCCATACTGGCCCTAACACTATCCTCTACCATTTACCTCTCTGTGACATCAATCCTGCAATAATAGCTTCCAGAATTGCCTCAGTTTCAGCCTAGAAACTACCAACTATGCCCAACTGGGCCCAACTACATCATTGATGTAGTTTGCACTATTTGGGAACACTTGGTGGTCTTGAGATCTAGTTTTGGGTTCCAGATAACATTTTCGGGCTTCAACAGTGTCCTTAGGTACCTAGTTACCTCCCCTTGTACTAGCTTGCCCAGATCTGCATTCTACAACACCTAATCATCATCACCTTCACTTAAGACACCAATCTATACATCATTTTGCATCTCCAAACCCATTCTAACATCAACCCCAGCATCTTGGCTTCCTGGCATGTCAGTTTGGTAACCATACCCCTCAGAATCAGCAAGCATTCTTCCTAGCTTACCAACTGCGCCTAGAAACTATCGACTGCGCCCAAACTAGCTCCAAGTGCATCAATGATGTAGTTGGTACTATTAGGGCATACTTAGCACTATTATGGCACACTTGGGTACCTACATGATCATTTTGGGCCTCCGAACTACACCTTAGGACCCCAAAACTGCATCTAGGAGCCTCTAGACCTCCCTATTCTGCACTTGACCCTAAATCGCATCTTGCACCCAAAATCCCCTTTTGCATCATAGGTATTGTCCATATGACATATCTAGTTAGCATAACCATCATTTAAAGTCCTCAAAACATCATTTTGAATCCCCAAAACCTTTGAATTTAGTCAAAAATCTAGACAAAGTATAAGTCTTAGAGTATCTCCTAGTGTTGACAGATAATGGATCTTGACTAGTCATTTTATCTTTGCTTATAATTTTCTTTGATCAAAATCTATCTATGTCTTGATATATTTGACCTTTTCATCTTTTATCAATTTGATCTTTTCATCTTTTATCAGTTTTTGGTCAAGATCCAGAGTCCTTTATCACAAGGTTAAACTCTTAGGCAAAATACTTTCAAAAGGTTTAATCTAAGTTCAAAACTTTCCATATACCCTTGTCATAGCATGATCATATCCCTAGCATCCCTAAATTTTATTTTGACCTACCCTAGTGGTATATCTCCTTCATATTGCATTGATCAAAATCCTTAACATCATTTTCACTATAAAACCCTATCAAATTGTCCATCAACCAAATTACCTTCTTGAGCATTTACCCTCATTTTGCATGTCCCAAACGTCATTACGAACCATTGAAAACCATCCTTTTCATAGTCTACCTTGCATACACCTACCTTTAGTATCATTACCAAGTCCAAAATATAACCCTAGTTATCATTTCATATACGTTAGAGTCATTTTCATCTCCTCTAGTCAAACTTCAAAACATCACCTTGCATGTGCATTTGCATAACATCCCTGGGACATTTTCACTATGAACATCAAAACCATAATTCATCTAGCATTTCCTCACATTTCATAACATTCCTAAACAATTAAAAATCCCAAAAACACTCATATCTTGCATACCCACCACTCTTTGCACTCTTAGGTATCATGCCAACACTTACTAGGAGACAATCAGCTCAGAGACCCGAGGAACTCTATCAACCTTTGTTTTTTGAGGCACAACCACAACCAAAACCTCATACAAGACAAAGAAAGAGAAAGAAAATACAACAAACCTTTGATGAAGACCAAATTGAGGCATCACAACCATTACTAGTAGACCCCTTGAACATGTATCCACAAGATCCTCATAATCAAGCTATGGCACAACAAACCTTGAACAATGCACCTACCATGAGATTTCCTCCAAAAAATTTCCCCACACATGGGCTGGTTCAATTGATTCCTAACTTAGAACCTATATTCGTGCCAATACCACTAGCAGGAGGAAGTGTACCAACCTCACCTGAAGATGAACAGTCACATTCCTTTGAATTCAGCCAACCTAACACATCGAACATACAACAAGGTATTGTACACCTAAGTGATGACTCTGACACTGATTATGGCATCACTAATGAAGAAATGGCTAGGGCATGTGAAGACAAATTTTTTTGCAAGAACTTCAAATGTTTGGCAGCACAAGAAATTGTCAAATTTAACCCAAACTTGGAAGGTCCTAGGTCCAAATATCAAACCAACACAACAATTGAAAACATCCAACCCATGATAAATTTGGACTTAGACAAGGGAAAACAACCTTTGGAGTTTTCAAACACAATAATGGCACCTATAAGATCCCATCAAGAACCAACAATTGAAATCCTCCAAAGTACATGTGAACACATCAATGTCAACCCCTTGTTTGATGAAATACCACCAATCCCTAAACACCCCAAAAGGACATTAAGACTTGATTTTAGTCACATGATGAAAAAACAAGATACACCTAAAGGGACCCATGCTCTAGGGATGCTATACATACCTTCTTTGGAGGAAAATCAACAAAGTACACCTTTGCTCCTAACTTTACCCAGTGCTACGACATCAAACACTATGGAGCCTCTCATAAATACAACATGTGAAACATCAAGCGCAACCATCCCTATGGACACACAAAGGAAAATTCTTATTGACATTACACCCATTCCCAATAGAAATGTATCTCATAGTCAAGTCAATATGATGTTGCAAGCAGGAACATCTAAAACACAAAGTTACCAAAACAACAATACAAATATGACGTTCAATTCTCAAGGACTTAGTCAACCCCCATGACAACAACAACCTACAATGGTACAAGGACTCAACACTTCCAAGGCACAACCAAGTCTACATCTTCTTGACACACATCCCACATATCAACAACAACATCAAATGTAACAACAACAACCACAAGTGGGGCAAACATCCAACATTCCTAACATGCAATCCCATGTGGACCCACTTGACTTACAAACAATTTATCAAAAACAATTCCAACAACAACAAATAATGTTTTCTAAACAACAAGAGCAACTCAAGCAACAGTTGGAATACCAAAGACACCTTAAGCAACAAATCGCATACCAGCAACATTTGTTACAACAACAACAACATGTGCCACAACAACCTCAACAAATACCTCTAGAACAACAAGCATGCACATGGTCTCACATACAACCAACAAAGGTATCCCAACAACAACCACAACACACAACACAAAAACAACACCTGGTACAACAATCGCAATCAATCCCACAACAAATGCCACATCAAATACCACAATGAGTTCCCCAAAAATAGGGACATTTCTATCTTTGAGGTGCTAGCATACCTCCACCACCTAGCGACACTTCATCAGACTCATCAGACACAGAAATGTCTAAACCAAGTAGACATAGTTCTCACCACAGCAAATGGTCTACTCATAGACACAAAAGACTTGAAGGAAAGACCATCATGCAAAACCCCAATGAAGAACTATTACAACAATTCAAACTAACTTTCCAAACAAGTCGAGACATTGGGAGTCCAAAAGAAATAGGCTCTATATACGGAAAGGGACCTACATCCTAACCCATTCGATAAAAGTTTGTAGATGCCTCCATTCCCAAAACACTTTGAAGCTCCAAGGTTTGAAAAATATCGAGGAAACGGAAACCCTATTGATCACATCCAAGAATTTTGTGCTTCATGCACTGAACTCAATGATGAGCCCACGTACCTTATGAGATTGTTCCTTTGTTCTCTAGGTGGGCTTGCACTTGAATGGTACTCCAAACTTCTTGGTAATATCAAATCTTGGTTAGAACTAGCAGACAAGTTTATCTCCCACTTTGCCTTTAACATCACAAATGAGGTGACACTTTCTGATTTGTGCTCAACTAAATAGAAGATAGGAGAATCATTCATCACATTCTTACTGTATTGGAGAAGCTTAGTTAGTCAATGCCCACTAGACATTCCTAAAGATCAACAAGTAAACTTGTGCATTGAAAACTTAGTCCCGGACTTAATGTATGAACTCAAAATCAAGAGTCCAAGCACCATTTCTAAACTAATGAAAAAAGGGGCTAGTATTTTAAGATGCTCTTATCCATAAGGGAATACTCAAGATAAAAAAAGAAAACACAAACACCAACTTGTCTAATGACAAGGCAAAATTTTTCTCCAAAAACAAGAATGTGACTAATGATGGCATTGTGGATGCCTGCACAATTAGCACAACACAACCTCAATTGACTTTGAAAGGTGTAAACCCTACAAATTCACAAACCTCTAATCAAACATCAGTTCCACAACAAAAAACTGAGACTCCCACGTAAGATAAACCTCGAAGACATCCTAGAACCAAAGATACGAAATTCACACCATTGGGAATACCACTTGAGACTGTGTTACAACAGTTACTGAGTAATAACTTCATGTAGCTACCTCCAATCAAAGATGAACCCTTAACTAAAGCAGATTGGTGTGATGACAAAAAGTATTGTGGTTACCATCGCACCAAAGGACACAAGACTTCATCGTGCTTCCAATTGAAACATGCAATACAAGACCTTATTGATGATGGTGTCATCACAGTTGATCCATCACTATTAGCATCCAACTCTGATCACCCTATTTTCAAAGATCCTTTGGGTAATTATGACAAAGAGAAACCCTCAAGTTCAAACTCAAACTCACAAGGTAATGTGAATTACACAAGTACCGTCTATGACTACACCATCAAATTCTTTAACGAGTCTGACTTTTGCATATCCACATTCACATTGAAGGCTGAGAACCCTCGTGTGCTATCACTACATGCCGTAACAAGATTACCCTACCTAGAGCCCCAACTAGACCTACTACTTCTACTAGACCTGTACCCCCATCTAGACCTACTACTCTTACTTCAACTGATTATAGCCTTGTTGAACAACTCGGCAAAACCCCTGCACAAATATCCATTTTGGACCTACTGTGTGCATCCCCCCAACACCAAAAGATCTTGGATCAAGCCCTTAAAGAGTCAGTAGTCCCAGATAACATTGATGTTTCCCAGTTCCAAGCCATGGTTGGGGACCTATTCGCATCACAACATATCACTTTTTTACCCCGTGATATTCCTAAGGACAAACCTAACCATAATGATCCCCTTTATCTTGAAGTCTTCATCCGTAATGCCAAAGTCAGACGTGTCTTAATAGATGGAGGAGCAGGATTGAACATCTGTACTCTTAAGGTTGCCAACAATTTGGGTTATTCTAAAGATGATGTGGATCCATCTTGAAGAATCACAATAAAAGCTTATGATGATGGTGAATGCTTCTCCAAGGGCATCATCACATTACCTATCAAAGTTTTTCCAGCTATTGACGATACATTGTTCCATGTCCTAGATATAGAGATGAATTGTAACATGATACTAGGACACCCTTGGCTTCATGCTATGAAAGCAGTCCCTTCTACATATCATCAATGTCTGAAGTTTTCCTATCACACTGTAGAGGTTACCATCCCTGGCGATCCAGATCCTTTTCAATTTTGTGCTAATCTAAGAGATGCTACTGCATTCCAAATCCCAACAAACAATGAAGCACAACCCACAAATTCCTCTAAATATGTGGATGCTGATATACTACTCAGTAAAGCCAAGGAAAAGATGAAGATTGAAGACAATAGGTGTGGAGAGTACTTTATGTCTCAAGTCTCTCACATTAGGGAGTCACTAGTTTCTCCCCAATCTCATGGTAAATCACAACCACTTCAAGCACAACATTCAGAGCTCAGTACAAAGAATGATACTTCTATCAATGAGAATACATCTGTATGTATTGAGAAAGCAAAAGCAGAATGAGAACCCACTTTGATATCTCCTAACAAGTATGGACTTGTGTTTACTATCATGCAAAAACAAGGCTATGATGGCTATAGTGGTCTTGGATCTCAAAAACAAGGAATCATTGAACCCATCACTACAAAAGGACAACCTCCTAGTTTGAGGCTTGGATTTAAACCATTACGAATAGGTCCTCCTAGTACTATTGTACCTACGTGTAAGACTATGGATGTTTTGAATGATGAAAAGGCATCTAAGGATATCCCACCTAAAACCAACAATCCTCTAGCTTTTGAGCATAACCCCAATGACCCAGTTGAATCAGATACACATATATCTACCTACAACCAAAGCCCATTCAACACTAATGATGACATCTCCTCAAGTTATCCTGAACCTTTGGATTGGGACCATCGCGGACCACCAATTTTTGATCGATTCAACAATGATGACACTCTTATAATAGACTTTGAAGGCATTATGACTGAAGATTATAAAGAAGTAGTTTCTCCTAAAGAGAACACATTGGCATACTTTGGGGAGTCTACTCCACCTTCTACTTACAAAGCAAAAAGAGAAAGAAATAACAAGCATAGGTCTCTTGGTGAAAATCGAAAGGCACCATTAGACTATAAAAAATCAAAAGCTAAGCAGCTCCCAATGATACAAAATGAAAAATATGATGCCATGAATATCAATGTTCCAGTGTTCAACATGCCACAAAATCTTTTTGAGTTCTCTCAATCAGCATTTATGCGGAAGGTCATTGGTCTCACCCCTCCCAACCCTCCCTTATATCCCTTTGTTTATCCCCCAATCCAACTACCTAATTTGTCCTATAACCAAAATCAGTCCTCTATCCAACAAGCCTTTGCCTATGTCATCATCAGTGACATCCCACATGACATTTTTATTGACCCAATTATCCTTAGATGCCTTGATTCACAAGAGGCAGACACTGTCTTACATACGGTACACGATGGTATCTCTCAAGGCCTTTCTAGTGGTTTGATTTTAGCTACAGACTCGAAAAAAATTTCCATAATTATGGTCAGTCATGGATCCAGAGCTCATCAGCTAGCAGCACCAACAACAGATATCTTCTCAGCATTTGTCAGTGACATTCTTGATTTCATCTAAAAGTCCTAAAAAAATATCAAAAAAATAGCAAAAAGTCATAAAAAAAGAAAAGAAAAAAAAAAGTCAAAAAAGTCAAAAAAAAAGAAAAAAAAAAAAGGATACCTTGATGAAAACTTGGCAAACAGGCATCTTGGCACAAAAATTTGAGTCAAGAGAAAAATTTCGTCCAAAAGTGAAAACCTAGCAAACAGGCATTTTGGGCAAGTACCATGGTGAAAACCTGGCAAACAGGCGCCATGTGTAATCAGTTATTGCTCCTCCATCTATTAGGATTCCACCTGGTCTTTTCCCCCTCTGACATTCCTTGATCATATCCTTCATATTGCAAGACATCCTTGGTTCCTTATCATGGCTCATGAACTGGTTAATGTCCTTACCTTGCTTAAGTATCACATGTCTACACACATGCTCTGTCATTGGCCTCTGTACATAATTTGCATCTTATCTGGGGGCATATTACCTACATGGTGCATAAGTTTGAATTTGAACTAGGGGCATACCTCTAATTTCTTTTTATCCATTGGATCTATCGCATAACAGATTGGAGCTAACACTTGTATATGCTTATACGATCCTAAAAAAATCCCTAAAAATCAAAAAATGTCCTGAAAAAATTTCTAAAAATCATAAAATGTGCTGAAAAATCTATAAAGATCACATAATGTCCTAAAAAAAATCCTAAACATTCAAATACGATCCTGAAAAAATCACTAAAAACCATAAAATGTCTTGAAAAAACCCTAAAAATCGTAAAATGACCTGAAGAAACTAGTTACACAAAAAAATCAAATATCCCCACAAAACCCTAAAAATCACAAAACCCGTCAAAATTTTGCAATAAACCTTGTACATACTCACTGTGAATAACCAACCCTTTTGTGTAAACACTTGCACTTCGTAGACTGAAACCCAAAGCACTACACTTCAATGCCAATCACAATATCTGAGCAACAGGAACCAACAATCAATCCAACATGTCACTATGAACTTATCAACTGAATCCCCAACTAGTGATATCACATCATCAACATGTCAAACACCATCTCAAAACCTAAAACACTAAAAAGAAAGTAATAATGGACAAGGATAGCTATTGGCTCACATTGTTTAGTGAGTGATTTATTTTTCACTGATCATGTTCCTATGCCACTCGATGATATAAAACTAATCTATGAGACTGGCCAGGATGGTTCATGGTCATCTTTCTTTTCCATTTTTGTCTATTACAATGTACCTTTGAGAGTCTGGGGCATGTACATATGCCTCAGGAAGGACAAGGTCATTCTTTTTTTGCATCGTGCTTGTTTACGCAAGAGGCTTGCATTTTCCCTCTGGCCCTTTATGCCATGATGCGTTGCATTCCATTTGCTATATCAAAATAAAGCTCCATTTGACATATAGTGCACTTTCTAGAAGAAAAAGTCTTTCCATCATACTAACATCTCCTCATCTCATCTTTCTTCTTCATCTCATTCTCCATCACCATAATCATGTCTTCTAATTCACCAAATCATCTTCATCTTGCATTCATGCATTCTTGCATCATCCTACACTGTCAATCAACTTTCTGTGGCTTTCCACCTGGTTCAACCTCAATTTGACATTTGTCTCATCATCTTTGACCAAATAAAACCATTTCTTATGATTTCCCTCATGTTATGACATCTTTCCATCATTTTGGGAATGCACGCGCAGTTTCGGGTCATTCTGAGTCCAATCGGGTTGATTATGGCCCCTAGAGCCTTCTCGGGCACATTTTTCACTTTCTAAGACCACTTGGTCTTCCCAAGTGCATCATTGATGCACTTGATACTTTCATGGCACACTTGGACTTACCAAGTGCTTCAATGACGCACTTGGTTGAGTTTTGGACGCAGTTGGGGACCTAAGATACCCAGAACTGCTCCCGGAGCCCCTATGTTGCACTCTAGAGCCCATAACTTATGCATTTTAGCTCAAAATTGCAATCCGTCAGTTGTGTTGGATTCATATCTTAATTACAGACAACATGAACTATCATTTTCATCATTTTTTGTCTTTCTTGAGTGGTAACCTATGCAATTATTCTTGGGCTACGGATTGACCCTGTTCTGCACTCTAGGCCTCATAACTTTCACATTTTAGCTTTGATTTTCATTCTGTCAGTTGCTATGGTTTTTCCTTCTTGTTTTCTATAAATTGACTTATCATATTCTTATCTTAGTCAATTTCTTGAGGGGGCACCCATATATATCATCCCTACTGGGGCATGTTGTGGCTTTCTCATCAGTTATTATTTGATTCAATACTCTAAATCACATTGTATCAAAGAGGGGCAAAATGTAAACGCTCAAAAATGGTTCCCATCTATGAATTCATCACTTCTTCATACTAATTTTTCCCATTTTATCATTCTACTAACTTTGATCTTTTGGCCAGATTGACCATATTTCGTCATTTGTATCCCCTTTCGTATCAATTTCATATCAACTTAGAATCATATCAAATCAACTCAGAATCATATCAAATCAACTTGAAATCACCCCAAATCAACTTGAAATCACTCCAAATCAGTCCTAATCAACCCAAAACATATCAAACATCCCAAATCAATCATCATTTATCCACTCCTAGGCATTGTTGTGGCTTTCAATGTCTTGGAAACCTATCAACTTATCAATCTTATCAATCTGACCTTAGTACTGTCATGGCTCTCAGTACTAGGTCAAAATATCATTCATGTCATTCAATATTTAAAGTTTTTGAGGCTTTCAATTTTAGATCATGGCATCATCAACCATTTTAATAATATTGACAATGTTCGTCAGTGTTATTATTATCGAACCTTATCAATCAATTTCAATCCTGTAGTATTTACAATGTCGGTTAAATGTTACATATCAACCAATTCATGTCATGTGTCCTTAGCATGTTATCAATTTTGATCTATCAATTAATTTGACCATGGCTTTGGTCTACCTTTTCATCATCTTATTTGATATCCATCATCGTCACATTTTCATCAAAAGATACGGTCACATTCATTTAATCAATTTGGCCAATCATCTACTAATTTTCTCTATAGGATTAAATAACCCATAATTTAATTCTATTATTATCACTAATTATTCTTCTTGATTATCATCCTCAATTAATTAATTTTATTAATTAATTGATTCATTATCTACAAACCATGGAAATTTACAATTTCCTAAGTTCTATTTTCCATCATTAATTCCATTTTCTACTAATTCTTATTTTGTGGAATAAAAGGATTTTTAATTCAAATATTCCATAAAATATTTCATCATCATGACACTTGGATGTGACACCTCGTGGATTCTCCTTTGACACTTGGCTAATATTTTTCATAATTAAATATTCTTATCTCTTACGCATGTCCCTATTTGGCTTATTCATCATAGATTCTTGGCTTTAAGTGGGTTGAGGAATCTTATGACGCATCATAGATTCTCTTCCTAATTTGACTCTTGTGTGTCATAGAATCTTACTTTTGGCATATTCTATCATATGCATCATAGGAATTATTATTACCTCTTACGCATGTCCCTATTTGGCTTATTCGTCATAGATTCTTGGCTTTAAGTGGGTTGAGGAATCTTATGATGCGTCATAGATTCTCTTCCAAATTTGACTCTCATGTGTCATAGAATCCTACTTTTGGCATATTCTGCCATATGTGTCATAGGAATCTCTTGCCACATCGCATGTCTATGGTTGAAAAATCCAATTTTCTCACCCTACATGAAAATTATAAAATGGACACCCTTCCTCTCATTTCAAATCGAGAATGCTTAAGTCTTGAGTCCTTGAATCTTTGAGTTTTTGAGTCTCTACTAATTTTCATTTTGCATTCTCACTCTCATGATAAAATCACACTTCAAGTATTCTCATGGAATTATCCACATCATAGGCTTTTGCTTCAATCTTGTGTGCACTATAGGCAAATTGGAGCTACAATCATTTGGGGAAGAAAGAAGGACATGGGAGCTACAAACGGAAAAGGGAGTTGTTGATTATGTTTGCTTTCTTTTGTTTTGTTTGGCTTTCATGGTAGACTAGTGGGTGCTAATACATGTTGATTGAGTTTGTGATTTTCTCATAGTGTGTTATACTTCTAACCCATTTTTCTGGTCCTACACTTAGATTGGGTTTTCTTCATTTATATTGATATTAGTGCAATAAGTTGGTCAAGCTAGTGCAATCTACAACTGTGATGGCTTATTACTTTCTGATGACCAGACCTCTGTAGATCACCTTGGGATGTTGTAGTTATCCTTGTTGGACATCATATTCTATGATACCATTTTGATTTAGTGATATAGAAATCCAAGATTTAATCTACTTATCACTAGATATATATATGTTATATAGATAAATCTATAGGTACAACAAGTCTCGTGGTGAACTCTAAACTAAATACGTGCTAAAGCTATTGGGCTCTATTGGTTGCACACTTGAGAAGAACTCTTATTTACTAGCCTAAGGTATTGTAAAGGGATAGAAATATGGGACCCTCCAATGGCAATATAGGTCATTATGAGTAGGTTTTACACGTCAAGCTATAACTTTTCTTATACAACAGAAGTATAATGGATTTATAAAGGATATGGTTCTACACTTTTGGAGTGTTGTCATTCTATATATATATTTGGAATATCCCTTGAAAGTTACTTTTTTGGCACAATAACTAAATCCAATATTTTTAATGGATTATAGGTGTTGGGGTCCCAGCTCTGGGCCTTTTGATCAAGAAAATGTTGAGAGCATAAATTGTAATGTATTAGTGTGTGTATCTTCTCCTTGATCATATTAATAGAGTCCTATTTAATACATTCAAATAGAAATATGCCATTTATTACTCAAAGGTTTTGTTTAAGGATAGAGTTTATTGGAATCTCCAAAGTTCTGAAGCCTGCCGATTATTTTTGAAAGTTGTTGGATGCAAAATTGCAAGTTTGCATATGCAATTAAAGTGCAAACAGTTTCCAAGGCAGGTGCCTTCCTTTGGTTTTGGAAGGATACTATTTATAGATTATTTACAAAACATTCCTTTGATATTGTATGTTTGACATGATCATGAAACCCATTTTTTTTGTACATTTTGAAGGATATGGGGCATAGTATAGGGCCCTCTTGTTAGCTGCATATTACAATAGTCTATACTATAATGCTTTTGTGTATGATTTTTCATCAACATGCAGTCTCCAAGAGCATTTATGAAACTGAGTTGGCTGTCCAAATATATTTCTTAGGCTTATCTATTGATGAGCTCAAGGGGCTTTCTAATGAATGGTTCATAAGGCACAACACTTGTTGTAGGTTTTGCAAATGGGATTCCAAGTAGAGTGGTTTAAACCATGGAGGAAACTCCATAGTTAAGCGTTGACATTGATTTGATGTTCTACGGAATAGTGCCAAGTCACTTGGATGTTTGAATTGAACTCTCTGTTGAAGCATAATTTCTTAAGGACTTGTTTTTGAAGGGTGTAGATGACTCATACTTTTTAGTTCATTATGACGTATGTCAATAGAGGAAGTGCTAAGTTTTTGTCAACTCTTTTCAGATGTTTTAAATTTTCTCCCTAATTGTGGCATGAAGTTAGATAAATTACATGTGGTTGCAGTACTGGATATTGATAATGTTGGCACATTTAAAATGAGTCAAGCAGCATTGAAGTATTTGAGGGAAGGTGGAATTGGAAAGCCTCCTTCAGAGGCTGGTGTTATTTTAAACTTAAGTGCTACAATACAATACCTCAACTTTCTGGTATCAAATTCATGTCTCTGCTGCAAAGGTTCATTTTTAATCATTATATTCTTCTTGGATTAAAATTTGAATTAACTATTTAATAAATTTAAATGTTTCAGCATAAACATGAGATTCATTTTACTTACATAATTATTTAAACAAGTTATCTTGCAAAGTTTTGTTTTGTCTATATGCACCTGCTGATAGTCTTACAAAATCTATGGCTTTAGAGTGGGGGACAGATTATGGAATACGTGTAAATGGTATTGTATCTGGTCCAATTGAAGGTATTCTTGGAATGGACATACTTTCACCCAAGGAATTCCTAGGTGATCTTCAGAAAAACCAACCTCTTTATAAAGAAGGAGAAAAATGGGATGTTGCTATAGTGATCATCTATTTGGCATCTGACACTAGTTAGTATCTCTTGAACCTATCTAATAATCAATATTCAAATATCAGAGGTGGAAGCAATTTAAAGAAAAATATTGTTTGGAGGGTTTATTTGTTTTAAATTTTCTTTTCCATAGACTTGGAGGTATTTAAAAAAAAAAAATTAACAATTTTTGAAAATTCCATGGTATAAAACTTTGAAAATAAGAATAGTATATTAGTCAGACAAGAATGCTAATAGTGAAGGTTCTCTCTAACAAAGGATCAGTCATACAATTGTTTATGTCCCTCTCAAAAGGTGTATACCTGATCACTATAACTTTACATGGATTTCTATATCATTCAAATTATCAGCTTGAAACATTATATATTCTTGTTTTATTTATTTGCTCTTTTTTGCTTTTAACTTGTATTGCAAAATTCTTCAATTTCTAAAAATTAATGGAGACATATCTCATACCAGAGATGTGTCCATCTTCAAAACATGTCTCAGAAGGTGCAAGATGGCTCTCCCTGTACCAGTGCCTTTTTCCTTAGTCTGGAACTCATTAAAATCCTTCTATCCTAATCAATTTTCATTTAAACTTTGGCATGAATAAGCTCTTTACATTAAAACTTAATAAGTGTACATAAACATTCAAATCAGCATTTTCATCCACGCTCAGAGTGATAATTAATCTACTAGATGAATTCTCACAAATAAGTGGCATTGACATGTTATTATATTTATTTGAAGTGTTCATAGTTGTAAACATTAAACATCTGGTTTTCTTTCTTTTCTTTATAGATTTCAGGAAATTGTGCCATTGAATGCTAGGAACATATTGGGTGTAGAAGACAATGGTCCCACTGCAAAATATGCTAAACGTATAAGTTTTGACTCAAACCCTCCATGTAGTTGAATCCTGATAAATTAACATAATTTGATACACTGGAAAAAATACTCATATGGGAATTAAAGTTACAATGTCCATAAAGATAGAGGTTTCACACATCACATATCCTTTTGTTATTGATTGATTACACGATCAATAAAGTTAACTAAAATCTCTACATTTCATGTTATATCCATTTGCAACATGTGCCTCATGGCTATGTTTTTGTGATGGGCGATAACTGGAACAACAACTGTGACTCTCATGTTTGGTAAGTAGAGTGGAAGCTTAAGTTTCTAATAGACTATGTGCCACCTATATTTGTATATCTGACTTTTAAATGGACTGAATCTGATTTGTCTTATTTTAAAACAGTGGATCTCTTCCTATCAAGAACATTCTAGGAAGATATGTAATGTTTTATTTGTGACTGACACAATTGGGATCCGACATATACAGACATCATTAGAAATTTAGAGGTACGAGATTTGCCAGGATGTTACTAGACAATAGCTTTTATGACAACATGAATTTCTTTTTGTGGAGAAAATCCTAGTAGTAGTCATGCATCATATGCAACCTTCAAATATTGGCAGTGACCCTGGTGGATAGAAAACTAGTGGTTGTGAGTATGTGTCATTGGAGTATCAATTCCTAACTGGGGTAAAGCTTCTTAGGAAAATGTTATCTATAGTAAATAGAGCAACCACAGACTCTGCAGACTCACTTCTTAGTCACATAATTTGGTGGTTATAATTTCCTTATGTTTCTGATTACGAGATACTACTTGAATTCTTCACAATTCAATGAATATAGAAACAGTTTCTTGTATTAAAGTAATATTTGAATGATTCTTAATTCCAAATGCATATACAGTATGGTTCAGATCAAAATAATTATGATTGCATAACAATCAAGATATATATTTTCTATTTCTGATATACAAGAAATTACATGCAATGACTAAGGAAATTCTCAGTACCTTGTACTATTCGTTGTGTCTAATATGAAAGTAAGAATTTGAAAATATGCAGGCCATCTCTAATATAACTTTATGTTTATGCTCTAAATATTGTGATAAGTTGTCTGATATGACAATATAAATATACTCAAAGATTATGTTGTTTCTGATGGTAGACTTTATATGCTTGCACTGAATGGGTGCCAAAGGCAATATGCTCTCTTACAGAGCAATCATTGTGAGATAAAAAATATAATAAGTTCTTCCAATCATTCTGAGTTGAATGATAGAACTACCTTTTTACAGCTTTCATTAGAAATAATTAGTCATGTTGTAAATGATGTGAGTTATCTCTCTTTTCAGTCGCACCCTTTCATAATAATCTCTAATCACATCTCTTATGATCCAGATTGGTTTGTTCACAATAAGCACTAGGTGGGGGTGACTTGGTGAGCTGACCTAGGGGGTGGACTTGGTGAGAAAACATAAAGAGTCCACTTGGTGAGCGTACTTGAATTGTCAGCTTAGCGAGTTGACTAGGGGAGTCGGTTGGCGAGCTGACATGGTGAGTCGACTTAAAGTGGTGAGTTGGTGGGCCAAGTGGGGTTGACTTGGTGAGCTAACTTGAAGATTTGGCCTGGACTTGGTGAGTGAACATAAAGAGTTAACTTGATGAGTATACTTCAATTGTTAGCTTGGCGAGCTGACTTGGGGAGCCGGCCTAGTGATCTAACATGGTGAGTGGGCTTAAAGTAGCAACTTGGTGGGGCAACTTGGCGAGCCGACTTAGCAAGGCCACTTGGAGATGGGACATGGTGAGCTGACTTGATGAGAAAGCTCGATGAGCGGACCTAAAGACTAACCTTGATGAGGCACTTTGGTGAGGTGAATTGATGATCGAACTGAAAGAGTCAACTTCACAAGCATACTTGAACAGTCAACTTGGTGGGGCAAGTTGGCGAGCCGACTTAGCAAGTCCACTTGGTGAGGCGAGAGGTGAGTCAACTTGGTGCAGTGACTTGGTGAGCTGACTTGGTGAGCAGACTTAAAGACTAACCTTGATGAGATGCTTTGGTGGGGTGACTTGATGAGCAAACTTAAAAAGTCAAATTTTTGAGCGTACTCAAACAATTGACTTGGTGACATGACTTGGTGGGCTGGCTTGGCGAGGTGACCTGGCATGCGTACTTGAATAGTAGACTCGGTGAGCTAACTAAAAGAGTCAACTCATTGAGGTGACTGGGTGGGAGTGACTTGGCAAGCTGACCTGGAGAGTTGACCTAGGGGATGGGCTTGGTGAGAAAACTTAGAGTCGACTTGGTGAGTGCACTTGAATTGTCAGCTTGGCAAGCAGACTTGGGGACTTGGTGGGACATGTGGGTGAGTTGCCTTGGTGAGGTGACTTGGTGACATGAATTGGTGGGTTAGCTTGGCGAGCTGACCTTAAAGAGTCAACTTTGTGAGTGTACTCGAACAATCAACTTGGTGACATGACTTGGTAGGCTTGGCGAGCCGACCTAGCATGTGTACTTGAACAGTAGACTTGGTGAGCTGACTTAAAGAGTCAACTTGTTGAGGTGACTCAGTGGGGGTGACTTGGTGGGCTAACTTGGAGAGTTGACCTAGGGGGTGGACTTGGCGAGGGAACATAAAGAGTTGACTTGGTGAGCATACTTGAATTGTCAGCTTGGTGAGCTGACTATGGGAGTTGGCCTGGCAAGCTGATATGGTGAGTCAACTTAAAGTGGCAACTTGGTGGTACAAGTTGGTGAGCTGACTTATCGAGGCTAGATGGTGAGGTGACTTCATGAAGTGACTTGGTGAGACAACCTACTAAGTGTACTTAAAGACTGACCTTGATGAGGCGCTTTGGTTGGGTGACTTATGAGAAAGCTTAAAGTGTCAACTTGGCGTGCTGACCAAGTGAGTTTATATGGTGAGCAAGCTTAGAAAAGCAAATCTATGGGGCAACTTCATAAGCATACTGACTGAGCCCACTTGCTAGGGCAAGGTGCTAAAACCACTGGGTGAGTCGACTTCATGAGCTGACTTAATGAGTTAACTTGTTGAGGTGACGAGGCGGGGGTGACTTGGTAAGCTGACCTGGAGAGTTGGCCTAGGGGGTGGACTTGGTGAGTGAACTTAGAGAGTCAACTTGGTGAGCATACTTCAATTGTCAGCTTGGTGAGCTAACTTGGGGAGTCAGCCTAGCGATCTAACATGGTGAGTGGGCTTAAAGTGGCAGCTTGGTGGGGCAAGTTGGCGAGCCGACTTAGCAAGGCCACTTAGAGACGTGACATGGCAAGCTAACTTGGTGAGCAAGCTCAATGAGCAGACCTAAAGACTGACCTTGATGAGGCACTTTGGTGGGGTGACTTGATGACCGAACTCAAAGAGTCAACTTGGAAAGCATACTTGCACTAGTGCATTTGGGTTCATTTTTTGACCTTCATTGATCAAATTTTGGACCAAATTTGACCAACCCATTGGTCAAAATTTTTTTGGTCAAAATTTTGACCAACTCACTAGTACATGATTTGTCTCAATCATATAACTAATTATATATTTTTCATATGAGTTACTGTTAGTGTTTTTCAGGCATTCTATAAAATAGTTCACATGCCTTACATATGATATGACATTTTGCATGCGTCCTGCACTCTCTCTCATCTGGCTAATGATGGATTATGTAGAGTGATCTAAAACCATGATGCTAAAAAACACACATTCAAATCCAAAATGAACTTGCACTACAAATGGATTGTGGAAATCTGATATTGGTAAAATTGCATGCATTTCTACCAAGACAATCACAACTTAAACATATATTTGTCATGGTAGACATGCATGCAAAATTAACAGTATCAGATTTTCACAATCCATTTGTAATGCAAGTTCATTTTGGATTTGATTGTGTGTGTTTTTTAGCGTCATGGTTTTAGATCACTCTCCATAATCCATCATCAGCCAGATGAGAGTGTAGGATGCATGCAAAATGTCATATCATACGCAAGGCATGTGACTTTTTTATAGAATGCCTGAAAAAAAATTTACACCTACCTGTTGGTAGAAATTTCTACCTTCATTGGTTGAAATTTTTTACCTTCACTGGTCGAAATTTCTACCTTCATTGGTCAAAATTTTTGACCTTCATTGGTCAAAATTTCTACCTTTATTGGTCAAAATTTTTGACCTTCATTGGTCGAAATTTCTACCTTTATTCGTCAAAATTTTTTCCCTTCATTGGTCAAAATTTCTACCTTTAATGGTCAAAATTTTCTACCTTCATTGGTCAAAATTTTGACCAATTCTTGGTAGAACTTGCACCATGGCTATGGAAGTTTTTCGACCAACGTATTGGTTGAAATTTTGACCAACTAGAAGGTTGGTCAAAATTTTGACCAAAAAAATTTTGACCAATGGGTTGGTCGAATTTGGTCAAAGTTTGGTCAAAATTTGGGTCAAAATTTCGACCAATAATGGTCGAAAAATGGTCCCAAATGTACTAGTGATGAGAGGATAAAAGAAAGGGCAAGATATATGAGTTTTTATTATAGATCTAAGGGTTTTGGATTTGCTATTATGATGGGATGTTAAAATATTTTGGGCATGTGAAATTTTTTGGACAAAAAGATTTTTTGAATGTTTCATTTAAAATGAGGGTTTTAGGGGGAGCTTGCATAAATGACGTCCTAGGTAAAAATAGACCTCGCCATTGGATCCGGGTCGACATTTCCATAAATTTTGATATATAATATGCCCTAGTTTGGCCATGTTCAGAGGAAATGAAAGAGTTTTTTAGTTGCAACCCATGATGGCTGTCATATTTAATCCCGTCGAAATTTTCATCACAGAAAAAATAAAAAATGAAAAATCGCAGTGAAAATGATAAAAAGACTGTATTAGTAAAATGGCCATAACTTTCTCTAAGAATATCAGATTTCAAAGTTCTTATAGGCGTTGGAAAGCTAATTCAGAGCACTATAACATGGTATAGGTTTGATTCTATGATTTTGATATTTTGTTAGGTTTTAAGAGCCCTAAAGTTGGATGTTATTTATTTTGAGCATGAATTAAGGCATAACTTGGGCATACGGAGTCAAATTTTGGACTTCAAGTAGTCAACGGAAAGCTCTTGGAGAGCTCTACACATTGGTTTAGATTTGGTGCAAGTTTGGCATGATTTATTTGGTGATATATTGATCTGAACAGTTTGTGGTATATTTTGACTATGGTAACATTGTGAGTTTATGGCATTGGAGATTTAAGATTCTATGTCATTGTATACTCAAATTGGTCTCATGATGATATGGTTATTAGTGTTTGGTTTGGATATGTATGATGACTTTTTGGATCTACAAATTGTGCATTGTTGTAAGTGATCTATACTTACAGGTTGCATTTATAGCTTGGTTATGGGTTGTCTTTGCCCATTGATCTTTAATTATTGATGCATATTTAGATTGGTGGCTTGGATTTGGGTTGTCTATGCCCTAAGTCACATGATTTACTATTTTCTTTATGTAGAAGTGATGAGATGTTGTTACCAGGAACAATCATGGTGGAGGCTTGTGGTTGACTATTTTATTCTGATAGGTTGGACACTTTGAGAGACAGATGCTCAGTTCATGGATGTGATCACGGTGCCATGAATTTTGGCATGACATGATTGATTAAATAGGTACATCCTTCATGTTAATTAGCTTGGATTTTTGATTTGGTTATGGTGGTATATCTTCTTGGTTGAGAATCATGGTTATTTGGTTTCTTTTTGGAGCTCATGATGTGCACTTTGAGTTCTTTGATGGTTTGATGCCTTGATTGATTCTCATGGTTAGAGGATGGATTTTTTCATCATTATGTCATGGATATCTTGGATACATGGTTTAGTGGGAGCTTGTGACAGTGATGGGGTGACAATGTAGGATTAGTTCTTGGTTTGGTTTGAATCTTCATATAGGAGAATTATTTTATGATGCCATAGGTGACTTGGTACCACGGTTGAGTGGGAGTTGTTGGCATTGCTATATTTATTGAGTGTTTGCAAATGTTGGAGGTTTGTCTTAGATCATGTTGTTGCAAACGCGTCTTTGACATTTGCATGGTGCACTTGTTATCTTCATGGTGTGTGAAGATGGTTAGATCTTGAGGACTCATGGAGTTCTTGGTTATCCTCATGGTGTGCGGAGATGGTTCTTCCTGGTATGTGGAGATGGTTTTCTTCATGGTGTATGGAGATGGTTGCATCTTGAGGACTCACAGGGTTCTTGGCAAAGGTGTGGTTTATGCTTTTATTTGGCATGTTATCCTTGGTGTGAGGATGGTTTCATTATTATGTCATGGTATACTCTTGATACGTGTTTAGAGTTGTGACATGTTATGGTATGTTCATGTGGAGCATGTTATCTCTTTTGGTTGAGATGGTTAGATCATGTTGTCATGTTTATGTTCTTGAGGCCATGGTTGGAACTTTGACATTGATCTTGGTTTAGTTTCTTGGTATTGAGTACACTAATCATAAGCTAGATACTTCATGATATTGCTATGTTGCATTTGGAGTTGGCATGGATTGATTGGTTACAGGTGCTCGTGGATACTTAGAGATAGTGGTGATGCTGATTTCTCTTGGATTAGAGAAGTATTTGTTAGGATGGTTGATGGTTTCAATAGGAATTTCGAGGGGTAGTCACCTGATATGGACTTGAGAGGAGATTTTTCTTAGATGAGTCTTGGTTGGAGACTTGGGTATCTTGATGAGCATTCTCATTCCCCACTCTTGGTCTACTTGGCGGTTTGCTACTTGAGAGGTATAGCCCATTTTTTTCTTAAGTGCATTATATTTATGCTTATCTTTCATGGATATGGATCTTGAGCTAAGATACATGAGTTAGTTCTGGAGGGTTCATTTGAGAGATGGTTTAGCATTGGTTATCTCCATTTTCATATGTTGTTATGCTGGTTTAGTTTGGGAGATGGTTTTATATAGGGCATTTTCCTTGGCTTAGGAATGGTTATTCCTTGATTTAGGAATGGTTTATTGAGTTTGATCTTCTTGTGAGAGGCTTACATCCATGATTAGTTATATGGTATGGTTTGGGTGTTTTTGAGGCTTCTTATTGGGGTTTTATGGAGGAGATCATACTTGCACAGTTTACATCTAGAGGTGTGTGTAGAAGGACATGATACAGGTTATGATTTGCATGGTTTCTCTTCATCTTGGTTATCTTCCTGGATGTCCAATATTTGGATTGGTTAGAGATTGTGATCATTGGTTTGTGCTCATGTATGTCATGTGAGAGATGAAATGGTTATTACTTTATCTCTTTTCTTTATTAGTTGTGGAGAATTTGGGAGACTATTGGAGACTTGTTATGAGAGTTGTTCTTGCAGGATATCAGTTTATGTATTGCGGATGTCGTTGATGCTACATGGATTCACTTCTTTAAGATGTATTGAGTGGATTGGTTATAGATTTGACATTATATTTGCAGTGGGAGCTTCTTGGTATATATGTGGTAGGTATTTCTCTTGAGGCTTGCGATTGCAGGTTATAGATTGGATATGTCAGTGATATGAGATTCAGTTGTTATACCTTTGGAGGTATGGATAGTTAGATGGGTTTGGAACTTGTTGTGGGTGCTATTTCAGCTATGGATATTTTGACAACTATGGATACATGTGATTACCTTTGGATTAGGTTATTTGTGCTTTAAATTTTAGTTGGTACAGGATTTTATGATCTTCTAATGTGACAAGTTGGGTGGCTTTCTCTTTTGATGACTTCTATGTATGTCCAGTGGTAGTGGCATAATAGGAGGTGAGATCATTCATGTTTGAGATGTTGGATACTTTGATTTTGTTGTGGGTACCAAGATGGATAACTTTGTGTATTTTGATCCATAATGGTGGATGTACTACGAGGGATTGTTTCCTTGTTCATTTATGTGGCTACGAATTGACCCTATGCAATGTATACAACAAGTGAGAGATTATTGAGATAATGGGTGTTGCACACATTCCATAATATTGTTATATTTTATTATTTTATTTTATCATGTAATGTTCCACCTAGATGGATGTGCAACATGTAAAGATTCCCATGGAATATTCTTGATGAGTTGTATTGTAACATTGTGATAATATTTTATGTAATTATTTAATATTGGGGAAAAGAATTAAATGCCCAATATTAAATGTGGGGTCAATGGGTTAGGTAGCACATGGTTTTAGCACCTAGTTTATGTAATACCACTTGGTGGTTTTGTGAGACTTGCTACTATATAAGCAGCCACAAGGTTAGTTGTTGTAGACAGAGAGAGTAAGAGTGAGAAAGGCAAGAGTCGAGTGAGACAAGGCTTGACAGTTTAGCCAAGGGAGTATTTTTGAAGGTTAGAAGCATCGCATGGGATGTGTGGATTCATGCTTGTTCATATAGTTTGCTCAGTTGTGGCTATGGCCATGAAGGCTTCCATGGTTGTATGGAAATGGTATTTTTTGCTGAATAATACATGGTTATGGATGCTTTTGGAGGCTGGGTTTTTCCCTCAATGAGGGTTTCCTAGGGTATATCTTGTGTCACAATTTTTGTGGGTATGTTGTCTATTCTCTTGCATGTGGATTTTAATTCCATGTTTATTTTAAATCTATTATGAGTTATGTGGAAACGGTTATATTCTTTGTTGCCAAGTTTCCTTACACATTCTTGTTTTGACTTTCCTTATCCCACCAGTAGCCTATGAGATTGCATTCCCACTAATAAGAAAACTTTCTCATGATCAAAATTGTTATCCCACAAAAATTGTTAGCTAGAATGGCTAACCCACAAGAGATGTAAACCAGATTCATTTTCTCGCAAAAATAGCTTTCGCTCTTCATTTTACCCCTTTCCCTTGGCCATTTTGTAGGATTAATGTCCTATTGATCCTTAGCATCATCTTGCTAGACCCGTGCTTGTGGGAACACATATTCAAAACTTTAAGAACGCTATCAACTAAAAAAACAAAAAATCAAAAGAAAAAAGTTTGAACGCCTACTAATTGGTCTAGTGTTTGCCATGTCTGCACTAACCATACCACATCTACTTGATGCTCTATTCATCCCTATGCATCTATTACATCCTCCAACTCAAAGCTCAAATATAGCAATATGTCATTGCTAATATGAGAGCAGATAATCCTTTATGTCCCTCCTAGACCCTCTTATAGGCCCCTTGTGGTGCCTTGCTTCCCTCTCTAATACTCTAGCGACCCCCTTTTCCTATAGCCCTTTTATTTTTGCAATTTACTTTCAATTTTCACACTCTCTTAGTCCTTTTACATCCTCCTACACCCTGACTTGTAGTACCCTTTTCAAAAAGTTACTAAACCTTGTCTTCTCTCCCCACTGACTTCTTGAGGGTGCTTCACACAATCTATTCTCTCCTCTTCTACTCAAGATATGGATAACTCCATTGCAATAAAAATATTTTTTGTGTCATTTATATTTAAACTTCTTTGAAATAGCATTATCTTAACATTATGTCAAAGAGGGGGAAAATGTAGACACCTAAATTAGATTACACCACTAGGTAATCTTATTTAGTCATCTCCTAGGACATTATTGACTAAATATTTTATATTTAACTAATTAATCATCATCTCATAGTTAATTAATTAATTTAATTAACTATAGTCCAATCGATAAAATAAAATGATAACCCAAAATAAATTTATCAATTAAATCCCTATTCCTTTATTAAATTCAATAAATGCATAAACCTATTTAATTTAATCTCATATCCTCTTTTTATTAAATAAATCAATCCTAAATTCCTAACCATCCCTAAACCCTAACATTATCTAAATCCAACCCATTCACCCATGCTAACCTCACTTAGCTAGCTAATTAACCTACCTCACTAATCCTAAGCCACTTCCCTCCTAATCCAATCTTAAGCTAAGCCTAATCCCCCTCCTAAATATGTGCACAACTTTAAACATAGGTTAAGACTTTCTAACCCAAGCCAAAGTCAAAAGTCCTCCCCATCCTATTACATTCCTATCCAAGAGAATTAATGGCTCTTACATGCCTTAATGGTCCTTAAATACCTCTTGGATCCTTCTTCCACACTCCTCCTCCCTCACAACTCGCTTTGACCCTCCACTTTGACAATCGAATCCTTTTGTGACCACTTGTCACAAGGCTAGGGCTTTGAAGAAATACAATCCATGTGTTCCCCCTTCCTTTCATCCTATCCCTCCTTCATCCTTCCTCCATCCTTGCATCCTAGCCCTCCATCTCACTACCCCTTAGCCTATAAATTGGACCCTTTCCCTCTCACAATATATCCACTTTTAATGAAAACTTATAATGTTCCGTTAGCCACCACAACATATCCATTACATCCTTATGATGTTAAAATCTACCTACACCTCCATTGTTGAATCCTTTACCCATCTCTATGCTTGATTACAAGCCCACTACTTGAATCTTATGCACATTTGAGAATACATCCCTCATCATTGGACATATCAAAATACTGAGGTTATGCTTTGGGAGCTTACTATTATTGGTTTTCCTGCCTTTATAGTGTCTCCTTCATCTAATCATACGTATTGATAGTTAATTTAGCTTTTGAATGTTAGACTAAGTTTTTGATGTTCTTAGTACACTAGATTTGATAGCATATAGATCAAACCATGTAACATAACTATTTACATGACTTTTCCTAGTTATCTTAGAAAAAATATTATCTATTACCTAAGCTATACTAACAAACTTGCAGGACTTAAGCACTTGGTCTTTGCCTCACTTCTGTTAGGGAGTTTGGAAGGAAAGAAATAATAAAATTTTTAGGCATAGGAAGGAACCTATTTATGTTATGGTAGATAAAATTAATAGGCATATGTGTTAGATTATGGTGACTGATTAGGAAAGTACTGTACATACTTCATAAATAGTGGGGTTCCCAAAAAAAATTTGGGCCGTGGCCAACATGGTAGCCAACATATTATGGCCGACATATGGCCGACATTTTATAACCCTAAAGTGGTTTAATACTTGTATAAAAGGGTTTAGGGTTGGGTATTTTTCATTATGTTGTGATGTGAAATTGGTTCTTGCGGCAATATTGAGCTATAAGGGATTATGGATTGTAATCAGGTTGTAATCACTAGATTGTAATAAGATTGGACTTGCTATTTGGTGGACGTAGCCCAGGGATTGGGTGAACCACATTAAATCTTGGTACCTTCTGTTCATTTCTGTGTGATCTATTATTTTTTGTTATTGGTTATATTTCCATGTAGTTTTTTATTTCTATTTGTGGTTTATCCTAACAATATGAAGAAAAATTACCAATTTAGAAAGGGGGGAGACATTGAAGATAGGGGTAAGGAAAAGGAGAAGGAAAAGGACAGGAGATCTAAAAGACAGGAGGTAAAATGGAATTTTCCACCTGAGGGATGGCATAAAGAAAACTTTGATGGCATGGAAAAAGGGAATCCTAGTCCCTTAGGATGTGGAGGTATTATAAGACACCACTATGGTGAAGGGATTGTTGCTTTATCTTACCCATTGAGAAATCAGACAAAACATTATGCTAAAGCTAGTGCAACTCTCCACATGGTGAAATTAGCCTTGGACAAGGGAGTCAAAAAACTTTGGTTGGAGAGGGACTCAAATAACATCATTACATGTAATAAAGGGGCTATTTAACCATCATGGACAATAGAAAATATCATTGAAGAAATCCAATTAACACTTGGTAAATTTGATAGCATTCATGTCAGTCACAAATATCAGGAGGCAAACTCAATGGTTTATTGGTTTGCCAATAATACAGTAAAGAAAGACATGGTGATGATTTGGAGGACTAGTGGGAATATTCTGGCAGGTGTAAAAAGCCTAATTGATTTGGGAAAAATTGAGGGAGGTATGAGGGAAATACAAAGATAATTATGGATATAAATGTGAATATGGGTGTAAGTAAGTTAAATAATGGTAAAAACAAATGGTATAGGAAGATGATGTTATTAGTGCCAAATCAATATGTTTTATGGGTCAATTTTTGTATGTACAATTTTAGGGGTATTGAAAGATAGAATGGTGAAAATAAAAGCAATTTTCATCAGAGTATTTAGAGGGTTAAGAAAGGGTTTCAAAGGATGGAGTTTATGAGAATAGTTAGTGTTGAGATTACAAAGATGATGGAGGAAAGAAGTAGGAAAGAGCTAGTAGGTGAAGTGGAAAAATGGAAGCAAAGAACTAAAGTGTGGGAGAAGTTAGAAAAGGGAGGAATTGCTAAATATATAGCTAAGCTCCATTGATATGACCCTACGATTACTGATCTTATGGTAAATTTGTGAAAAAATGGAAGGGTTAAAAGTTGATGGGGTTTTGTATCAGGTGACTGTGGACATCATTGCTCATATAACTGAAATTCTGGATGAAGAACTAAAGTTTTATAGAGATAAAAAGGTGTCTATGAATGCTATGAAAGACTTTGCAAAAAATATAGAAGAAAAGAAGGAACTGGTCAAAGAGCGAAACATACTACAAGATGAATTCAATAAAGAAATTATGGAGGTATATTTTAAGGGCTATTGTTGAGTATATATCTTTAGACATGAGATTTGATAGGGTTAGGACACATCATTTTGCACTAGTCAATCATTTTCAATATGGAATTAAGGTCTCTTTCCCTTTTTATTTATTTACTTCCATGCATAAGAATATTTTTGTGCACCAAAAAAAACCTACTTCAAATTTGGCCCTACATGAGGGTTTACTAATTTTGATTTACAAGCATTTCAAGGTTCAATCTAGAAGCAAAACCCCCACCCAAGCAGTTGCAGCATCTGAGGAGATGGGGAGTTCAAACTTTCCATCTGACATGGATGATGTTGAGAGTATAAGTTTAGAGGATGAAGATGCTAACCCTTCCTCTGGAAAGAAGGCTAAGGATTTTGAAAAGAAATTGCCTTTGTCAACTAAAGCCTTGTGTAGGAAAATTCCCAGGGGATTGGGTTTAAAATTTCTAGTCAAGGAGATGAGGAGTATAATGAGGAAAGGGATGATATGAAAATTGGTGAAGAGAATAAGGAGAAGGAGGATGTTAAGAGGGAAGAGCCAGTAGAAAAAACACAGAGGAGGTCTAAGGAGGATGATGTGACCCTAAAGGGGAAAATGGATCCTAGGCCAAAGAATATAGCCAGTCCTCTTTTCCCAATTTCCTGTCCTTGGGAACATGATAAGGAGAAGATAGAGGATGAGAGTGGAGAGGTGATTATAAAGGATAGGCACATTGCCTGGAAAAATTTCAATGTTAGGACATCAAAAATGGGAATTGTGAGAGAAATCATGAATCCCCATATTCTTGAAGGTATAGAGGGAAAGCTCTAGATGGAGGAACTCATTGATCCAACCCTTATGGCTATTACTGATAATGCAAGGGAAATTGGCATAAATTTGATAAATAATGCTAGAAATAGTATGATTAACAATTTTAGGTCAATTAAATGGCTCTACCATGAATTAGAGGAGGTTAAAGAAAGAGTGGGTTAGTTGGAAAATCGAGGGAAGAAGTTAGAACATGGAAATTTGAGACATTAGGGGGATGGCCTTAGATTGGTGGAAAAAATAATTCAGAATCTAGAAAATTACAATCATAATTTGGCAAACTAGATGATTTCAATTTTGAATTCTCTTAATGAAAATATCTCTTCTCTTGCCGAAAAACTAAAAGCTAGGGGCTTCCTAGAGAATAGTGAGGAGAAGGATAGATTCAAAGATAGGATGAATGAGGACATGACTATGGACATTACATTTAGCAACTTGGATCAGATGGGTCAAAAGAAGCAAGAGCATATGGTTGAAGAGATCCAGAATGCCTATGAAGTGGTAGAAACAATGTAGGAGATGGAAAGAAAGGTGGAGAAGTAAAAAAGGTTCTTCATTTCTTTTTCATTTCCCATATTTTGGACTATCTAGTTATTGTAGTTTTTGGTTTTTGGCTTTTTGCCTAACTGTTGATCTAGCCTTTTGGTTGGTCGTAGTACTATGGCTGCACTTTTGTTGCTTATTATCAACCTTTTGATATGTTTAGATTATGGTTAGGCTTTTGATGCTTAGTATCAACCTTTTGAAATGTATTAACTTTTGGGTTTCAGGATTGGTTTCAGGATTTCTATAAAACCTATTTATCTTATAAAAAACAAGTCGGATTCACATTATTACCATAGACTTTCCATGGAATATGAAAAAAAAAATAGTGAGCCATATCAAATGATCTTGGTATATGGCATCCTCTTAGAAGTCATGATGGCAATCATTTCCAAAACACCAAATTTTAGAGCAAACTGTACTTGTGTTTCATGTGTATTCCTCAATGAAAATGACATGGTTAAAATGTTTTTCTTTAGTAAATGTGCACCCAAACTAGCAGCCTAAAAATAATTATGAAATAGAATCACTTTCCAATTCTGGTAATTGTTGTGTGCAATCAAATGAGCAAGCCATTTCAATTTCATTTGAGTTATGAAAAATCTAAATATATACCTTATTATGTGTCTAGGTATGTCTTACAACAATCAACTAGTCATAAACTGATTGAATATTCAAAGACCATGCTCCTATAGAGCATATATTGAACCCTTAAGAAGAATATTCTTTTGACATTTGAAATTACATAAAGAACTTCCAACAAAAAAATATCTAGTGATCCTATGAATGATTTACACATTGAAAATCTCCACACATAGTTCATACAACAATAGAATCGAATAAGACCTTAGCAATATAAGAAGGAATCAAATAATTTATTTTCTCAAATGATGAAATCTGTGAGGAAATATGAATGGGAGAAAGATAGTACAAATAATTAATCAATATGAAATGGGAGTTGCGTTGATGCGGTAGATGGACATATAAATGGAATATATTTATAGGGGTGAGATGGGATCATTGGGTGGGAAATGTGAAGAAGAAAGAGTGATAAAATAGATAATTATTTGTGTGTGATCACACTCCATGATCAAGGAAAAAAAGTGCTTAAGAAGAGGAAAACTGAAAAATGATAGTTTTTGTAGTTATCATTTGTTTATTATAGACAACATAGATAGTGTTTATGCAAAATATATTTCAACTTTATATCAATTTTTTCAACTTATTTATTGGGATTAACAAAAATAGTGTATATTTACAAAAAAAAAAAGTAATCAAATGATGCCGTATGGTCAAACTATATTTATATGTCAAGTGCCCTACAACCTATAGGCACATTTTAATGTAGTTTAGTGAAGAAATACATGGTGATTTTAATATAGTTTAGGGAAGAAATACCCTGTTCAATAATGCTACCATCTTCAAAACCATATGTGCAAATATGAACATTAAGTATGACATGTCCAATATTTTTATAGATATACACATTAATCACACTATTTTTTTCCTTCAAAATGATATGTGGAGATATAAACATTAAGTACAATATGTCCATTTTTTTGTAGATATACACATTAAGTACACCAACTTTTCTTTCAAAAAAATATGTGCAGATATAAGCATCAAGTAAAATATGTCAATTTTTTTTGCAAATATACACATTAAGTACACCAATTTTTTTCTTTCAAAACCATATGTGTAGATGGAACATTAAGAATAGCATGTCCAATTTTTTCAATGTTTTCTCTCTAATGTCAATGTGTATGTTGAAATGGTTATCAACAATAGATCTAGAAACTACAACCAGCTCAATAAGGGTACAAGAATAAGTTTTTCCCATGAAGAAGGATCATGTTAGTTAATACAAGGTAATTTGATCAAGATAGGGACACAATCGCTAGATTATAGTCTAACTTTCAAAGAGCGGGTGATGACAAATGTTATTGTCCTTGCAAGTACTGTAATGACTTAAAGAGAAGAAGTGAATCAAAATCAAAACAACTAAGATAAATTGTAGGGAGAATGGTCACATTTAAGGGGGGTTTGATTATCATCCATTGGTAAGTTGTTTATTATATTTTTTTCATAATTAATATACATATGAACCATAGAACAAGGGTTTGATTATCATCATTTTTATATAGGTTGATTTCCCTAGGTTAGGACATGATATGGACCACCACATCTCAGAGGAACATGGAGGTGTGAGTATTCAAGGAGAAGATTATGATTCCATGGAAGATTATGATCATGCACTAGAAAAACATTTGATGATGATGGTATGAATGCATTGATCTATGACAGATTTGGTACCAGTGTTGTTGTTATTGATCATGATGATTAGGATTTTGATGTGGATAACATTGAGGCCATCCATGGTATACCACTACTTGAGAAGGAAAACACAACCCTTTACGAAGGATCCCAATCAACTCTTCTCTCTATTTGTATTGTTATTGGTGAATCTGAAGGTTATGAATGGTTTATCCAACATGGCAATGTCACATATGCTAAGATTTGTCATATACATCATTATAGTCCATAAAAGGTGAAACATGCAATATTAGGATCATTTTATACTAATGATTTATATTTTTTGATGTAAATTGATAGGTTACTTTTGTTACCACTATCAAATGTTATCCTCGCTCGTACTAAGAATTATGTGCCACTATGAAACATATTGGAATGGAGAATCAAGCAATAGTTTCTTATCCTAAAGATCATGTTATTTATCTTAAAGATCATGAAAATGAAGTAGAATTCTCTTAATTCCATACAAGTAGATACTAAGATGATCAATTCATAAAAAATGTGTCTCACAAGGTTCTTTGTTACATCCCCATTATTCTATGTCTTAAACAATTATTTAGGTGCAGTAGCTTGGCACAATTTATAGATTACCATGTGTGAAATATAAGTTGAGATGATATTATTTAAATGCCTATGGATGGTTTAACATTTATGGACATAGAGGAAAAGTGGCCACACTTTAAAGAAGAACCTCAAAACATAAGGCTTTCTTTGGCAACTGATGGTGTCAATCCATTTGGAGAGATGGAGAGATGGTATTTTTTTTACTTAGTGTGGCATCTTTTTGTTATCAATAATAACCTTCCTCCATGGATGTCAATAAAGAGGGAGCACATTATGTTGGCAATGATTTTTTCAGGTATTTTATTATTTTATTATATCTACATGTAATTATAAGTCTTGGAGTGAAATGACCACAATAATTATTTGATCTTGTTCATTAAACTAGGTAAGTACCAAGTGAAAGATATGAATTTATATAGTGTGCTTCTTATCGATGATTTGTCAGTGTTATGGAATGGTTTCACTACGTATGATATCTCTAGACCAATTGGGGGAAAAAAAAATTCCAATCCCATACAATGCTTGTGTGGAAAATTCATGATGCCCTAGGCTTAACACATTTCTTTGGTATGTTATGCTAAAATCTAGTTGTACGCAATAATACTAATTCTATAAATTAACATATTTAATCCAATTGTATCATTATCTTGTAGGTCTTCAAACAAAGGGAAAATTTTCATTTCCATTGTGTGGTCCAAAGATGAAATATCATCATTCCAAAAGTTTAAGAAAGGAGGTTTTTGATGAGTATAGGAACTTCCTCCATAGAAATCATAAGTATCAAAGTGCTAAAAAATATGTTTTCAATGGGAGAGAAGGGACAACATTAAAGCCACAAAGAATGACACCTCACATATGGTAGTAGGAATATAATAGAATTTGAGGTAGTATCACTCCACATAATGGTTTGTGCTTAGAAATTATAAATTTTGATTGTGTTTTGTCAGCTAATTATGTAATTGATGATCATGAAGGTTGTCAAGGCAACACTGACCACGTTCCAAAGGGACTAAAATATTATCCCAGAGAATATAGTAGTCTACCCTACTATGAGAAGCTAAAAATTGTGCATTTGTTTGATATTATGCATATTGTAAAGAATGTAAAAGTGACACTATGGAAAATATTGGATGGAAGGTGTGACAAAGAAAAGCTTTCCAAAATTTGAAGTGAGATTCATGATTCCAATCATGCAATGAAAATTATCATTGAATCAAATAGCAATGAAGACCGGATTAATGCAAGTGCCCTTTCTTGGTTATTAATGGAGAAGAAAATTAATGACATAAAAGAAGTCATATGAAAAATTCAATTTCCTATAGGATATGTTGCGAATATAAGTAATATCATATCAAAGAAAAGTGAATTTGGGATAGGGCTTAAAATGCATGATTGGAATGCCTCCATCAAGGTAAGTCATAGTCTATTGTATTTACAATATATTTGTGAAACTAAATTTAATTTTCATTGTATTATGTTAGAAAATAATGAAATAATCAGTTGACCATTGTTGTAGTATGTACCCCTCTCATTCCTAAAAAACTTCAACAATAATATCAAACAAGTGATATATGATCTTAAAAAATACATGAGCTACGTAGTGATATTTGATTAATATATCAAACAATAATATCAAATAAGTAATATATTGTAACGTCTCATATGTATATATTTATCTATCTTGAATCCCTTGTAGGTGGTTGTCATCTAAAAAAATCCATAAAGAAGATATAAAATACTAGAAGAAATGAATTTGTCAACAAATGTGTGAAATATAAAAGTGTTTACATTCAACTTTTTCAATGCACAAGAACACTACCTCATACACCAAGTTGAGAAGATTGAATTGTGTGGACCTGTACAACCTAGGCCAATGTGGATGGTTGAGAGACACTTGAAATTTTTGAAGGGTTTAGTTTGACAAACAAAGTGTCTCAAGGGTTCTATGGTTAAGGGATATATGGTATACCAAATGATGGTGTATGTTACTCAATATCTTCCTAATCTTGTAGAAAAAGCCCATATAGATTGTGTTTTATATCTTGACTCCATTAAAAAATTGAAGGGAAGTACTTTATGGGGAATGGTGGATTTAGGAAAGTTAAAGGTAATAAATAATGAGATGTTATTGTAGTTAATTAATTCTTAGTATTCAAAATAAATCTATTGTAAGCCATCCATTTACTTTTGTACAATTTCTGAAGAGTGGGATGCAATACATTTTTTTATTGTAAACAATAAAAGATTGGATGATAGTATGGATTGAATAATGTCAACATTCTAGTCATATATTAAAATGGGAATCTGTGTCTTTATTGGTTATACAAGCTCATTGTAATGGAGATCCTAATTTTACATAAAAGGAAATGGATTTAGCATATGGTGTAAGAGATCTCCAAGTACTTATAAGTTTGTTAATCAACCATATGTTTTTGAACTCATGATGCAATAATTTATACATGTTTGAAAGTATTGTAGGTGAAACACCACAAGGCTATATTATGAAATGGCTATAAATTTCACGTGAAAAAATTTGATGACACAAAGAGAACTTGTGATTTTGAGATAAGTGCAATCTTCTAGGTGACCAATATTTTATCTAGAAATGACTTACATCCTTGAGAGTCTCAAAATTGACACTATGGCATTTTGGTTGATATTGGAGATTTTCTTAGGATCATTGCAAGTGTAATAGCATTGCCATAATTATGTATAGTATGTGTTTTTCAAATGCAGATCCAAGGTATATAAATAGGAGTAGAAGAGACATGTCCCATAAAGAGACTCACCTCTACATTAATTAATAATGGTTATTGTTAAGTTAGATGTTGTTAGACATTTAACATACATACACACACACACACACACACACACACATATATATATATATATATATATGCACACATGTATGTATGTATGTATGTATATACATGTACATGTATGTATATATACACATATACATATATATATATATACATATATATACATATATATATGTATATATATTTATGTATGTATGTATGTATATATACATACATATGTATAATTGATGATTAATCAAATGCAATAATGATTAAAAAATAACCATAGGGGATCAAGACTAGATCAAATCAATTTGATTGAAGCTACAAAATCAACACTCCCTTTTAGCTAGGGAGGATAAACACAAGACCATATATCACCTCAATGTAATATAAGAATATATTTGATTAGAAGATATTCAACACTTTGATATCATTGGCCTCACAAACATCAATTTGCACAAAAATATGTGCATAAGGTATGTGCACATGCATTCTCATATTGCTTACCATATGATAACCATGGTCTATTTAAGGAACTTAATCCACCATACAATTAATCTTCTATTGTGATCTACCTAGACATCATAAGATGTCCACACAATAGAAGTCCATGGCCTATGAGATCATCACTTTTCAATAACCTCTATAGATATAAGTGATAATCATTTTGAATTCTGACTTATATCACAAAATGTTTGTATATTATTCTTCAATGCTTTCTTACATCTCTTCTACATGTTTATTTATCTTTGAATATAATATAATCTATATAATAGCTAAAGCACTATATACAAACACACATACTAGTAGACTGCTAAGGCATTCCATTACATTTGTCAATATTTTATGTATACATTTAGTAGATGATGCAATTGTCTCATTGTGACAACTATAATGTCATATTCATGATACTTCTAATATCTCACAACCAGTTATTGTCAGATCTGGACCTGTAGGGAAATAACTTGCTAATACTCTTAATTACTATCTCTTTTAGCATTACATCAATGGTAATAACTTGATTATTTGATAACGAGAATTTGGGAAAAAAATATTCCTCAATCACTTCTCCCTCATATAGAGAATTCTTTAGGCTCCAAGATTAGTTTACTATTACTACTCAATGGAATTATAGGTATTGAAAAATTTTCTTGGCAAGTTGTCACTACTCAATGTAGAACCAAAACATGGGAGTGTCATGACTACCATATGAGAAATGATCAATCATCACTGAAAGTAGGAGTAGAGACTTCCAACTATCTTAGATATTCTTATGATCAGTTTTGTACAAGATCATGGTGTGCCAAAAAGTGGCAATGTAAAAAAAGTAAATTTTTGAAATGTCTAAAAGTGTTTCAAAATTTCCTCTAAGTTTTTTCACCCATCTTGATACCAAGCAAAAAAGGTGGGGCCAAACCTTATCAAGTATCCGATATGAGATCGGATACCCAAAACCTGTGACTAGGAAATTTTTTTTTTAAAACTTGGGAGCAAATTAGGCATTTGTGGCCAAGTGTTTTGTTTGGCTATATTTTAGGTATCAGAGCCAAGAACATGTATACAATATAGGCAACTATTTTTTTTTCTTTTAATTATGATTTTAAATGAATTTTATTTAAAATTAGATACTTTTAAATAGAAATTGTTGAAAATTAGGTTTTTTTAATAGAAATTTTGTTTTGCAATTTAATAGGTATGGCTGACCCAAATGGTGACACTGAGCCACAAAAAAATGTTCCTCAAAACCCTCCACCAAATGATCCAATACTCCCTCAAAATTTTCCACCAAATGATCCCCTACCCCCTCAAAACCCTCCTCAAATTAAAGATTTGATACAAGAAAATCTCACCGAATTGAGGGGTTGCAACCTAGAGATAACACTATACCTACATTGGCTCCAATGTTTTCCATGTTAAACACCATTGTATATAATATTCAAATACTTACCAATGAACAAAATGTTTCTCTTCATTGGTATGAGAAAATGAATGCCATATTTGATGATGGGTTGGACTATGATGATGTTGTGGCCCTAAACATAACTAAAGGTGATATGGTTAACCTTTTTATGGACCCAAAAACTAGTAAAATAGTAGACCGAAAAAATCCCAAATTATTAATTAAATTGTGCACAAATGAGGCTATGTGTGTGAACTTTTGGGATTGTTGGTGGATGGTTTTTTACAAATCTCCACACAATGATTTAGAGTTGTCATTCTATTTTATTAGAAAACTATATGCCAAATTTGTGGTGGGCCTCAAGGTGAACTACTAGAGCATGAGACCCAATATGGTGTAGGAGGAAGAGCTCCTTAGGAAAGACCCTTTGCCTAGTGAAAGAAAGAAGACACTTTTGTCCCCATTACTAATGTCACCCCCCCTCCTCAAGTGAAAAATCCTAATATCATTATAGAGGCTAGCTCTTGGACTATTAGAGCCATCCTTAAATTACGTAGCCTATTGATATCCTAGGCTAGGTTAGTGTTGCCTCCCTATGTTGATGATGCTAGTATGAGTTCATCGTCGGTGAACTCATCACATGTTTGTGTGTCCCATACTTGCATAACATGAAAGAATATTTGTCTGGGTCCCATGTGTGATCTTTTTGAGTATCAATTTGTATTTGATGAGGATCGTATACTAGACACATCTATAGAGACTACACACCCTAATGTGAGAGAGGAGGGGCATGTAAAGGCACAAGATCCTTCTATGTTGGTTATTGTGTACATTTTTTTGCTATTACATATGTGATTTAAAGTTAATCTTTATAGTAGAGTAATTTTAAACCATACTAACTTATACATGTATGTTATCTTCGTTCATGTTTAGTTGATGAATGAGGAGGGGCTCAGATAGGTTGATGATGTCACACTCTCAACTATTTTATTTGGCCTCGAGATATCTATGGTACATTATGTTGTGTTCTCATTATTTTTCTATTTGATGTTGGAACATATATGGTTTCTAATATTTATTTTCTCTTGCAAGTATCACCTATCAAGGTGGGGTAGAGTGCAAGGGTGATTTTAAAGTGATTAAATATCGATGCATTCTTGTAAAACATTTGTGCTAATCAAATTTAATTACATTCTTTATTTTATAGGGTGTGGCTACTGGTGATGAGTCTAGGAAAATCTAGCATAGCAGACCCTCTAGAATTTCCATTCACAGCGAGAGCCCCATCATATGTATAAGTATCATTCATTTCTCATTTTCCTTATTTTCATTAAAAAAAATTCAAAGCCAATTTCCATGATATTAACAAATAGACTTTTGTATCTCATAGGAAACACCTAGTGCACAGGAGGATGGATGCCAGAGTTTTGTATCTTTTCTCATGCAACCATTATATCCAAAGAAGGAGTTACCAAAGGTAAGTTTTAGTTTGAATTATTGATTATATGATATAAATTTAGTATGTTATGAATTATAATGTTATATTTGAATTTTTAGGTCCATTTGACAAACATACTTGAACATATACAAGTCACAGCCAACCAGGTTCCATAAATCTTGACATATGAGAGGACTCTTGACCATCACAAGAGGTCAATGAGAGAGGTATTTATGATGAAATTTTAATACTATAAATCTTCATTAAAAAAAGGATAATTGTGCATTTGAGTAATTTAATTTTAGATACATAGAATCATATAAATTTAGTAGTATAACTTTTAGTTTCCTTTTTTGTTTATGTAGGAGGCATCTGATCCATCTAATTTAACAAAGAGGCTACATTTTGATCATCCACTAGTAGCATAGGATAGTATAGTTTTCATAGGATGCATCATGAGACATTTTGAGATGGCATATGTCACATTGTATACGACAACAAATTGATATTATACACATTTTGATGGCATGATCAGCCACATTTTGAATATGGATCTATGTATTTTAATATATATTTGTGTAATTTGTCTATGGATACATGAACTTTGATATATATTTGCGCAATTTGTCTATGATATATATTTTTTTCATTTATGTGCACAAGAATATACATATTAATTTAGTATAGTATTGTTCAATTTATCATGGACCATGTATATTCTTCATGTTTATGGAATATCATTCATTTTGATCATGTTTTTTATATTCGATTCAAATGCAATAATTTGAAAAGAATATTTTAAAAACCTTTATTTTCAAATTTTGATGCAATTTTTAATTTTAAATTATATTATATATGTTTAATTTGAAATGATCTCTACAATCCCTTAAGATGCCTAAAATTAGCCAAATCCATGGCCAATTTGGTCTTAGGAGCCCACCTTTGGTCTTACGAGATGTTTCAGTATGTACTGGTCATAAACGATATTGGGACTATATGGTCAAAATAGGGGTGTCACTAGGTTTCACTAGGTTATTGTAGACCTTGAAATGATCATCCTATAGCATTCAAGGTTTCACGAATATCCTCTACGAGCCTCAAGTTGCGACCCTTGAATGATCGACCTCTGAACACACTTAGAGCACCTTGGAAACTCTTTGATATAGGGTGGCCAAAAATGTTGTATGCTCTCCATGGCTAGAAAAAGGGTGTCACTATGGCTGACCCACCCATCTAGAGATAATGGAACTAATGGTTCGATGCCAAGATCAATAGTTTCAAAATTATGCAATAATGTACCAATAAATTAAGGCACACTGCAAGTTTTGGCATCGAGTGAGATCATTCTGTTGAATCCAAATACAATGTGATCCCTCCAAAATGAGACATTTTATTATATAACTCAATGCGACTTTCCTATATCATTCTATGTTTCACCAATAGCCCCTATGAGCTTCGAGTTATGACCCTTGGAACATCAACCTCCAAATATACATAGATAACCTTGGAGACTCTTTGGTACAGGGTGGTTATGAATGTTGTAGAACCCCCACACATGGAAAAAGGGTGTTACTATGTTTCACCCACCCATTCAGAGATAATGGCACTAATGATTTGATGCCAAGATCAGTGGTTTCAAAGTTACATAGTGATGCACCAATGAATTGAGGAACACTACAAATTTTGGCATCGAGCAAGATTGTTGTGTTGAATCCAAAACTAATATGATCTCTCTAAAATGAGATAGGTTATTGTATACCTTGACATCACATTCTTATAGCATTTGATTTGTTACTGATAGCCCCCCAATCTTTGAATTATGACCCTCAAAAGATTGACCTCTAAATGAACTTAGAGCACCTTAGAGACTCTTTGGTATGGGGTGGCTATGAACATTGGAGGCTCTCCATGGCTGGAACAAAGGTGTCACTAGGGTTCACCCATCCACCTAGAGCTAATGGCACTGATGATTTGATTTCAAGATCAGTTCTTTCAAAGTTACATAGTGATGTACCAATGAACTAAGGCACACTACAAGTTTGGGCATCAAGTGAGATCACTATGTTGAATGCAAATGGGATGTGATCTCTCCAAAATGAGATAGGTTATTATAAACCTTTACATTACCATCATATATCATTCAACATTTAATAAATAGCCCCCATGAGCTCCAAGTTACAACCCTCAAAAGATTGACCTCTAAACGTACTTAGAGCACCTTGGAGACTATTAGATATGGGGTGGCATTAAATGTTGGAGGCTCTCTACAGCTAGAAAAAGGGTGTCACTAGGGTTTAGTCACCCATCCAAAGATAATGTCACTAATGATTCGATATCGAGATCAGTAGTTTTAAAGTTACATAGTGATGCACCAATGAATTAAGGCACACTGCAAGTTTTGGCATCGAGTGAGATAGTTGTGTTGAATCCAAATAGAAACTAATTTCTCCAAAATGAGATAGTTTATTGTAGACCTCGATATCACTTTTCTCTAGAATTTGACATTTCACTGATAGCCTCCATGAGCTCTTAGTTATGACCCTCAAAAGATTAACCTCCAAATACACTTAGAGCACCTGAGAGACTCTTTGATACGGAGTTTCCATGAATGTTGGAGGTTCTTTGTAGACAAAAAAAGGGTGTCATTAGGGTTCACCCATCCATTTGGAGCTAATGGAATTGACAGTTTGATGCCAAGATTAGTGGTTTCAAAGTTATGCAGTCATACACCAATGAACTAAGGTACACTGCAAGTTTTGGCATCATTCAAGATCACTGTGTCAAATCCAAATATAATGTAATCTCTCTAAAATGAGATAGGCTATTATATACCTCAACATGATCATCTTGTAGCATTCAATGTTTCACCAATATCCCCCATGAGCTATGAGTTACAACCCTCAGAAGATTGATCTCCAAATGCACTTAGAGCACCTTGGAGACTCTTCGGTATAGGGTGGCCACGAATGTTGGAGACTCTCCAGGGATAGAAAAAGGGTGTCACTAGGGTTCACTCACACATCAAGAGCTAATGGCAGTACCAATTTGATGACAAGATTAGTGGTTTCAAAGTTATGTAGTGATGCACCAATGAATTGAGACACACTGCAAGTTTTGGCATCAAGTGAGATCATTATGTTGAATCCAAATACAATGTGATCTCTCCAAAATGTGATAGGTTATCATATACATTGACATGACCATCCTATAGCATTTGACATTTCATTGATAGCCCCCACGAGCTCTAAGTTATAACCCTTGGAAAATCAACCAATAAACACACTTAGAGCACCTTGGGGACTTTTCATTATGGGATGTTGGAAAATTTTGTATGCTCTCCATGAATAGAAAAATGATGTCACTAGGGTTATTATTAAGTAAAAATATTATTTTTTATCTCTCGCAAGTTTTTGGCATTGGACACAATGGAAGTTTGGTGTTAGTATCAAGTAAATTCAACATTTTTAGGTCCCTCAACATTGATTACATTAATTAAAAACATCCTTGCTGCTTACATTAAATCAAAAATTTTACATTTGCAATATCTCAAGTGTTTCATCATTATTATATCAATACACAACTACCAAAAATTTTTGAATAAAAAATAGAATATATTTTTCTTCATTATTCTCCTTATTTAGTTTTTATCTTCATGTATGGCTACTCTTCATGGTGTACCTAATTCCAATATCATAGAAAATATTAGTAAATAATCATCAGCTCATCGAATCATTATGAACAAAAGAACATAAGAAGTAAATATACCTAGTCAAGTGTTCCTATAGTGTCCTCTCTCTATTTTAGGGTCTTCAATGGGGCTTCATGATTAGCATTAGTAATAGTATAAATATCTTTTACTTTTGGTCTTCCTTGATGATTTAACAACTTCACATTTGTTATTATAATAAAATGTGAATAAATAAGAATTTTTTGGTGCTTCTGATAGTCTTTGAATATGTGAATTTTATTCCTTCGAAGCATGTATGTCTGCAACCATGTTCCAACCACAACAACTAAAACAATGAGATATGTAAATCCATCATCATCTATAATTGATTATGAAATCTTTTGTTTACATCTTAAATAATGTGCTAACCACTAATCTAATTTTTCATCATTCCCCTATGGTGCAACCAATGCAAAGATATGTCGTGGCTTAAGAAGATTTCTTAGATGGTTTTGTTAAGCAGAATTTTCCATGTCATCATTTATGATAGAGAGCATAATAGATAATGGAGTAAGATAATGTGGATCCCATGTGTCCACCCACTCTCTTGACTCACAGTGATCCCAATCACACTAAAAATAACTAGGACAATAGCAAGCTAGCTATCATGTCCAAATGGTACATGTACTAGGATTAGAGCTCTGGAATGAATGCATTTTTAATGATTTTCTAACATTAGCACAATCTGATCTATCACCTATGGACCCTTCCTCAACCAACTAAAAGAACCTATGTACTAATAAATCAAGATTCCTCTTGTGATAATGTTGAACTACACCAATCAATAATGCTATGAGCATCAAGAAGCTCTTCTCCTAAAATCTTTAATTTCTCCATAACTAGAACTATCTTCACACATGCCCCTACTCCATCATGTTCCCCTTTCCCATGGCCAAACTCAAAAAAAATTCAAATATGAGGCTACCCCTCTCTATGTGCATCCTACACAACCAATAAAACATGTGAGCATTCTTGAATTGACCTGTGCAATTATCTAACAAAATGATATGTATATCCATAGCAATTTCATGCTTCTATAAGAAATAAAAATGATTCTCAGTAAAATGTTACACAAACTTGTGAGTGTGAGATCTATAATTACTCAGGTAAAAATTGTACTCTTTAATAATCTTCTGATTATATTCTGCACTATTGGGGGCATGTCTATATGTTATGTGAACAAAAATTGCAATCTAAATAGAGTTGTAATACTAAGATTGTGTCTTATTTTGGGGTTGCAATTTGTAGTTCTCTGTAAAGCCAATAACTGATATAATAGTGCTAATGAGAAAAGTCTCCTTACACATTGTAAATTGTTGATCCAACCACTAAGACCTATGACTATGCCTTGCATACTTGTAGAAAATATTTGTCTTGAAATTTGAAATAAAACTAGCAACATTGATTTCTTTTGCAACCAATTCACATATACAGCCCTCGCCTCCACTTTTCAATGTGTATTTCACCATTTCATATATCAATTTTTTACTATTACCCTCTCAAGATCTTGTTCACACCCCTCATGGAAACATGTTTCAAACTCGGATAAGCCACCATATTCTAAACACTTCTCATTTAAGAAAGCATTTCTATAAAAGAAACAACCATCAACTCCAGGACATAAAAATTGATCTAGCAAGTCTTTTGATGATTTTGCAAGCCCACTAGCACCACAATTCTCAAAAATTTCTTTACTATGAAAAGTAGAATGGATTGAGCATGTAATAGTTCATGGTGAATAGAAAAGTCCACATGATATTTGTAACAACATGTATGATATATGCAATCTTGGATGACTCTTTCTAAATTATTTGTAAAACATAGTTTGACTTACATCCAAATAATGTTTAGGACATGATGTGTGGTATCTAATACCAATTCTCAACTTCAACACATCTTTAGCATTGGGTGAGACTCTTGAGCTAGAGTGCCAAAATTGCGTAATTTCTCACTTCACATCATCGGTTAGCTTCTTATAAAAATGTGGAAGTCTCCCACCAAAATCCCATGTATCATTTTGAACAGGATTGTCAATTCTCTCTCATCTAGGAAGTTCTCTTCTCAAAGTGGTACAATTTAGGTTCAAGACAATACAAGTTTGTCTCATATATCTACCATTTCTAAAATGATGATTTACCAGAGAGGTTGTAATAACCCTTTGAGAAGCTCTCTTATCCTTCTCCCTAATATTTTTCCCAATGCTATTGAAATCATTGAAAAGATTTTTCACAATAATGGCATTTCTTTTCATTTTCTTATTGACACGAATCATCAATTTGGAAAGCATATGTCTCATCTTTTGCATCTTTAATAAGTACATAAAAATTTGACATTGCTTCACCACTATCTTGTTGCCGAAAACCATCTTATATAGTCTTGAAGCCGATAACCGAATGGTTCTTTGTGATTTTTTCTTTCCAAATTTTTAATAATCATTTCAACAATTTCAATTATCGATTTTGGTGTTCAAGGACCTTCATTTCAGTTATAATTGGGAGATGTGTAACATTCTTGTGCATTTTCATTTTTGACATGGTCAATCATGGCATTTACATTATGAACTAGTAAATTTTCATTCTCAAAATTTTCAATCCCAGCATTATCATTATCAATTGGTAAATTTTCATTCCCCAATTGAACATATTTATTTTCTAACTTTATAATTACACCTTTTGTAAGTGATTTACCTTGTCTCTGTCCCTATATGTTGTAGTGTCTTTATTCGATACCTTCCTTTTGTGTTTAGCCTTTTGACAACTACTACTCCCCATTTAGACAACAATACCAAATACCTAATCAAATCTTGTAGCAACCTTTTCAAACAATGGTCCATGAAAATTTGAAAAAAAATGTGATTGTGGGGTCTATAGTGATAGAGATATTTTGGAAAAGTGTGCTAGTAAAAAGATTTGGGTACCTAATCCCATATCAAGTATCTGATTCAAGATCAAATACCTGATATGATATTGGTTAAGCGAAATCATTGCCCAAATTTTGGAGAGAAATCAATTGGGAAAGTGTGGAAAATCAACTACTATTATATATTATTATATAATATAGTAATATATAATAATTATTATTATTATATAATATAGTAATGTATTATTATTACTATTGTTATTATTAATATTAATGTAATTGATCATATGGTTCAAATGGGGTCATAGGAAAACCTACGACCCCATTCAACAAATTGCATTGTGAAATTTATCCCCAAGGGTCCTATGACCCCTAGGGGTGTATGGTATTTGATCATATGGGTCAAATGGGGTCATAGGTGTTGAAAATATTCAAGACTATGCTAGGTTACTAAAAGAGGAGGGGTGAATTAGTAACCTTAAAAACTTTTCCAAATTTAGATTTTAATTGCAGTAATCAAATTAACGTTTAATTCATTAAATTAGATCTAACTGCATGCATGAGAAACTGAAAGCATAAAACTATCATAACACTTAAACACAATAATTTGGTGACCCAAAAGCCTTCCAAATAGAAAGTAAAATTGGGGTGGGGATGATACCAACAAAACTTTAATACTATAGCATAAAGTTGGCCTGTTAAGGCTTACAATGATCACTTCTAATGATCTGCCCTATTTGGAGCAATTAGGACTGCTAGGTCCACCTTGTTAGAGGTTTTAAAAACATACAATAAAGTATGCACTCGATTAAGAGATTTGACAAAAGACTGTTAAGTCTACCTTGTTAAAGGATTTGTACTAGTTCACCTGTTAGGATGAAACAATAGATCTCTGACTTACAACTAGATTGTTGATAGAGATTCTTTGAAATGTTGATCACCTTTATCTAATAGATATGACTTTGCTACTCCTTTGCTGATATGACTTTACAATACACTTTGTCTGCTACTGATTCTCATTCGCATGCTTCTATTTCACATCATTTTTCACACATTCACACTACTTCAGATATGATGCAATACATTACATATATATCAATCCAATTTACATAATTACAAGTTCTGCCAATATACAAGTTAACACCAATATTACAAAGTCAGCCCAAATGAAGACAATCGGGTTCTGAAGACTAAGTTGGTGAAATTTTGATACATGGTATCCACTGTCACTACTTGACATCATCATGCATTTGATAGAAATAGAAGCTCAATCCATACTAATCATCTCAGAGTAGTCTTGAACTTGGACTGCACTAGTGACTTGGTAAATATTGTGTAACTCGATAGAAACTGAATTACTCATTTACCATGACTACACTTGGTAAACACTAATCATCACATAGCTCAGTTAACACTAACTTCACTTTACATGAATTGCTAGCTTGGTAACCACTTAAATGCTCAAGTTGAACTGCTAGACTTCACACTGACTAATTCTACTCGATTTGAACTATTTTTCAAACTAATTGAATTCACTTGGTAACCACTAGAATGCTTGGTAGGAACTGTAGAGCTCGGTGGCTACTGAATTTCATGGTAAACATTGTACACTATTCAATGAGCTTAGTAGCCATATAGAATCTGAATAAGTGTTATCACTAATAACAAACTTGACTAAATGTCAACAATCTCCCCTTTTAACATTAGTAACAAAAACACTTATTAGCCAAAACTTATATACATCACAGTGTGATACAGACTTGGTAAGGTATACTATTTTTTTGAGATTTTTCAAAATTTGTCTTTGTAAGTATATATATAGTATATTATATCTACAAATTCTCTACTATATACACTTTCTTCCCTTGCATGATTCTCCCCCATAAAATATACATAGTATAACAAGTGTCTCTCCCCATATATAGCATATTAAGTGTCTCTCCCCCTTATATAACATAATAAGTGTCTCTCCCCCTTTTTGACAATACTGCCAAAGATTTATTCAAAACTTATTTACATAGAGACACCAATATAGGAAAGAAAATCAGAATGTACCTTGAGTATGAGTGCTAGAGTTTCATCCTAGTTCTCTTGCAAAAATTTGCATGTATGTAGAGCAATTTGCACTTCTACAAAGATTTATATCATGTGATCTACTATGGAGAATTTGTTGTCATGGATCAATGTTTTTAAATAAACAATATGCTTCTGCATTGTATCCATGATGAGAAGGATCATATTTTGAATATCTATCAGTGAAGACGGGATCCTTGCTTCTTCTCTCAACAACTCTAGCTACATATCTAACAAGAATCTAATTTTCATATGATGTGCAGAGCTTGAACTAGGGTCAAGTTGCAACTATTGTGCACTAGTTTTCGGATCTTCATCAATCTTTGTTAGTTTTCTCTTTATTTCCTTTGTGAAGTCAGTAACATTATACAACTTTCCAAAAATTGATGTTACATTTGTGCAAGAGGTTTCAAGATTGGTCAAAATTGATGAGAGCTCTACTTGTTGGATGGCAATTTCCTGAGCAATGTGCTCAAGCACTTTATTATCAAATTTATTTTCTACTTTCTCAATCAATTTGTCTTGACCACTAGAGTCCTCATTAAACCTTTGCACTGCCTTTTCTAATTGAAACAAAATGTGTTGAGAAGTATCAAATTCAACACCTACCACCTTAGTCAAAATATCCTTGGCATCTTCAATGATTTTATACTCTCTGTCTCTCTCCTCTCTCAATTTCTTCTATTTTGCCTTCTTTTAGAGGAGTTGACCAACTATATGGATTTGGTCCACAGTTCTATTATCAAAATCCCATTTGTGATTCTCAATCTCCTTGTCTAAATCTATATCCTCCTCTATCTCTTTACCTCTACTCAAAAATCGTGTACTCAGTTGAGCCTTAGGTTCAACTATCCTTGTACTTAATGCCTTTGAATCTGAAATGGAAACAATTGTAAGGATAGTAAGATGGAATACTAACTGAGGTATTTATAGAAGTATCCAAAATTGTACTTACTACAGAAGAACACAAAAATGTTGTAATCATTGCTAATGATGCTGACTCGGGAGCTAAAGAAGAGGGAGGCTGCAACTCAGTAGATGAAGTGGTAGACACATCTATCAATGATGTGTTGAGTTATGAGGGAGCAAAGAGTAATTGGAAATTTGATGTATCTATTATGGTCACAATAAAACTTGCTGAAGCTGTCTTTGAACTTGATGATGCTAAAATTTTAGTTGGAGAGTGAGGAAGTGAGGCAATGACTGTGGCTACTATGTTCATAGGATTAGTCTCCTCATCATCTTCTTTGTCTTCCTCATTAACTTCTTCATTGCCAAAATTTTTTGGCTCAAAGTATGTTTCTTCCTCCTCATCGTCATTGTCATCATCCTTGACTTATACTAGGAAGTCACTTTATTTATGCAAGTGATAAACATTCTTCCACATACTTGTGGCATTCTTAACCACATGCTCTATATCCTTTATCAAAATTAAACAAGTATTGAATCTAAGAGTCATCTTATTTTCATTTTTCTTTAAGGACTCTATTACCTTAGCATCTATGATGCTTAGTAGCAATTAACTTAGGGTTTGTACATAGATATCTTTTGTTGTTTGCATAGAAAAGTCCCATCTTGGCTTTAATTTCTCTAATAATTCATTAGAGATCTAGGAGGCTATCTGATCAAGGGAATACTTCCATTTGTCCATCTTGGTTAACGCCAATTCTTTAACCTTTTTTCTTCTTAGCCTCTGTCCTAGTCTCATACTTCAATAATTTGAAGTTGGTTATGCTAGCACCTTCTTCCAATTGTTTCATTTTTTCTTGGAAGGTGGGAGAAGGTTTGCTAAACACAACTTCACTGCCTTTCTTCTTTGATCTTCTAGTGAACATTGAAGTGGATGGATTGGGTGGCTTGATGATGATCACCTTGCCTTTCTTCTTCATTGGTTCTTCTTCCTTTTTCTAACTCCTCTTCATCCTCTGCTTCTTCCATATCTTCTCCTTTGCCTTCAGTCAACATAAGAGGTGTGCTTTTTTTCAATTTTTCTATCCTCCTCTTACCTTTGCTAACCACCTATGGAAGCTTGATTTCAAGCTCTATCCTTTCCTTGGCCTCATCATATGTTCCAAAGTGTGGTTACTTTGGATCAATAGGTTCATTTATCAAGGCTTCAATTATGTCCTTTGCTTCATCTATATTCACCTCATAGGGAAGAGGTTTTACCCATACAAATCTAGGTTTCACTACCTGAATGTAGACTTTGTCATACTTTACCATGAAATAAACATCATCTTTGTAATCTCCAACCAATTTTTGAGGTATCCTAAATCTTTTATTCATTTTCTTCTTGAAGACATCAAAATAATTATCCATTATACTAACAAAATTTTCTCCCATTTTTGAAATATACTTATTAATCTGATAGAGCACTAGCACATCCTTTCTCCACACTATTGTGTCTTTTGAAGGGAAAAATTTTGAACATAGAAAAATAAACATGTCAACAAGAATGAACCAAATTTACAAGGGTTGTTCTTGGAAGTTCTTATACTTTCCATTTTTTTTTAAACTACTTCAACAACGAATCTACAAGATCATATGACAGATTATTCTTCACAACTTTGAATGCCAAGTCTACTACTTCACACGACACACTGTTGAGATGGCTAAAACTATAGATCTTGTGAGCTATCACATGTATGCCAAATTTCACTTGTACATTAGTTACACTACTAATCTTCATACCTCTGTCGTCCCACTCAGCTAGGCTTTTCTTTTCTAACTCTACTAAACCTAAGTTTTTAGTGGTTTTGGCCTTGGAGAGCATGTGAAGTGTAATAACAAAATTTTAAAAATACTCTAAAAGGCTTTCGTAGCTTGAGATGCATACAATATACAAATTATGCTACCAATGCATTATTTTTAATTTAATAGTAGTCTCAATCATCTCCAAACTTGGTCTTTTCACCTGATCTATTTGATTTGGAAATTTTAGGGCAGGTGGGAAATGTGGGTTAAACCCTTGTCTTCTAGATGCTTATGTTCGGGTTTAAGAACACCATTCACATACAATTCTCCTAGGGCATCATCCATCTCTAGTGTTCCAATTTCCTAAATTACACACTTAAAATGAGTTCAAATATCATTAATGAGTAGTACCTTAGGAGGGATCTGTGATTGTGCTCCATTTGGATCGAGGGTTTCAGCAATTGTTGGCACAAGTTTGAAATCGGGTGCTTTCCACTTGACTCCTCGAACCAACATATTTGAACTTGTAGTTATTATTTACTGTGGATGTGTTATATATTTATTTTAGTACTAATTAAACCTAAATGTGATTCAACATCACAGAACACTAAGAGATGTAATTTGTTTATGATGGTTGTCATGTATGTGAGTTAATGCTTCAGTTATTATTTTATCTCTTGATGTTATTGCTTCCGCTATATTATATTTTGTTGTTTATAATTGTTATCTTAAAAAGAAAATTTTTGGAAAATGTAGTGAAAATTCAGGTTAATTTCTTTTGGGTTCCTAGGTGGGGTGATACAAATGATCCATCAAAACATGAATAAACTAGTTTATATTTTGAAGGCAATATTTTTGTAGTTACTACTTGTCTATTACTTATGTTTTGCATGACATCATTTGGGGACTTAACCAATTTTTCCAAATGTTTCCATAAATACCAAAAGGGGATATTGTTGGCAATATGGTCAATTAGATGTCTAGAGTGTTGTTTCTAGTAACATGTACTCAGCATTTCATTTACACATTTACAGTTAGAAATTTGTCTAAGTGTTAGACAGTTTGCAGCAGTACAGAGACAAATGTGATGTGTAAGGACAACACACTTCAAATTAGCTCATGTGTAATTGAGAGTAGTAATATGATAATGCCATGATGATGTAGGTAAGTGCACAAATGTTTATAGATAGTACGGTGCAAGTTATAGTTAAAATACTAGTTCAGGTATTTAACAAAGAAGAACAAAGCATATCAAAGTTTTGAGTTGTACAACTTAAGGAATTATTTTGGTGAGAAAATAATTACTTAGTCATGATGGGATGACATTAAAGATATTAATCTATAAGTGATTTTATATTATGTCAAGCATGTGAAGACATAAAGGCCAACTAAGCTAAGAATTGTTAATTTGTGAAATATAAGTAAGGAGCTTGTCTTGCATAGATAATGTTGAAGATGTGTAATATGTGAACTATTTTGAAGATATCTTGAAAGGTACATGAGCCTTATGTGATATGACATCTAATTCATGATTAGATCGAGTGCAAGTTTCAACTATGAGAAAGTATTGTATGTATACCTATACTTGTGAAGAACTTTATTGTATAATTGCATGTTAGGAAACAAGGCTCTTCTTACATACATTGTTATTAATCTAACAACTCCTAACAGGGTTAAAGCAACTCCTAACAAGTTTGAGGCCTTTAACAGGGCCTAGTCCTCTCACAAGGACTTGAGACACTATATGTAATTCATACACTCTTAACAAGGTCGATATCCTTAAAGGGATTCTTTTGTTTAGTAAATCATCTAGTGGGTATCATCCCCACCAGGGTTTTCCCTTGACCAGGGTTTCCCTAGTTAACAAATAATGGTGTTATGAGTTCTTTTTGTGCATGGTTATATTTACTATTCAAAATTATTGGTTTACTTTCATATACAAGTCATAAAGTAATTAATAATATTCAGTTGTGTCCAAACATTAGTAGAATACTGATTCACCCCACCCCTTGTTAGTATAATCTATTTCTAACACTAGGACCCCTAGGGACATATAGTAATTGATCATATGGGTCAAATGGGATCATAGGAGAGCCTACACACCCGTTCAACATATTGCAACATGACGTGTCCCTAGGGGTCCTAGGACCCCTACGAACATATAGTAATTGATCATATAGATTGAATGGGGTTGTATGTGATCCTATGACCCCATTAGACACATTGCATTATGACATGTATCCCTAGGGGTCCTACAACCCCTAGTGACATATGGTAATTGATCATATGGGTCAAATGGGGTTGTAAGAAAGCCTACAACCCCACTCAACATATTGCATCATGAAATATGTCCCTAGGGGTCATAAGACCCCTACAAACATATGGTAATTGATTATATGGGTCGAATGGGATCATAGACAAGTTTATGACCCCATTTGACACATTACGTCATGACATGTGTCCCTAGGGATCTTAGGGACATATGGTAATTGATAATATGGGTTGAATGGGGTTGTAGATGAATCTACAACCCCATTTGACCCATTACATTAGGACATGTGTCCCCAAGGGTCCGAGGACCCCTAGAGACATATGGTAATTGATCATATGGGTCAAATGGGGTCATAGATGAACCTACAACCTCATTTGACACATTGCATTATGACATGTGTTCCTAAGGGTCCTAGGGACCCTATAGATATATGGTAATCAATAATATGGATTGAAAGGGGTCTATGACCCCATTCAACACATTGCATTGTGACATGTGTCCTAAGGGATATGTGGTAATTGATCATATGGGTTGAATGGGGCTGTAGGCCAGCCTACAATTCCAATTGACACATTGCATCATGACATGTGTCCCTAGGGATCCTAGGACCCCTAGGGTCATATGGTAATCGATCATATGGATCAAATGGGATTTTAGGTTGGCCTACAACCCAATTCAATACATTGCATCATGACATGTGTCCCTAAGGGTCTTAGGACCACTAGGAACATATGGTAATTGATCATATGGATCAAATGGGGTCATAAATGAACATACAACCCCATTCTACCCATTGCATCGTGACATATATCCCTAGGAACACATGGTATTCAATTATATGGGTCGAATGGGGTTGTAGGAAAACCTACAACCCCATTCAACCAATTGCATCATGACATGTGTTACTAGAGTTCCTTGGACCCCTTGGGACATATGGTAATTGATCATATGGATTGAATGGGATTGTAGGTGAACTTAAGAAAAAATTCAACCAATTTTATCACAATATGTGTCACTAGGATTCCATGGACCCCTAGGGATATATGGTAATTGATCATATGGGTTGAATGGGGTCTTAGGTGAACCTACAATGTCATTTGACCCATTGCATCATGACATGTGTCCATAGGGGTCCTAGAACTCCTAGGGACATATGGCAATTGTCAAATGGGGTTGTAAGCAAGCCTACGACCCCATTTGACACATTACATCATGCCATGTGTCCCTAGGGGTCCTAGGACCCATAGGGACATATGGAAATTGATCATATGGGTCAAATGGGATTGAAGGTGAGCCTAAGACCCCATTTGACACATTACATTATGTCATGTATCCCTAGGGGTCCTAGGACCCCTAGGGACATATGGATATCGGTCATATGGGTAAAATGGGGTTGTAGGTGAGCCTATGGCCCCATTCAACACATTGCATTAAGACATGCATCCCTAGGGTTCTTAGAACTCGTAGGGACATATAGAAATTGATAATATGGGTCGAATTGGGTCATAGGAAATCCTATAATCCCTTTCAACATATTACATTATGACATGTGTCTCTAGGGGTCCTAGGACCCCTAGGAACATACAGTAATCAATCATATCGTGACATGTGTCCCTAGGGGTCCTAGCACCCCTATAGACATATAGTAATTGATCATATGGGTTGAATGGGGTCGTAGGTGAACATACCACCCCATTCGACCCATTGCATTGTGACATGTGTCCTTATGGATCTTAGAACCCATAGGGACATATGGTAATCAGTCATATGGGTCAAATGGGGTTGTATGGGAACCTATGACCCCATTCAGCCCATTGCATCATAACATGTGTCCATATGGGTCCTAGGACCCCTAGGGACATATGGTAATCGATCATATGGTTTGAATGGGCTCATAGGAAAGTATATGACTAAATTTGACCCATTGCATCGTGACATGTGTCCCTAGGGGTCCTAGGACCCCTAGGGACATATGATTATCAATCATATGGATTGAATGAGACTGTAAGAAAAACTACGACCCCATTTGACCCATTGCATCATGACATGTGTCTTTAGGGGTCCTAGGACCCCTAGGGACATACGATAATTGATCATATGAGTCAAATGGGATTCAGGTGAACCTACGACCCCATTCAACCCATTGCATTGCAACATGTGTCTTTGGCGGTCCTAAGAATCCTAGGGACATATGATAATCGATCATATTGTAATTTAATAAACTATATAATACTATGTAATCATTTCTAATACTATTTTCAAATATATATTATAGTAGTATATGTAATAATATATAATTAATATTATAATACAATTGTCGGTGTAAATACATATTTACTATTTATACTTGCTTAAATTTACTTAGGTTAGTGCATATTTTTATTATTTTTTTATTAGCCACCTAGGAGTATGTGTACTCTTGTGAGTTGTCAGGTTGACAACACAGGAGTCCACACCTCTTTTATGGACATGGTGTCTACAACACAGGAGTTAGCACACTAATTGAGCACATGGTGTCTACAACCTTGTCATTCTTATCCACTCATCTAGAATGATGGATAAGGCATGTGCTTAGTTGTCATGATGCTTATCTTATCTCTTGGTTCTTTCTAGAGGCATTCTAGGTGCTTCCTAAGAGGCCTTTATATACAGGCACTCCTAGTGTATTTGCATATACTAAACCGAGCAATGTGTTAGGACATACTCTTATTAATTGATCATATCCATTTTTGGTCTACAATTGTGCTTGTGTTTGAGTTCTTAGTTCCTGGGTGAATTTTTCCCTTAGGAAAATTCTTACATGGTATCAGAGCTTCGAGATTTTCTCATCACATAGCCATTCAAGACCATTGTTGCTTTAGCACCTCAGCCCAAATCCAGAGTACTGTAGAAATTGGGAGTGTCTAGAGCTAGATTTGACCTCGCCATTACATCTAGAATGCTAATTCGATGAAGATCGACTATAGACTCGACTACTTTAGGACAAAGTCGACAGTGAGGCAAAATTCTTTTTGCAAATTGGAACTCAGAGGCCCCAATTTGTAGTTTGAGTACGGTCTTTTTTAGATCTACAATTTTATTATTCAGATTCGCATTTTAAATTTCTCTGTAATTTCATTTTTGTCAATATTTTTGGAAAAAAAAATTACCTTGTAGAGAGATTTTTTTTGCAGGTACCAGGTTGTCAAATCTTGACCTTGCGCACAGTATACTTTATTTCATCACAAAGAATATTCTACTATGCATATTCCTTTGGTAAAGTAGGATTCATTACTACTACACATAGCAGTCACTAGTTTACATTTCCATAACCGGCAGTTAAGATTTCCAGCGACTCACATTACATACCTCATGGCTTACTTATTTACCATCTACGAAGTGTGGGTTATAAAAACTTCCAACTCCCACCAAACACTACATGTGGGATTTTGTTTAACCAAAATCTAGTGCAGATTGAATATTTAGGGCCCCTCAAAAAAATCCAACTAGCCGCTATTTTAAAAACTCCCGCCAGTGTTTATTATTGCCAGCACCTGCAAATTTGAAAATTTTCACTGTGCAAAATTTTATCAGGCAGTGTTCAACTATTTTGATGAAGATATCTAGCACCTGTAGAGTTTAAACTTATCATCATCCTTCACACCTATGACAAGTTTTTCTCACCATGCAGCAACATGTACTTTGGACACATGGACTACTCAGTTGCACACACCTTGCCACATAGTCTGACATGTACACACACAGTCTTTGCCACGTAGGACCAGTGCCATGTAGGTAGACTGACATGTCAGCTCTAACATAGCAATACATACCTTGTTTCCATGTCATCACCCCTTGAGACATTAGCATATTGTGCCATGTCATTGTATGAATAGACTAGTCAACATGCCACGTCACCCAAGGGGACAATTTTTTGTTGACGTCATCCAAGCACGAGTTTAAAATTGAGAATCATCTGATTGTCAAAATTGTACATTTTATAACTATTTTGATGGCTATTTGATCATCAAACTTAAGCACATATTTTTATTTTAGACCCCTCTCTAGATTGCTTTTTGATTTGGCAGCTTAACTTTGCGAGCACATAACTTTGACATCCAGACTCTGATTTAGGTGCCTTTTTTTAAAAAAATTGGGTAGAATTTTATGAACTCTCCAATGGTGGTGGTGTTTTCTAGTTTTGGTGTGAGAATTTTTCAAAAATTGCATCTTTTGGCAACTATACCTACATAATCCTACATTTTGCAACTTGAAATTCTTCATACGAGCTTATCTGGTCACTTTTTCAGGTTCTTTTTTTTTTTGAAAATGTGTATTTTTTCATCTACATTCCAAATCTAAAGTCAAATTCTAAGGTTTTGTGGACAAAATTCTCATTTTTAGAACTAAGTTTGTTTTTGCATTTGTAGGGCTTTGATTACTTTTCAAAATTGTTGTATATCTGAGCTATAGTGCTTAGTGACAGATTTGAGCCTCAAAAGGTAGTTGTAAAAGAAAAATTTAAATGTCCACTTCGTTTATTTTGACAAGTGGCTCATTGTACATGCACTACTTATAAAGTGCCAAAGCATCTTTTCGGGGGGGGGTTCTTTGGTTCTTTGGAGGTTACATTGATTAGTCCATCATGGAAGAGGAAGATTTGATTTACTTGACCCCAGACAACTATCAAGAATGGAGTCAACTTGTTATCAAATTTCTTAGTTAGCATAATGCACCGCCATATGCGAGAGACCTTCAATATGATATTGACCAAATTGACATCATTTGATGTACTCTCTTTCTATTTATGGATGATGACATTCTAGATACAATGTCTAACATTAAGTCATCTAATCCATATGTTTTTTGGATGTATCTTTGGGAGATGTACTAAGTTCCAAACATTCCTCCATTCCCAAAAGATCTCATACCTCTAGCTGCAGCTGACTCCTCTTCAGATGAGGTCACACTTCTAGCTCCTATTCTAGCCACAAATGCTTCAAATTTAGTGCAACAGGACCCTTTATGTCTTCCTACTCTACCTTCATGCGGTGACTTCCTTTTTGCCCTTGCAGGCCTATTTATGGAGTCTCACATTGAAGATGTGGGAGACACTATTGATGATATTCATTTTCTTTTTGAGGTGAATACTTCATTCATTGTTGTAGTGATAGATTCATGTTCTTTAGCATAGCAGGCTATACATGGTCTTCTAGCCTCAGGTGATGACTTCTTGACTGACATTTTAGGTTTGTTCATAGAGTCACACACAGCAAATTTAGAGGACTTCTTTGATGATATACCACTTCTCTTTACTGAGGAAAATCCTTCTATAGTTGTTGCGAAGGCCCACTCTGACCCTCATGTCCATTCTCTACATGATCAGTATTTCTAGGCTAATGTGATTGTGGAAACTTATGTACAACATCTGTAGGAGGTCTCTTTGTCATTTGAGAAGATTGTTGGTTTTTTGAAATAGGTTCTACATCACTCCTTTTTTGATCTACACTTCTTCTCAACAATTTTGGAGGAAGCCATCATTAGCATTGACACAGGGACACTTGAATAGGTTTTAGAGACACCATTCATCTTAGAGATTCCTTCTCCATATAGGGGATGTATCTCCTTTGTACCCTTACATTTTTTTCTTCCAAAGGGGAGGAACATTATTCAAAGGTCATGGATCAGCTTCTACATCAAAGCATTTCTCACTGGTTAGCACACTACCTTTTTGGGGGGGAGGAATACCTCATCTCCTTTTTCTCCTTTTTGGGGGGGACTTTTTCCTCATAGGGGGTTTTGTCCTTCTCCATTTTTCTCTTGTATATACTGGATGTATGTTGTAATGGGGGGGTCTTGATTACTCCATCCATCCATGCATCCCTATTCATCTCTCTTTTTGGGGGAGGATTTTTCACATTAGTTTTTCTCTCTTTCTTTGCTTTATGAGATATTTGCATATCATTATGTACATGGGTACCTAACATGGCCTAGTAGTTGGGACCCATCATGCACTTCATCCTAGTTTTCTGATGCAGGAGCATCTAGAGGTATAATGGCAATCCTATGTCACCCAAAAAAAAATTGTACTTAGACTTAGTTTCTGTTTCATGTCTTTACATTTTTGGATACCCATTTGGGTCAAATAAAGGTTCCAACTCTCATAGTTCCACTATCAGTGTGTTTGAAAATCCCAAAAAAATAGGAGCATGCAATTTGGCCATCATTTTGGTGACCTAGAAGGTGTGAATTGGCTAGAGGAATGTAATTGTGATTTAGAGAATTCCAAAAAAAGAATAAGGTCAAAAGGCCCCACGGTTTGAAAGTTATTGCAGTTTTTTGGGTTTTGGAGACCTCCTAAGAATGCTTCAAAGTCAGGTTCAGGGCATTAAATGACCTCAAAAAGGGTCAAAAAATGGAGGATGAGTTAATCTGGTCCATAGGGCTATAGAGCGCTTTGAGAGCTTTTCAAAAATGTAAATGATTCGTCAATCAGAGCTATGGTTCAAAAGTTATGCCTCCCGAAAGTTCGGCTACCGTTTCTAGATTCTTCTAGATTTGCACCGACTTCTAACGCAGCTTCTAGAATGTACTCCTAGTCCTTAACCCTCCGGGGTCTATTTATGGAGATTTTTGGCATTGTAAAAGGCAGTTCAGAGTGGAGTTTGAGAGGAGGTGCTAAAAGGAGAAATATTCTCTAGATTTATGCTATTGTAAGCCCTTAGGGCATGTTCTGAAGTTTATTTTCTCTGTACTATTTGTACTAGCTTATTTTCTCAGTTAATATAATTTCCCTTTTCTGTTGTGTCCATTCTGTTCTTGGGTTGTGTCCCCATCATTTTCATAAGCTTAAGGACATTCCCCTAAGTTGCACTTAAGGGGGGGTTTTGGTGTAAATATGTATTTACTATTTACACTTACTTAAGTTTATTTAGCTTAATGCATATTTTTATTATTTATTTATTGGCCACCTAGGAGTATGCATACTCTTGTGAGTTGTCATGTTGACAACATAGGATTTTGTACCTCTTTTATTCACATGGTGTCTACAACATAGGAGTTAGCACACTAATTAAGCACATGGTGTCTACAACCTTGTCATTCTTATCCACTCATCTAGAATGATGGATAAGCCATATGCCTAGTTGTAATGATGCTTATCTTATCTCCTAATTCTTTCTAGAGACATTCTAGGTGATTCCTAAGAGGCCTTTATATACAAGGAATCCTAGTGTGTTTGCATATACTAAACAGAGCAATGTATTAGGACATACTTTGATTAATTGATCATATCCATTTTTGGTCTATAGTTGTGCTTGTGTTTGAGTTCTTAGTTCCTGGGTGAATTTTTTCCTTAGAAAAATTCTTACAATAATAATATATAGGTAATATTTATAATATTATAGATAATATATAATATTATATAGTAATATATAGTATTATGATCCTAATGTACTACCTAATCATATATAATATTACTACAATATTTTTATTTTTTTAATTTTGTGTTTGGCCACCACATTTTGGGTACCCAATTTGAGTCGAGTACCCAATCTAGGATTGAGTACCCAATTAGGCTTGGTATTTACCAAACCTCTTTGGTCAACTTAGAAAATGTGTTCAAGATATGTTTCCCTGACATTCAGACTTTGAGTGGCCATCTGACAATATTTTTTTCATCCAAATTCAATGAAACAAAAAGGGTTTTTTGAGAACATTGTCAAGATTCCATCACTATAATTGTTGTCAGATTATGAGTTCATTAATTATTTACTAATTTATTTCTAATGTAAGTGTATGTAATCTATTGATGACATACTAATTGAAAAATAGCTATAACTTTCAAATGGTATAACATTTTTTAAATTCAAAAGTTGGGTCACATTCTATGTTTCCCCTAGTATAAGAAAAATAAAAATTGTAAATTTTTCAATTAGTTAAGGGGTTAGACATGGGATTTTTTTATTTTGAAGAAGTTATAGTAGAAAATTCATATTTAATTATTTATTTGGAATAAAAATACTCAAAAATATGCATCACATGCAGGCACAAGTCTACTTTTTATATCTCCAATTATATTTAAAAATATTATCATTTGATTTTATTTAAGGTGGTTAGACATACACCTACTTTTTATTTTTGCCCTAAAATTTTTGTAGCATTGCATTAAAATTCAAAAGTTTGATTGATCAAATAATTTTTTCTCTAGATAAAGCCTAGTAGTTTAGAAACTATATTCAATTTCCTATTGATTAGTTTCTTACAACTTTTTGATATAAAGCCCATATCTACTTAGAAATTATGTGTCAAGTTAGCATAATCCTAATTTCTTGATTTTAAACTGCCACTTGAGGCCATAGTTTGGTTGACCATGATCATACACATACCCGATCATTAATCCTGAAATATTTCTAATATCTCACATGCTAGTACTAAACCTTCCTTTGATACAATGTATATTTTCTTAGGATCAATGCAAGCATAATAGCACTACCATAATGTATCGTATGCATTTTTCAAATGCAGATCCAAGGTATATAAATAGGAGTAGAAGAGACATGTCTCATGAAGAGACTTGTCTGTTGTTAGACATGTATATATATATATATATATATATATATATATATATATATATATATATATGTACACACACACATATATATTACATATATATATATATGTGTACATATATATATATATATATACACACACACATATATATATATATATATGTACATATATGTGTGTGTGTGTACATATATATATATATGTGTGTGTGTGTGTGTATATATATATATATATATATATATGTATATATATATGTATATATATGTATATGTATACATATATATATATACATATATATATACATATACATATATATACATATATATATACATATATATATATATATATGTATGTATGTATGTACATATGTATATATGTGTTTGTGTGTGTGTGTGTGTATATATACATATGTACATACATGTGTGTGTGTGTGTGTGTGTGTGTGTGTACATACATACATATATATATATATATAGATGTATGTATATATGTATGTATATATGTATATTTTTATATATATGTATATGTGTGTGTGTGTGTATAATTGATAATTAATAAAGTGAAATAATGATTAGAAAATAGCCATAAGGGATCGAGACTAGATCAAATCAATCTCACTGAAGCTACAAAATCAACAAATATACTTGACTATGACTTAATTCCTTCAAATTAGTTCTCTTTTTCATCAAACATTATAGACTATGACTCAATCAAAATGATCTTAATAGAATTGTTATTGAGCATGAGAATGGATTTCAAATTATTAATACAAGGTTGTTTAAGCTACTTGGGGATAAGCCCTAGTTCTTCCAAGCCAATGTGAGTAGGTCTTTTATGTATTCCATTGCATTTATTAGTAGTTGAAGTAACCATTTAGCAAATCATGCAATTGTCTCATTGCAACAACCATAATACCATTTTCTTGATACTGCTAATAGTTCTCAACCAACTATTGCTAGCTCTAGACCTACAGGGCAATAACCTACTAATACTCTTAATTACTTTTTCTTTTAACATCACATCAAGAGCAATAACTTGATTACTTGATAACAAGAATTTGGGAACAATTTTATTCATCAATCACTTCTCCATCATATAGATAATTCTTTAGGCTCCAAGATTATTTTACCATTACTATTCAATGGGATCATAGGTATTTAAAACATTTCTTGGTAGACTGTTGCTACTCAATGTAGAACCAAAACATGGGACTACCTTCACCACTATACAAGAAATGGTCAATCATCACTACAAGTAGGATAAGAGGCTTCAAACTATCTTATATATTCTTATGATCATTAATCAAGAAATATTTCTAAGATCTCACAAGCTAGTACTAAACCTTGCTCTGATACCATGTAGATTTTCTTAGGATCATTGCAAGTGTAATAGCACTAACATAATGTATGGTATATGTTTTTCAAATGAAGATCCAAGGTATATAAATAGGAGTAGAAGAGACATATCTCATGAAGAGACTGGTCTCTACATTAATTAATAATAGTTATTATTAAGTTAGATGTCATTTAACACTCACACGTGGAAACACACACATATATAATTGATGATTAATCAAATGTAATAATGATTAAACAATAACCATAGGGGATCAAGACTAAATCAAATCAATCTGAATAAAGCTACAAAATCAACAAATATACTTAACTATGACTTTAATTCCTTCATATTAGTTCTCTTCATTATCAAATGGTATAGAATAAAACTCAGTTAAAATGATTCTTTAGAACTATTATTGAGCATGAGAATGGATTTCTAATGATTAATATAAGGTTATTTGAGCTAGTTGGGGATGAGCCCTATGCTTTTCTAGGCCAATGTGAGCAGGTATTTTACTCACAGGTTCCACATAAATTAGGTTGGTTATTTTTTGTTAAACACAATTGAAGAGGAAGGCCAATAAAGTATAATGCAATGGAAGAAGAAGATACCAAGGAAGAGGAAGAAGTAGTTCATGATCGAGAGTTAGTCTATGATGCTTTTGATGCAAATGATGTTTCTACTAATCGTGATGATGATAATGATGATGACAACCATGATAGTGGTGGTGATAATGTCATCAATGATGATGATCCCAATGATGAGATGGATTAAGAATAATATCAATAATGGGGGGTTTGATTAGCTAACATTGAAGAGGGTTTTGATTATCAACAACAAGAATGAAATGTATAGTTATGTGATCAATGCCTATGTTATTCAATATTGAGTTCTTGATAGATCAATGATTAATTTGATTAACTTTTCATGTACCTTTTAATGTTTATAATTCATATGTGATGTTAATATTTGATTTAATTTTGAGTATATGTATAATGGATTTTTATCTAACATAAGACAATTGATTTACATATGCAGAAACTTGAAGCGCTTTCACGAGCATCCCACACAGTCTCATGGACCATCAAGTATAAGTCAATACACCCCACAGAGATTATAGTCTTTTACCATTTATAAAATATCTCTCTCACTACCACCTATCTCTCTTATTTCATGGAGTATAGGTACCAATGAATAGATATTTGTTAGATTTTTCTTCCTTGAGTGAGGAAAACATAGGAATGGAAGAAGAAAGTGAGATATTTAGTATGTATAAATCAAGGAGATCGACTCGAGGTCAAAATATTAGAAATAAATTCAATAAGCACATGAAATTATTCCTTACTCAAGTGGGGTCAAGTTCTTATGATGATGAGAGTGAAGGTGACTTCAATGTGCCCATTAGGTACAAACAGCTATAGAAATAATGGGTCCCTAATGAACTTCCTCAAATAAACACCAATTTTTGTGTTTGAGAGAGGATATATTGCATAGCACCATCCTCATTACATGGTTTGGGCCTATTTTCCATGGATGGAATAAAAGTCTCTTAAAATAAGGTTGTTGAATGAAAAGAAACAAGTCTTATCTAGAACAAATAGATGCTAATTGATGGAGTATGTCAGACCTTGCTATGATTATAGTAGTTGGAAGCGAATTGTTAGATGTGAAAAAAGTATGTGTAGGAATACACTTGCAAAAAATTATATACAACAAAAAGTTAGTGAACAAAGTTAAACAATAGCTATATACATTGACAGAAGGACAAAAGCATTAGGGAATATTGTATGTGTTATAAATGTTAGAAATCCTTTAGAATAACTAAAAGAGGGGGGGGGATTTAAATTAGTTATTCAAGGTCCAGATGTCCTATTCAAACTTTTCACTAAGTATAGTGGATCCATTCAACCATTCATTCATCCAAGCTTTAATTCATCTAATCAACAAGTTACTATAAATCGACATGCAAGCATTAACATAGAAGAAATCAACACATAACACAGTGATTTATGTGGAAACCCAATTTGGGAAAAACCACCAGTAACATGCTACTCAATTCTCACTCTTCTAAAGTGATGCCCTATGAAAGGCTTGCCCTATTAAAGTCTTACAACACATTGTCAAATGTAACCTTGTTAGAGGATTTATCCACCCTGTTAGAAGTGGGCCTAGTTAGAGGACTTTAGAACATTTGCTTGGAATGCCACCCTATTAAAGGATTTACAAATGACTATTAGGCCAACTTAAGTCCATAGGATTTTTAGATCTAATACAATTGCTAGAGAGTATTATAGAAAATCTTGACTTGACTACAACATACAACTTATCTTGCAGATTTCATATCACTTCTTAGCTCGTACCCTTGCCTGGCCTTCAATCTCTACAACTTTTGATAACTTGCCCTCCTTTCAAGTTTAGTCCTCTTTGAGTCTCCATACTCAATGCACCAATGCAATCATCTCTTCATGACCACTCATGGAAGCATAGCCTCTGTGCTCTTCCTTCTCCTAGATGTCACCTCCTTGACACCCTTCTAACCACTTCACAGATTTGGCTCTTTAGTAGCAACAGTATCAACAGCTCTTTGCTTCTTGGTCTATGACTCCTTAAATAGAAGTCTTGGAGTTTCTTTTCTTTCTTGACTCTTTCTTTATTTATTTTCAATTCGCATGGATTAGGTAGGATTCATTGCATCTAACCCATATTCTATTTCCTCTAGAAACTTTTTAAATAATCCTTTAGAATTTGCCCAAAAATGGTTTGCATAGGATTCTGTGCCACCAACTTATCATCCTTATCTTCCAACTTGTTCACAAAATTCAATGTAACCACTATGTCAGTTCAAATTTGGAAAATCTTCATCATTTGAAATAATGCAGTAGCTCAACACTATTGAAAACTGGTGCTTGGCACACACTGTGTTACTCGACATCAACTATGTTGTTCCTGATGCTCAGCACCTGAAGATCACTCGGCACCAACTAAAAATTTTCTAATGCTTGGCACCTAATCTTCACTCAGCACATGAAGATTACTCAGCACACACTAGATTTTTCTATTACTCGGCTCCAACTAGGAACTTGGTCGGCTTCAACTAACTTGCTCAGCACCCACTAAAGATTTTAGTCTAAGCTCTACAATCAACCTTGTTACACCTTCTTTCCTCCAATGTTTCTAAGTGTGACCAACCTTTGTATCTTTGAGTATGTTATCAATACATCATTAACCATTGTCTTAACTAATCCTTGCACTTCATTACAACATCATAACTCAACCTTTCTCTTAGGTTCTCTTGTTACATCTTGTTGATCAAATCCTCTTCATCAATCAACTAAGTGATAGTACTTGGATCTTATAAGAAAATGTCATTCCTACAAATAGCAGGTTTGACATCAATGACAAAATAATGATTGAAAACATTCTTTTACAACAATCTTCATCTTTCATCTTCAATAATGAGCTTTTCAATCAAATTTTCAACAATAAATAGTACATGACCTACATCAACTAAGAAACAACCCAATTATATATTTGAGGTGCATAATGGATATTGCATATTTGTATGTATGAAAAAATCAATATGTGGAGGTGAAGAGCTTCTTATTGATTACAATTTGAATCGCATAGATACAAAAGAAGCCACTATCATGGGCAAGGTGGTACGTACTATGTGTTAATCTCATTGTAAGATTGTTAGTACCCAATGTGGACATAGTTTTAAAACTTTCAATTTCAAGTTTTAAACCTCTTCGAACCACTTCAAACTGAAGTTCAAAGTAGTTCAAAGTAGTTCAGAATGGTTTAATGGTTCAAATAACCCATCCTGCAGGTTCAATATAAATGAAGTTCAGACTCTGGGTTTCAAAATGCAGATTCGTTCATTTAAAAAAAGTTCAAAGCCCAGTACCAGTCCATGATTCAGAGTCAGTGCAGAAGTTCAAAGGTTGTAATTTGAAGATGCACCTTGATCAAAGATCAAATTACCACTATGGCAAATCTTCAAAATTTCTTAATTCTGAAGTTCAACATTAAGGTTCAAAGATCAATTTCAACCCAAAGGGGGTACTTTCTTCTCATTTTCAAGTTAGATTGATCCAATCCCAAAAGATGAAGCCAAGAAGGAGTTATGTGGATGAAGATGGGATGAACTTGGGTATATAAAAAGTGGAAGCCCGTGGGTGTAAGCTAGGAACTTTGCAGTTACTTTTGGCCTTTTCAGTGCTCTTCTCCAAGGTAGTTGGCTTACACAATTTGTCAAGGAATTGAAATTAATTTGTATCTACTAATACACGAAGGATCAACCGAGGTGGTCAAGTTATGTTGGTCTATTGCTCTCCAAGTCTGCGAGCACCGTAGGGAACCCGATGGGTTGATTATGTGTTATTTATCATTTGATCCAACTACTTACTTTGGATTACATAATGTGGTGATGAGCCTGGAATAAGCCTTTGTGCTTTCATGACCATTTGAGCACCAATTAAATAGGAAGAGGTTGCGGTGAAAAGACAAGAATTGAGTTTCAAATATGCAGGTTGGCAGACAAGATTATTTTGACTCAGGATTCAGCACAGAAATTGTTTGGACTATTATGAAGCCTTTGTTAGAACCCATCATCACCCTAGAGACTTTATGCTACCATCTTGTTAGGGAGTAACAAGATTTATTGAAGCAAAATAATGCTATTAACAAGGAGGCATATTCAAAATGGTGTCCAATGATCAGTAGGGAATTTCAATTCAGCAAGTCGGATTTTCTGACATTCATATAGACCCTCAAACAGAGATTTGTAACTTTTGACTTGGGCATTATTTTCAAAATTACCTTGGTGAGAATGCGGAGAACTAGGATTCGGATAACATATCCAAAATTCAAAAAGATCCAATGGTGGAATAATTAGTTATGCCCCCCGTAATCAGGCTTATTTTTACTGTCAGAATCATTTCCAATCCGCCCAGCATCATGAATATCTTATTTAAAATTAGATCATTTAAATGACAAGTGGCATATGTAAACTCTTTCACATAATGCAGATATATGACATGTGTCTAAAATTAAAGTTTGGAAAGGAACAAATAAAATTATAATGTTTCATTAAACATTATAATTATCAGGATATATAAAAAATTCTGGGTTATAAACATATCTCTCATATAATCTTTTCAAGATAGAATGTGAAAGATTATGTTTTATATTATAACTTTAATGACATATGTCATTAAGAGTTAATATTCAAATAAGAATTAGTGGGAGATATTGCAAAGGAAGAGGGAAATCAAAGGTTTTTCAAGAATCAGTTGCAAAAACCGAACAGTCACAAACATCAGAAGAGATAAATATGTTCCAGTAAATGTAAGGAAAGGGGGGGGAGGGGTTACACAAATCTTTTTCTCCAAAACTGCAGACTTGGTGCTACAGCAAAGAGGGAAACTTTTCCAGATTATTTCCAGCATTAGCCCATTTTCTTGTGAAGACCATGAGGAATTGAGCCAGGGTTTTCCTTTCTTGCTTTCTGAACTATGCATGTTAGAAAATAAGAGAGTTGTGTTTGTTTGAAATGCAGAGAAAAACTTTGGGTTTTGTTAATGGTGATTGTAATAGAAAATGCATCTTTATGCTTTTAGAGGAGGGAGACTTGAAAGTTAGTTGTTTGTCAAAACTTTGAGTTTGAGCAATCTACTTTCCACTAATTGTGATCTTTGTGTCACTTTGGTTTTCTCTGAAATATGCTATTATATCTCCATATCTTCATTTCTACACTTTCTCAAGAAGATGGATAATGTGTTTCTTGATTCCATTTTTGTAGCATGTTAGGGTGAATGGACTTTGTGTCATTTACCATTTAATTTATTGTAGTTATTTAGTTTTTTCCACATCTATGTTGTATTTACGGGTAGATGTTTGATATCCTTTCGTGCTTTCTGGTAAAAGCACCCACATTTAATTCATTGAACATCTTGTATGGGGAGCTGTACCCAATTAAAATTCAACGGAAGGTTATCAACCCCATGATAACCTCTCCAACTATTGGTGTTAGTTTGTCCTTTCACTTGGGCATTCAGGGTCAGATTTGCATGTATTTTCTCAAAGGACAATCTGTTCACTAATAAAGATATATTTTCAATTATTGTCAAAACACTTAGTCATAATAGAAAGATAGTAGTAACTAAGTTACCAATATACAGTAATAGGAACAAATCTATCAATGTTAACCTTGTAGAGAGTAAGCAGTGTCAATCGGGTTGCAGTATCAACCAAGTTGATAGTTCTCATCAAGCTATAGTTTCAACCAAGTTGATAGTCCTACCAAGATCTAGTGAGAACTGAGTCTGAAGAGTGTTCCAAGATGGTAATCAACCTAGAAGAGGAGTGTGAACTAAGTTAGAAGTGTATAACAAGCAAAAATTATGAATCAAACATCCAATATCAACTGAGTGCCATAGTCAGCCAAGGTGACAGTGTTGTCCAAGTGTCTTTAGCATCACCCAAGTAAGTCATTGGACCCAAGTTACAACATTGAGCCAACTTGGCAATTATTTTTGGAAATCGTTATGTTTGTAGCTGACCTATGAAGGGATTATTTGGATGGATGTAAGGTATATTTTTATCTAAAATTAGTATTGTATCATCATCAAGCATTTAGCAAACATGGAAGAGTAGTATATCTAGAAAGCTACAAACAACATAAGGAAAGAAAGAGACTCATCTACCAAAGCTAGGTAGTTAGTTTACTTCAAAGGATCTTCATCAACAATCAAAGTTTCATATCAAAGATCAATCCATTGAGTCATCCTAATAGGTGCATCAGTCCCAAATCCTTATATAGGGTGGACCTAACAATCTTTTGCAAAAACTCCTAACAGATACATAATTAACTTTATTGTATAAATTCTTTCACAAGGTGGACCTAATATTCATTATTACTCTTCATGGAGTAAGATCACAAAAGTGTTCAATTGTAAGCCTTGATAGGCCAACTTTATTACTCCAATAGTGAAACATTGTAGGTGTCATCTCCACCCCATTTTTACCTTCTACTTGGAGGGCTTTTGGTTACCAAATTTTTTTTTATGGTTGTTGATAATAATTATTCAATTAAATATTGTCATTGACGTTACACAAATGTTATACTCTAACCAAGAACAAAAGACTCCAATATTAGTCAAGCATAGTTAAGTGAAGAAGACAAGTTCATTGATCAGTTGTAACTAATTTTGGTTGGTTACCAACTTCAATTATAATTGAGTTGGGTTGGTTACCAATAGTCAGTGTAAACTAAGTTAGGTCAGCTACCAAGGAACTTAGTGGTAACCGAGTGACTCAATTTCAATTCAAGCCAACCCACATCAAAAGAACTTTATTTATTTATTTTGTTTATTCAAGCTAACTTAATGGATGTTAATTATTTACTTGTATGGATATTCAAGCTTACTTGACATTGTATTTTATATATGTGAAAGGTCAAGTTGTGGATTGAAACATAGATGTTTTGGAAGAAGTTAAGATGCAAATTAAGAAGGATGTCTAATTAAGGGCAAAACATTCAAGGAGCTACAAAGACTATTTTGATCATGAAGGATCCAAAAGATACACTAGAATAGTGGTCTTAATCTACAATCCAGTTGCTTCATCAATCAATTCAATCATTTTTACTCTCTAACAATTGTAGCAGTGAAGAAATCTCTTAATAGAGTTAACAATCATCTTGTAAATCCTCTAACAAGGTCAAACTTCTAGATTAAAGTTTCTTAAGACCTCTAAAAGGGACACTCCTAATAGGGTGGTTTAAATCCTTTAATAGGGTAACACTTGTTTTGTAACCTTTAACATGGTTGGTTCCTAATAGGGCTCACTTCAAAAGAGTGAAAAGTTGTAACTAGTTGCATTGGTGGTTTTTCCAAATTCAATTTCCGCATTAAATCTTGGTGTCTCATGTTTTCATGTTATTTTCTTATTTTTTTATCTTTTTTCAACTAAGTTACTAAAGATTGATACATATTAATATCTCAAGATTACTTCGTTAACTGAGTTACAGTGGATTTCTAGTTCTAACTGAGCTATGGGTTATAAAGGAAGCTTGTATTGACATCTAAGGGATTTGGAATTATTTTAGTGGTATTTGATTCACCCCTCCCCTCTTAGATACTCCTCTTATATTTCCAACAATTGGTATTAGGGTTTATGGTGCTTGGAGAAAAGGTTTCAAGGACCTAAGCTAAAGATCAAGATGTCTTACAAAGGGGAGATTCCTAAGCTGAACAAAGATAACTTCAAAGCATGGAAGGAGCTCATGAAGCTGCATTTGGGAACCACTAGAGATACAAGCCTAAAATCTCTAGAGAACCAATATGTGGCACCTCTTAATCCTTTGATTGTGGATCAAATGGTGGATAAGAAGAATCACAACACAATGATGATTGACATTGCTTCTACTCTCAATTATTTTGAATTTGATGAAGTCAAAGATTGTCCTATTACTCATGAAATGTGAAACAGGCTGCAAAAGATCTATGGAGGAGATGACAATGTGAAAAGAGCCAAATAAGAAAGTATAAGAGACAATTTTGATCACATGAAGATGAGAGAAGATGAAAATATTGCAAATTATAGTAAAAGAATCAAAGCAAGTGTGAGTGCAATCAAAGCCTCAAGAGGAAAAATAGATGATGTGGTAGTAGTCAACAAAGTATTAAGAACTCCTCTTCCTATTTATGAAATTAGACTTTCAGCTATTCAAAAGATGAGATGTGATCCCAAAAATGATATAACTTTGGATGCACTAGTGGGAAGGTTAACAAATGTTGAATTAGATAATTTTGATAACTATCTTCCTAGCTCTCATAATTTAGAATTAGCATTCAAAGAAAAAATAACTCTCGGTAAAAAGGAACGAAGCTCAAAAGGAAAATAGTCTGACAGTGAAGAAGAAGAAGAAGAAGAATCAAACGATGACCTTGAAGCTATTGAAGCCCTACTTGCAAGAAGGTTACCAAAAGCCAAAGGTAAATATAAAGGCAAAATTCCATTAATTTGTTTCTCTTGTGAAGAATTTGGTCACATTTCTACAAGTTGTCCAAATAAAGAAAGAAAATATGAAAAAAATTTCAGCAAGCTCAAAGGAAAGAAAGATTTCAAAAGCTACAAATATTACAAAGACAAAAGTAAGAAATCTTGTTATATTGCTAAAGACTCTGATAGTAATGACGAAGATGAAATGTTGTATATTGCTATTAAAGATGAATTAGAGAATAAGGATAATGAAAAGATGGCACTTATTTCTCATGTTAGCAAGAATGACACATGGATAATAGCCAATGGTTATTCCCATCACATGATTGGTGATAAAACTAAGTTTGAACACTCGGAGCACTATGATGGTGGAAGTGCTAAATTTGGAAATAATGAACCATGTTATGTGAAGGACAAATATTTCATTACATTGACTAATGAACTTAAATGTGATAATGCTTACTAGGTTGAAGGATTGAGACACAATCTTCTAAGTGTGGCATGGCTGAACAACATTGGATTCAAGGTAGAATTTATGAATGGGAGGACTGGACTTCTGAATGGTAAAGGAAAGCTAGTTGGAACTGACAATCACATAAAAGATAATTTTCTTTACCTAGACTTCACTAGAACTACATGTTTGCTCACATAGATAGAGGAACCAAAGTCTCAAATAGAGGAGATGGGGTCTATAGTGCAACCTGAGTTGGAGCTAATGCAACTCAAGTTGCAACCAATGAAAATTGGGCAGTAGTTAGTACAAGCCATGTTGCAACCAGTAGTAGAGGAACCTAAGTTTCAGTTAAAGGAAATATTGAAAACCTTTGCAATGGAAGATTCCAAACCAATTGGAACACCTATGTCTACTAGAGATGAATTATCCAAGGATGATGTTTGTAAAGAGGTAAATCTGACAACCTACAGAGCTATGATTGGGAAAATTTAGTATGTTGTTCATATAAGACTTGAATTACATTGGTATAGTTGCAAGATTTTCTACAAATCCCAGAGAAAAACATATGATGGAAATCAAAAGAATCATAAGATATCTAAAAAGCACTCAAGACCATGGTCTATGGTACAAGAAAGGAGGAAACTTCAAGTTGAAATCCTTTACTGATGTTGATTGGACTAGAAGAATTGATGACAGGAAGAGCACCAATGGAGGAGCATTATTTCTTGGAAAGAGGTTAGTATCATGGACAAGCAAAAATTAGAATTGCATCTCTCAGTCTATAAAAAAATTTGAATATGTTGTAGCAATAGTTAATTGTTCCAACATTATATGGTTCAAGAAACTATTGTTAGGAATGAAGGAAGAAATCAAGGATCCATTGGTTATCTATTGTGATAACACAAGTGCAATCAACATATTTAAAAATCTAGTGATGCACACCAAGAAAAAACATATTACAATCAAGTATCATTTTCTGAGAGAATTAGTTCAAGATAACAAGGTAAGACTAGAATGTTAACACAAAGGAGTAGGTTGTTAACATATTTACCAAACCATTACCTAAGGATGCATTTTTGTATCTAAGAGGAAATATAGGGGTAATTCCCCTATATGATGCTCACTAGAGTACATATTAGTGATGCATCAACCAAACTATATTGAAGATCTATCAAGTTGATGCAAAGAAGTCAAAGCTTATTGCATATGGATTAGTACATCAGGTACATTATAAAAACATTATATCAAGTCTTTGGCATGTGATGTCAAAAAGGGAGATATTGAATCATGTCATATATTCATTGAAGAGATTGATATATTCAAAGAAGAATCAGAGGATGTGATCTACATATCAGAATGAGGGAGAGCTTGATCTGATGGAGTCTAAAGATAAGATGGTAGAGGGAGAATCTCAGAGGGAGTTTTCACAGTTGAAGAGTCATAATCAAATTAAGGATATTTAATCGAAGTTTTCTTTCCTTATAAAATGTTGTGTTTCCATAAATGCCAAAGAGGGAGATTTTTGATAAAAATTATTCAATTATCTATTTTCATTGATGTTACACAAATTTTATACTCTAACCGAGTACAGAAAACTCTAGTATCAGTCGAGCACAGTTTAGTAAAGAAGACAAGTTTAGTGATCAGTTCTAACTAAGTTTGGTTAGTTATGAAAGAATCTTAGTTGTAACTGATTCAGGTCATTTATCAAAGGAGTTCAATGTAAATCGAGTGAGGTTGGTCACCAAGGAACTCAGTGGTAACCAAGTGACTCAGTTTCATCTCAAGCCAACCTGCATCAGAATAAATTTCCTTCTTTATTTTTTTATGCAAGCCAACTTAATGGATGTTAATTTTTTATTCATAAGAATATTCAAGCTAACTTGGCACTATATTCTATATATATGAAAGGTCAAATTGTGGGTTGAAACATAGAATTTTTGGAAGAAGATAGGATGTGAATTAAGAAGGATATATGATTAAGGGTAGAACATGCAAGGAGCTACAAAGAATATTGTGATCATGAAGGATCTAGAGGATAAACCAAAAAAGTGATTTGAATCTACAATCTAGTTGCTTTGTCAATCAAGTCAATCATTGTTACTCTCTAACAATTATAGTAGTGAAGAAATACCTTAATAGAGTCAACTTAATAGTCATTTTCTAAATCCTCTAACAAGGTAGAATTTTTAGATTGAAGTGTCTTAAGAACTCTAACAAAGCCACTCCTAATAGGGTGATTTAAATCATTTAACATGGTCACACCTAACAATGTGTTTTGTAACCTTTAATAGGCTGGCTCCTAATAGGACTCACTTTAGAAGAGTGAAAAGTTGTAACTAGTTGCATTGGTGGTTTTCCTAAATTAGGTTTCCATGTTAAATTTTAGTGCCTCATGTGTTCATGTTATTCTCTTATTTCTTTATCTTTCTAAAACTAAGTTACTAAAGGTTAATACACATTAATATCTCAGGATTTCTTTGTTAACCAAGTTATAGTAGATTTCTAGTTCTAATGGATTTGTGCGTTATAAAGAAAGTTTTTATTGACATCTAAGAGATTTGAAATTATTTTAGTGGTATGAGATTCACCCCTCCCCTCTTAGTTACTCCTCTTATATTTCCAATAGTTTTTACTTTATTGCTTCATGTTTCTTGCATGCAAGTAGGTTAGACAACTTAACAAAGTGGATTAAGTGAAAGAAGTTTAAGTGGTTCCTGATTCACCCCCTCACTTTTATTCAACAAGTTTACATTGTTAGAGTAAATAATTAATTATTTATTATTTATTCTATTTACTTAAGCTTACTTAGGTTAATGCATTTATTTAATATTTAGTATTTAATGCATGTAATGGTTAGTTGATGACAACATGGGAGTTTGTTCCCTTCTAGCATGTTCCACCTTTTGTGGATATGTGTTGAGTTGTCAAGCTTATCTTCTACCACCTTCTAGCTTGTTCTACAAGCTTCCATGAGCTCTTTATAAGTAGGCTCTCTCTCATTGTATCATCACACATTGTGCATATTGTAAATACATTTCTTCTTGTGTTTGCACATATTGTCTCTCATGTTCGTTTAGGGTTTTTCCCTTGCTCCATGCTCTTCCTCTCCTTGGCTTCTCTTTGACAGGTTCTAGCATGCAGGTGATCTTAGGCATCTTTGAAGTTGGCTTTCCTCAACTCCAACATGGTATCAGAGCCTTCCTGCTGCTGCTTGGTTGAAGAATTTTGAAATCGTGATTTGGAGTCACAGACCCTAGTTTGTTTGTGCATTTTTTCTTCAAATCAGGGGATCAGCATTTTTTCGGAGCACTTTGGGGCCAACCAGACATCACCATTGGATATGGAAGACCATTTGCAGTCAAGGTTCATATAAAACTTTTCAATTTTGGAGACAAAGCTCCGGGAGGCAAAAAAATTTTGTTGCAGGGTTTTTTCGTACGGCTCGTACGGACGCGCAGTGAATTTTTTTTTTTTTTAAAATATAATAAAAGGGTGCACTTTCAGGCAGCCACCACTGCACCACCCAGCAGCCGCCATCGCACAGCTCGTCGGCCACTGCCACCAGCAGTACTACTGCAGAGGTGCTTCGGCCCGGCGCCGCCAGCGGGCCACTCCGGCGTTGCTCCTTCCCAGCACCTCCGTTAGCACTGCACTCCTCCGCTCGGTGGTTCTGCATTTCTTGCCACCTCTGTCAATCTCCTCCACCACCAGCTCTGTCACCGCCGCTAGCCACGTGGATGACTAACAGCAGCCCACGTTAGAATTTTTGGCACAGTCGGAGCCCAGTCAGCACTTCTGCCACGTCATCTGATCCGCCACGTGGCATCCACATGGCTTCTTTTTTGCATGATGGCTGACGTGGCTGTCAATTTTAATGTAGCAGAATACTGACATTAGCATGATGTCATCCTTACATCATCAGCCCTTGCATGCACCTCTCCTATTTTTTTTCAACCTACTTGTGGTTTTTTGGCCATAACTTTTGCATATGGAGGTATTTTTTCGATCCGAAAGAAGCACCAAAAAGCTAGTTCCGAGACGAAGACATTGGTATAGGTATTTTTAGGTTTTGGTGCTTTTTTATTGCCCATTTTTTCATTCAAAGTCCAAAGTTATGTTTTTGACTCCGGCAAGCATATCTTTTGTGTCCCATGCCTGTTTTTTGAAAACTTTATATTTTTGGAAAGCTGGTTTTCTCACCTTTTCAGAAATGTAGTCCTTTTTCTTAGATTTTGGCCCTTTCTCTTTCTATCATAGTTTTGGCATTTTTTCTATATGGTAGATATTTTGAGTGTTTTAGGCCTGAGGATCATTTTCTTGGCATGGATTCTCTTGTTTTGAGCTATACTTTGTTTTGTTGCAGTCTTTTTTCAGTTTTGATCATTGTTGCTATCATTTTGAAGCACTTTTATGTATCGCACTGAGATAAAGTGCCACTTTTTCATTTCGAGAATCATGAACATTGTTTTGAGTCAGTTGTACATGCACTATTTTCATAAAGCACCATGGGGTGGATAGTTGTTTGCTATTTTAGGCCTTCTCCCTTTGTCAAGTGAGTGTCCCTTCCATGACATTAGCCCCATGTAGAGTCAGTTTGACCGTGTCTTTATAGGTGTCTGTACCTCTTTTCCTCTCTCGTCATTCTTGGTTTGTTTGCAGGTGACTTTGGCCCACATTCTCAGTTGCCTGTCATCACACCCCGTCTACATTAAGGGGGGGTTATGCTATTGTTCTAATGCATCTATGGTTCGATGGTTCGATAGTGTGAACTATGTATTCAGTGGTTCATCCTATATACAAGGTGATTGCAGTGGCTGGCTACCTATGCATTTCAGTGAGATGGATCATCTACCATATAGACATGCTTGGTTCATGCCTTCTTCTTCCATGGAGGTTCTTCTGATTAGTAGTTTGGCAGATTTTCAATTTCTTCATGCTTCATTGATGCTCTTCATGATCACTCCTTGTTGCTATTTTAGGAGACATTTCCCTAGTTGGAGGCTTCTTTAGTTCTTCACTAGGTTCTTACCTCTTTTTGGGGGAGGGTTTTTCCCACGTGGTTTTCTCTCTTTCCTCACTTTTAGAGGTTGTACTTTCTTCGCATTGTACTTGGGTACCTAACATGGTCAAATTGCCAAGACCCATTCTGCATTTATCTTAGTTTTGTGAGCTTAAGGCATTTCCCTAAGTTGCACTTAAGGGGGGGTGTTAGAGTAAATAATTTATTATTTATTATTTATTCTATTTACTTAAGCTTACTTAGGTTAATGCACTTATTTAATATTTAGTATTTAATGCATGTAGTGGTTAGTTGATGACAGCACGGGAGTTTGTTCCCTTCTAGCATGTTCCACCTTTTGTGGATATGTGCTGAGTTGTCAAGCTTATCTTCTACCACCTTCCAGCTTGTTCTACAAGCTTCCATGAGCTCTTTATAAGCAAGCTCTCTCTCATTGTATCATCACACATTGTGCATATTGTAAATACATTTCTTCTTGTGTTTGCACATATTGTCTCTTATGTCCATTTAGGGTTTTTCCCTTGCTCCATGCTCTTCCTCTCCTTGGCTTCTCTTTGACAGGTTCTAGCATGCAGGTGATCTTGGACATCTTCGAAGTTGGCTTTCCTCAACTCCAACATACATTACATTTCTAACAATTGGTATCAGATTGAGGTTCTCTTATCAAAATTTTAGCATCTTGAGAATAAAGATTAGAGACAATAGAAGTATACAAGCTATAGAAAGCTATTGAAAATGAAAAGTTGGATCTATATGTGGCCATGGAACAAATCAATAAACTAAAGGATCAGCTCTCTCAATCTATCAAAATAAGAAAAGATGAATGAAAATCTCTACATAGAAGAAAATATTGAAGATATTTGCAGAGAAAGAAATTCAAATGAAGAAGATGCAACTATAGAAGATCTACTTGGAAGGAACCTTACTCTTCAAGAAGAAGTTAAAAAATTGAAAAGAAAATAGTAGATTCATTCAATCAAGATAGGTGAAGTCATGGAACAAAAGAACCAAGTTGAGAATGAAAAAAATATGGTAGAAGAAGACAAAAGACTACTCAACACCAAATTAGAAGAAAAAGACAATGAAATCCACTATCTTTCACTATTTCAGGAAGATATGGTGAATTAGTTGAATAATACAAATCAAGAAGTCATCAATCTAAGGATAGAAAATAAAAGACTCATGAATGATCTTATAGAAGAAAGAGAAACTAGTTAAAGAATGATGAGATAAAAAAACAAGCATGGATCATTTAGTTGAACTATCTCAGCATAGACACAAAGGGAAAGTAGGATTGGGCTATGCTGAACAAGGAGAGTCATCATAGCAAGGAGCTTAAAACAATAAAAGACCTACATGAAATCATTGTGGAAATATAGGAAATACTTCAAACAAATATTGAATCAATGGAAAGTCAAATTTTAATGGAAAATGTTACCGTTGTAACAAACATGGACGTAGAGAAAGTGAATGCACAAAGAAAACTAAGTTTGAAGGAAAATGTTTCACATGCAACAAACAAGGTCATAAATCTTTAGAGTGTAGAACCAAGAATTAGACTCCTACTAAAAAACTTGCTAAAGAAATATTTGGTTGGCATTACAACACTTGGTGCATATGTTATCTATGTGGAGAGTTTGGACACATAGGAGCTAATTACATGAGGACTCACCTTAGAAAAAGAAATCCTACCAAAGTATGTTATGTATGCAAAGAAATTGGTCATCTAGAAAAGAACTGAATCAATAGAGGCAAAGTTGAAGATGAAAAGAAATCAAAGGCTGAAAAGGTTAGGACTCAAATGAAGCAGCAATGGGTGAGGAAATCTACAAAGAATTCAAGTGAAAATAGTGAGGTTATTGACACCCAAAGCAATGAATTGGGTGATTCGATTATCTCTTCTTGAAAAAGCTAGGAGACCACTCGAGCTATGATAAAATTCATATTCCACATCAGTTCCAATCATCCTAGCACAAAAGTTTAGATCAGCGTATTTGATGCACTTGGACATAAGAAAGTCATAGACTTGATCAAGCTGTTAGTTCTAACTATGTCACTTCTTAGGCCTAATCGAGTTGTTAGTCCTAACTGAGTCACCTCTTAGACCTAACCAAGCATAGATAGACTTGGCTAGGTCACTAACTTAACCAAGCATGGTTAATTAGTAATAGTCAAGAATTTAAAGGTTGAAGAACAAATTGCGAAACTTTCACCTACCTAGGTACAGAGCATTAATGGGGCCCTAAAATTGAAAATCTAATAAAGGGAAGAAATCAAAAAAAAATATTCACTGCAAATTCATAGTTTTCTAAGAGTACAACATTCCTCAAGCCCTTGAAGTGATTTAGAGAAAATGATTTGAAGGAAAGTCTTAGGCAAAGTCAACATTCTTCATCAACTGAGTAGTATGGAAACATATTCTAGTGCAAAGGTCAAAAAGGATTCAAAAATGCTAGTAAAGAGTTGTGACTAGATCCAACAATTGTTGAGGAGAAAGATCCACAAGGAGCATACTCATTAATACCTCTCAAGGTACTTCTCATTCATGACATCAATTCATTCTATCATTGTTCTATTCAAGAACAAGGGAATCTTGAGCTAGATAAGAAATATGGTGCATTGTGTGATAATGATGTATTGAAGCCAAAAAACAAGCATCTAGAGGTCAAGGGTTTGACCTACATCATCCACATGCCAAGAAACTTTCAAATCAAATGGGTCAAGCTTATAATAATCCAAGTCCATGATATGTCACTTTGGCTGGAGCAAACCTATCTCATCATGAAGAAGATGATTCATGAGATAATATGGTATCCAATGTTGGAGAAGTCAAAAACTACCAAAACCCTAGGTCAGGCATAATTAGAAAAGCTAAACCAAGATGAATGGGATGGCAGAGGCATGAAATTAAAAAATGTGACTGACATGCAAATCAAGTTTGGCATCCATGTCATTGCACAAAAAATCTACAATTCAAGCTGTTAGAATAGTGTGTCATGTGAGGCAGTGAACCTAGCATAAAAGGTCATGAAGAATAACTTATACTTTGACTTAGTAGAGCTTGAACACATCTAGTTGAGCAAGAACATGGAAAGCATTTAGACCTCCAAGAATAGCCCATGTAAGTTTAGTTCACTCTAAGTCTGTTTATTCTTTTATGTACATAAATTATTTCCTTTGAAAGGAAACATTGTTTAGAAGAAAGACACCCTAGTATTGTATTAGATTAATGAATTCATAAATGAGATGGGTGAGAACTTTGAAAGCATCAGGGATGCATACTTTGATAAATTCAAGGAAAGATGCAAAGAAGTCTTAGGATCCCTAAGAAACTTGTAGATGATTATGAGCAAGATATATGTTTCCTTGTTGATTGTGATAGATTTCATATACATGTAGCTAGACCTAAGATTGCATGGGTAAAACCTCTGGCATATGAGGTAAATATTGATGAAACAAAAGACATCATTGAGGCTCTCATAAATGAGCCTATGAACCCCAAGACTACTTATTTTGGGATATGTGAGGAAGCCAAGATAAGAATCTCACTTGAGATTTAGATCCATCAAATTATGAAGAGATAAAAAGAAGAGTTTGGAGAATATTAGGAAGAAACTTGCAAAATTAGACTCACTTCTTAGGCTCACTGAAGGAAAGGGTGATGATATAGAAGAGGGAGATGAAGAAGAAGATAAAAAGGAAAGTGGTGAAGACAAAAAGGTAGAGAAACCTCCCATGAAGAAGGTAAAGACCCCATCTAAACCTCTACCAAAGAGATCAACAAGGTCTACTCATGTGATTACTACCTCAAAGCCAAGGAAACCAAGGAAGAAACTAAGGCTAGAGGATGAGGATGATGCATATGAATATAACACACCAATTATTTATTTGAAGAGGGATCCTCCTACCTGTGAGCAAAAAATGAAATACATAAAGGAAGGAAGGGGTATGGCAAGATTTAAATACTTCAAGTATGACTCCAGAAGCAAAGAGGATCAAAAACAAATTGAGGAACCATTAATTGAGAAGAGGGAAAGATGGAAATATGACCCTTCCAAACTTAAAGGGAAAGATACTAAAGCCTTACTGAAGGTTGTTTCACATCACAGGGCCAATGTAGCAAAACTAGAGAAGGATATTAGAGAGAAGACTCTAAGGAGTCTCATGCCTAATCTCTCTAACAAAGAAATCAACAAGGCAATGTCTAAATATGAAAACAAAAAAAAAACCTAGATTTAAAACTTTTCAATTTTTGTCAAATAAAATAGAAGATGTTGTGTAGTCCACAAAAAATATTTGGAAAAAGACTTTTGATATCAAGGAAGAGGGAGACCTACCAAAGGTTCAGACAATTGAAGAGTCTAATCTTGAGAAGATTGTTGTAGAGGTAATGGTATCACTTCCTACTAGTCCACCTAAGGTAGAACCTAAACAATAATTCATTGAGTTGAACCCAGTTCAACCAAGCTATAAAGTGAATATTGTTACACCTTCACTAAGCTCTCTATTAGAGGCAATCGAGCAGCATGGTTCCATAGTCTTGAGTAAGCAACAATAGAAGGACTCGATTGATAAAAAAAAAGAGATCATTCATTTTTCAGCTATCAAGAGCAAAGGTAAAGACAAGATAGTTGATGGCATGGATCTAGATGAAGAGATTGTAATCCTAAACTAGGACCAATCTAATCCATCTATTGAGGAAATGGATATTTTGGGAGAACTGTGGAAGAAAAGAGAAAAGAAATGAATGCTAAGGGTTGAAAGAGATAGAAGAAAAGTTCTAGAGGACATCAAAGAAATATTTGTATATGCTCTATATATAGAGGTAGATGAAAAATCCCCTATCATTGATAAATTGATTGATATTTTTCATAAGTTCAATGAGGACACTAATGGGTAGGACAAACTCCTTGAGAAATTTGAAAGTAAGTTTGAGAATAAAGTACTACAGAATGTAGCATAGAAAATAGCTATTGATCAAGTAGAATTATCTACTTTGATTTCTTCATTAGAAAATGTTGTAAATAATGTTATCTTTATTTGTAAAGTTGAGTGATTCCACTAACTTTACCAAGGAAATAAAAGAGAAACTAGTCAAGATTGACATGGACTTGAAGATTAGTGCAAATCCGCTAGCACTCAATATAAGTTCCATTTCAAATCATTTTGTAAAAACTAGTTTTTTGATAGATCTTCAAGAAGAAACACTAAAGGAAGAAGCTAGAATAAGGGCAACACTGGTTGATATACAAAGTATGATACTTCCCCACATGGACATCATGTAGAAGAGAATGGATCATGTAATGACACTGGTCAAAGATACAAATGTTTCAATTGCAGATCACATGTATGAGTTGTTAGGAAAGCTTCATATTGATCTACACACTTTTAAGGTGCTTCAAGATAAATGGGATAAGACTTTGCCTATGATTTTGAAGTTACATCATGATTATCTTTCTCATTTTGGCATAACCTTATAAATTTTTGGCATTTGTAACAAAAATAGGGGGAAAGTATACAAAGGGGGGATGCATATAAAAAATAAAGTATAGGAAATGTGCATATTTATGTACATGTAAAGGGAGATATGTATAGGAAGGAAAAAATATGTACAACAAGGAAGATATATAAAAAGTAGAAAAACAAAAAACAATTTTGAAAAATCAAAAACAAACTTTTTAGTTTAAACTAAGTTACAGATTCTTTAGTGCAAATTGAGCTACAAAATAGAGCATACTCAAAGAGGAAGTTTGACTAAAAAGATTTTGATTTCAGATCTTATGCATGATAAGTTTTTTTGTCACTAATACCAAAGGGGGAGATTGTTAATCTCATTGTAAGATATATTGTCAATTACTATCAACACACTTAGTCATAATGGAAAGATAGTAGTGACTGAGTTACTAGTCTGTAATGTTAACCGAGCTTATAAAGGAAAAAAGTTATCAATGTTAACGTTGTAGAGAGTATGCTATGTCAACTAGGTTGTAGTATCAACTGAATAGATATCCCACCGAACTATAGTATCAACCAAGTTGATAGTCCTACCAAGCTCCAATGAGAACCAAGTTTGTAGAGTATTCGAAGATGATAATCAAGATGGCAGAGTAGTGCAAATCTAGTTAGAAGTGTCTACCAAGTGATTAGTATCAGCCAAGTGCCAGAGTTAGCCAAGGTGACAAGGGTGTTTGAGTGTCTTCAACATCACTCGAGTAAGTCATTGGACATGAGTTACAACATTGAGCTGACTTGGTAATTGTTTTTGGAAATTATTATCTTGTAGCCAACCTATAAAGTAATTATTTGGATGGATATAAGTATAAGTTATTTTGTTTATCCAAAATCAGTATTGTATCATCATCAAGAATTTAGTGAACATGGAAGAGAAATATATGTAGAAGGCTACAAGCAGCATAAGGAAAGGAAGAGACTCATCTATAATAGCCAGGTGATCAAGTTACTTCAAAGGATCTCCATCAATGATCAAAGTTTCATTTCAAAGATCAATCCATTCATTCAAACTAATAGGTGCATCAATCCCAAATCCATATTAAATCATTGTTTCAAATGTGTTATTAAATCTATTATGTTTCATGTTCACATTTCTGCAAATTGATTTGATAGTAACCTATAAGTTTAAGTGGTTGCATAATCTAATGGATGCATGCATGATGAAAATGTTTTATGGATATGGATTCACTAAGCTATGAAAATTTTTAATTATATATCTAGACCTTGGATAATTGATTCACACCCCCCCCCCCCCCCCCACTCTTAGTTATTCTAAAGAATTCCAACAGTTGGTATCAGAGACATATGCTTAAGAAGACTAGTTTGAAGGTGCTAGAAGCACAAAGATCAAGATGTCAAAAAGAGAAGTACCCAAGATTAATAGAGATAACTTTCTTGGATAGAAAATTCTAATGAAGCTACACCTAGGAGGTCTTGGAGATCATGCACAATCTACCATTGCTATTGAGCATACTAATCTTGTTGAAGCCCTAACTACCAAAGATCTAAAAAGAAAGAAAGAACACAACTAGTCAAATGTTGGAGATTACCTCTACCCTACACTATCCTGAGTTTGATAATATCAACGATTGTGATAGTAAAAAGAAAATGTGGAATGCTTTGCACACTATCTATGGAAGTGACAAAAATGTTCTAAGAGATAAAGCTAAAAGTCTTAGAGGTAAGTTTGATGATATGAGAATGCAAGAAAATGAGAATTTTGTTCAATATTGTTCTAGGATAAAACATGTTGTTAATGCAATAAAAGGAGCTACTGGTAAAATAGATGATGATACTATACTAAGAAAATTTTTGAGAACATTGTTACCCATCTATGCTATTAGAGTTTTTGTAATAAAAGAATTAAGATGTATACCAAGAAATGATCTAACTCTTGAAGGTCTAGTAGGTAGGCTCACTACTTTTGATCTATTTAATTTTGATAATTACAAACCTAAAAATATTGAATCTGCTTTTGAAGCTAAGTTGTCATTGAAGGAATCCAATGAGAAGAAGAAAAAGTTAAAATCTGTGTCCAGTGATAGTGATACAGATGAGGAATATTTAGATAACCTTGAAGTACTACTCATAAGGGGATTTCATAGAGGTAAAGGTAAGTTACCTATCATGAGTTTCAATTGCAATGAGGTTGGTCATATTGCTGCTAGATTCCCAGAGAAGAAGAAATATAGAAGTGGTGACAAGTACAAAAGTAGAAGAGATGAAGATTACAAAGAATACAAAGACAAAGGAAAAAAGTCTTTCTACATTGCTGAAGAGGAGACAAAAGATGGATCTAAAGATCATGATGATGAAATGGTGTATGTTGCAATGAAGGATGAATCTGATGAAGATGAGGCAACTACACTAGTGTCAATAAAGGATGAATTTGATGAAGATGAGGCAACTACACTAGTTTCTTGTGTGAATAAGAATGATAGATGGATTATTGACAGTTGGTGTTCATATCACATGACTGGAGATAAAAGTAAGTTCATTACCTTGAATTATTATGATGGAAATAGTGTAATGTTTGGTAATGATGCACTATGTTTGATAAATGGAAAAGGTTTTATCAAGCTCACAAAAAATATTTTATGTGAAAATGCTTACTATGTTGAAGGACATACCTATAACTTGTTGACTATGTCTTAACTAAATAATTTGGGTTGTAAGGTTGAGTTTGAGAAAAAAAAAATTAAAAATATATGATACTGATGGAAAATTGATTAGAAAGGTGATCAAACTAGAGGTAATCTATTCTACCTTGATATAGATTGATGCTAGTTTAGTTGTAGAATTTGATGATGGGTGGCTATGGAACAAGAGGTGATGTCATGTTAATTTTGATAACTTGGTTAGTATCAATAACATGAGAAGAGTCAAAGGTTTTCCTAAGTTGAAAAAGCCTAAAAATATAATTTGCAAATAATGTTAGTTAGGAAAAATGACAAAGTCAAGTTTTAAGAGTAAAACTCATACCTCTAAAGGAATATTAGAGATTATTCATATTGACCTGCATGGACCAATTGAAGTACAAAGCTAAAAAGGAGATAAGTGCATGTTATGTTTCTTGTTCATGATTATTCTAGAATGATGATAGTTATGTTTCTAAAACAAAAATCTGATGCTTTCCAAATGTTTAAGTGGTACTTAGCAAGAGTTGAGAAAGAAACAAGTAAAAGTCTGAAATGTTTGAGATCTGACAGAGGAGGAGAATTTACATCAAATGAGTTTTAGATGTTTTGTAATGATAAAGGAATAAAAAGATAGACTTTTTCTCCTAGAACTCCTTCACAAAATGGAATTGGTGAAAGGAGGAACAGATCTGAAATGGACTATGCTAGGACACTCATGATGGAGAAAAATGTTGCTTTGAAGTATTGGAGAGAAGTTGTAAGTATAGTTGTCCATACCTTGAACTGTATACAAGTCAAGAAAGATAATCATTCAACACCTTTTGAACTATGGTATCGATACTCACCCAATGTAAAATATTTTAAGGTATTTGGAAGTAAGTGTTATATTCTCAAAGATTTTAGGAATGGTAAACTAGATGCAAAAAGTGAAGAAGGTATATTTTTGGGTTATTCTACAAGAAATGAAGCTTATAAGTATTTAAATACTAACACTAACAAAGTTGTGGAAAGTACATATGTGAAATTTGATGAATATATAGAAGTAGATGAGGCTGAACCTATGAAGGAACTAGAAGAATACAAATCATTTGAATACTTTTATGAAAGTATACCTGCTAAAGAAGATGATGTAAATTATGTTCCAAACCAACAACAAGTTTTAGTGACTTTTGAATCACATATTATGAATGTCTAGTTGCATTCAAGAACTAAGCTACATTTAGGTGCCAAGTTATAGAATGAAGTTGAGACACATTCTAATTCTAAAATTAGTGTACATGAAAGAGATTTTGAACTACCTGACAGAGAGGTACATAGTGATTCAGAAGTTAAGAGACCAAATGTAGAAGTTGAAGTTGAACCAAGATTGTCTAAGTAAGTCAAGAGACATCATCCTGTTGCACAAATCATTGGTGATAAAGATGCTAGACCAATGATAAGGAACAAGTTGATAAATGATGCATATTTTTTGAGCATGCAAGAACCCAAAATAGTGAAAGATGCCTTAGAAGATGTGGACTGGAGCAAAGCCATGGAAGAAGAGATTAAAAAAATTAAGAAAAATAATGCATGGACTAGATCCTGGACCAGAAGACAAAAATGTAATTGGTACTAAGTGGGTAGACAAAACAAGTTTGATGAAAATGGTGAAGTAAAAAGGAACAAGGAAAGATTAGTCTATAAATGATGTGCACAAGAAGAAGGGATAGACTATGGAGAAACATTCAATCATGTTGCAAGACTGGAAGGAGTAAGAACTCTACTTTATTACTCTACATATAAAGGTTTCAATGTTTATCAAATGGATGTTCAGTCTACATTTTTTTATGGTATATTAGAGGAAGAGGTTTACAAAGAACAACCAGAAGGATTTGTTAATGCTAACAACAAAAACATGGTATGTAGACTACACAAAGCTCTTTATGGTTTGAAGCAAGCACCAAGAGCTGTTATAAGAGAATTCATAATTATCTTGTAAAGATTGGATTTGAGAGGACTGATGATATTAGCAATCTATACTTGAAGAAAGAGAAAGGCAAAGGTATTTGGTTATCTAAATTTTTTGTTGATGATATCATATTTGGAAGTCAAGATACTTTATGTAATGCTTTTGCAAATGAAATGAAACAAGAATTTGAGATGTCTATGTTTGGAGAGATCAAGTTCTTTGTGGGTTTGCAAGTACATCAATAGAAATATGGTATATACATCACTTAGTCGAAGTATGTTAAGGAGATACTAAATTTTTTTGCATTGGAAGATTCCAAGCCACTAAGTACACCTATGTTGATAGGACATAAATTGGCAAAGAATAATGATTTAGCTGAGGTGAATCAAACATTATAAAGGTCTATGATTGTTAAAATACAATATGTAGTACATAGTAGGCTTGATATTACATTATCTATAGGTATAGTTGCAAGATTCTCTACTAATCCCAGAGAGAATCACTTGATGGAAGTAAAGAGAATAATGAGATATCTAAAATAAATAGAGGAGTATGATCTATACTACAAGAAAAATGAGAATTTTGAATTGAGAACCTATACTAATGCTGATTGGGTTGGAAATATCAATGACAGAAAGAACACCAGTGGAGGAGCATTTTCTTAGGCAAAAAGTTGGTTACATGGAGTAGCAAGAAACAAAACTGCATTTCTCAATTTATTGCTAAAGCTGAATATGCTGCTAATGTGGTAAATTGTACAAAAATTGTATGGATCAAACAACTACTCAAGGGTATGAAAAAAGAAATCACTGAACCTGTGATACTTTATTGTGATAATACAAGTATTATAAATATATCAAAGAATCTTGTGATGTATACAAAGACTAAGCACATTACACTCAAGTATCATTACTTGAGAGAATCAGTTCAAGATAAAGAGGTTAAGATGGAATATGTCAACACCAAAGAACAAATTGCTAATATCTTCACAAAAGCATTACCTAAGGATGCTTACAAGTATCTTAGAGGTAGACTAGGGGTGATACCCCTATCAAAGGCTATCTAAAAGCCATGAGGAGTACCCTACATCAAAAAAACTGATTGACATATGTTACGCATTGATGCAGTGGATCTTACTTTAGGAGCTACCTAAAGTAATCAAAAGAGCTAGAACTAAAAATTAGTTACAAACAAGGTGATAGAGGGAGAAACTGAAAATATTCATAATTACGTATTAAGATGACAAATCTTTGGCATTGTTGTCAAAGAAAGAGAAAGTATACTAAGAAGTACTAAGAAACTACTGAGGTAGAAAGTGTACTTGCTAATTACATCTACCTAGTAAGAGGAAGATATGTTGAGGGAGATATAAGAAGTGATCAAGAGGGAGTCATGAGGATGAGTTGATTGTTTGTTCATCATAATAGAATTTTTGTAACCTATTCAGAAGATGAAAGTTGCTGATAGAGGGAGAGATTTCACTACAAGGAATTATTTTCTTTTTGGTATTTTGATTGGTTATACTAATTAAGTTTGGTCAGTTTGGTTTTCCATCAATGCCAAAGAGGGAGATTGTTGAAAATAGATCAATACAAGTATCATAAATGTGTTTGAACCATTGTTATGTCACTGGTGTCAAACCTACTACTTTCTAGTAAGACAATTGCTTATATGATTTAAGTACTATCATTTATGTGATTGATGAAGAGGATTTGATCAAATGAGGTAACAATAGCACCTAGAGGAAAGGTTGAGTTATGATATGAAAAAGAGTACAAGGATCAGTTAAGATAGTCATATTATAGTTTATTGATAATCTACTTAAGGTTGCAATGGTTGGTTACACTTAGTAAGTTTAGAAGAATAAGTTAAAAGAATTTTTTCTATCAAGCTTGATCGAGTGGACAGTAGGTGTTGAGAAAAGTTAGTGCAAGCCAAGCAAAAAATTAATTGGAGTTGAAAAAAGTCAATTTCAATGTAAGCTAAGTGAAATAGTGTAAGCCAAGTAAATTTTAGTTGATGTTGAGCACCAATAAAATTTATTTTGTGAGGAGTTTTTTGATAGTAGATGTCAAGCAATAGAGTATGTGCTAAGCATCAAAAGAAAGTTAATATCAAGTGCCTACATTATAAGAAATATATGAGAAACATCAAGAATTCAATGAATATGAGCCTACAAGTTTGATTTCTTGGATTGTGTGACCCGTGTGGAAGATAAGATTGATGAGATGGTGGCATTGAATTCAAGATAAACCATTTTGAGGTTAATTCAAAGAGGATTGAAGGAGAAGTTTCTAACATGGAATGAAATGAACTAAGGGGTAGATTCATTGAATCCTATCTAATCTAACCTAACCCTAAAACGGATGATAGAAGATAAATGGAAAAATATCTTATTTTTCTATTTATAGAGGTGGCTAGTCAGAAGCAAGAGTTGATGTGCATGAACCTAAGGAAGACAAGGAGTCTAGGGTATTTTTCTTCATTCAATTACCTAAGAGAAGAGACTACATTGGCAAACAAAGCAAGAAGACTTAAGGGTATATATGCTTGAAGGGTGAACAAGCTATCAAGGTTGAAGAGTGTGAAAGCCAAGTAGAATGGAGGACTAAAATAGAGATTTATAATTTGCAAATAAAGTTTTAAGTTGTTATTAGATCAAGCCTTACTATTAATCTCTAATCATTGTATCAGTCTGGGGTAAATCCTTTGGATTAAGGTTGACCTAATAGTCATTTGTAAATCCTTTAACCAGGTGGCATTCCAACTGAATGATCTAAAGTCCTCTAATAAGGCTCACTCCTAATAGGGTGATTGAAATTCTTTAACCAAGTCACATTTAATAGTGTGTATTGTAATGTTTAATAGGGTTGGCCTCTCACACGGTATCACTTCAGAAGTGTGATAATGCGTAGCATGTTACTAGTTGTTTTTTCCAAATTGGGTTTCCATGTTAAATCATTGAGTCAAATATGTTATTGAATATGTTATGTTTCATGTTTACATTTCTACAAATTGATTTGACAGTAATCTAAAAGTTTAAGTGATTGCATAATCTAATGGATGCATGCATGATGAAAATATTTTATGGATATGGGTTCACTAAGCTATGAAAAGGTTTAATTGTACATTTGGACCTTGGATAACTAATTCACCCCCCTCTTAGTTATTCTAAAGAATTCCAACAGCTTTCAATATCATTGATACCTTTTTAGAAAGTCACTTCCTTTTTTTCTTCATATTTCTTTCCTCTTCCATTTTTCCATTTTGAACTCCTATCTCCTCCTCCTCTTTTTCCCCCTCTCTAAAATAAACTCTCCTCCCTTTTATATCTTAATTTTAAGGAGTGATGTCTATCTATTAAATATCTGTTGGCTTTTCATTAGATTTACTTAATTTATATTATTATATGTTATATTATTTATTTACTTAGTTATTTTTGTTTACTATTATTTATTATTAAATTTTATTTAGAAAGGATAACATATTTTCTAAAATATTATCTCTTATATTTAATTTACGTTCTTTCTTTCTTTATTTTACTTTTATTATTTTTTAATTATTTTAAATACCATACTAAATATTATTTGATTGATAATATAGATTAAATAGTTATTATTTCTTATTTTTATTATAAATATTTATTTAACAACATTTTATGATCTAATTATTATTAAAATTCTATCTTAAAATGGGGATATGAAAATCCTTTCACAAGGTGGACCTAATAGTCCTTACTACTCTTAACCAAATAAGATCACTAGAAGTAATCAATTGTAAGCCTTGATAGACCAACTTTATTACTATAGTTGTGAAGCATTGTGGGTGTCATCCCCTCCCCAGTTTTACCTTCTACTTGGAGGGTTTTTGGGTTACCAGATATTGTGTCATGGTTTTGTTAATTTACTACTTTATTTTTCTTGCATACAAATAGATTAGACAACTTAACAAAGTGGACTAAGTGAAAGAAGTTTAAGTCATTCCTAATTCTCTCTCTCCCCCCCCCCCCCCCCCCTCTCTCAGTTACCTCATTTGCATTACATTTCCAACACTATGCACATTTAAAATCAACTCCAATCAATGAATCCAACACACCATTAAGTTTCATTTTATTTTTCACTAACTTAGAATAATAACACATGTTTTGTAACATGTCTCAATGATTGGTTTTTGAAATATAGAGCTATAGTATGGATCAACATCCACACAGTACGCACAATGATGGTGGTTCTCATGAGAATTCTTGTTCCCAACAGGTAAATCTCATTATTTCACAAATTAGATACAAGAAATATGTTAATGCATATTTTTTATTATGTTTTATTCTTCACTACTATTTTGGATTGATTTTAAATATAACGCTAATAATATTGTTCTCACAAATGAGTGTTGATCAAGAAAAGGGAAAGAAAAACAAGTAGTCCATAAGGAGCCATAGGATGAGCATGATCCATTCATTATTGATTTTGTGTTAGTTGTTGATCCTATGATTGCACTGCAAAGGTCCTTTGTGAACTATCAAGAGCGTTAAATCAATTGGCATCAATTCAACCTCTGACTCCTCAAATACAATAGAGAGAAGATGAGTTGATGCACCTAGTGTTGGAAATGATTGAGGAGTAATGGAACTAGTAAAGAATGGTTTTCAATCATTGTTTTGTCATTGTTGTCAAACTTGCTACTTGCAGGAATGACAATTGCTTCAGTGATCCAAATACTATCAATTAATTGATTGACAAGGAGGTGGCAATCAAAAAGATGTAACTAGAGTACCTAGAAAAAGGTTGAAGTTATGATGTTGTAATGAAGTATAAGGAACAGCTAAGCCATTGATGAAATAGTGTATTGATGACATACTCTAAGACACAGAGGATGGACACACCAAGACATATCAAAGATCAAGAGCCGAGAAAGCTAGTTAGTGCTGAATAGATTTTCAGTTGAAGCTGAGCAAAGTTCAACTTAGTGTATGTCGAGTGGTCTTCAGGTGCCAAGCAGTCTTCAGGTGCTGAGTGAAGATCAAGTGCTCAGTAGTAGAAATAGGTGCCGAGTAAGTTTTCAAGTGCCAAGCAAGATATAAGTGTCGAGTGATATTGAAGTGTCGAGTTTCACAAAATTTCTTAAGGTTTCGAGCATTAGTAAATCAATAATGTCGAGTTGCTACATTATTTTGAAAATCAAAGATTCGCCAGATCTGAGCTGACATGGTTGTTATCTAGAATTCTATGAATCAGATAGAAGATAAGAATGATGAGCTGGTGGCATAGAACACTATGTAAATCATTTTTGACAAATACAATAAGATTCTAGATGAAGTTTGTAGATAAGAGAAAAATATGGGATAGATACATTGTATCTTACCTAACCTATTGAAACCCTAAAGTTGGAGAGGGAGAATCGAGTGAAAAAGGTATTCCAGATTTCTATTTAAGGAGTCATAAGGTCACAAAGCAAAGTGTGGTGGTCGAGCATGAAATCATGAAGTGTTGAAGAAGGTGCTAAGGTGGAAGAGAGCATAGATACTCTCCTTCGATAGGTGACCATAGATATGATTGCATTGGTATGATGAGTAAGAAGACTCAAGGTGACGAAGCTTGAGATGACAAGCTTACAGAGCTGCAGTAATTAAAGCCAAGCAAAGGATTGAACTAAAGTGTGATCTGTAATCTGCAAGATATGTTGTAAGTTGTATCAGATCAAAAGTCATTATTGTTACTCTCTAGCAATTGTAACAGTTAAAATAAATCCTATAGACTTAGGTTGGTTTAATAGCCATGTTGTAAATCCTTTAACAGGGTGACATTCCAAGTGAATGTTCCAAAGTCCTTTAACCAGGCCCATTCCTAATAGTATGGTGAATCCTCTAACAAGGTCACATTTAGCAATGTGTTGTAGTCTTTAATAAGGCAGGCCTTTAATAGAGCACACCATCAGAAGTGGTTGAAATCAATTGCGCAATTTTTTTTTGGTATAATTTCCACTCTAGTTTTACCTTCTTATTCTTGGAGGGTTTATGGGTTATTAAATTTTTAGTGTTATGGTGTGATGCATGTTTATTTTTCATAGTTGTTTAAATGTTCAAATTGCATGCATGATAGTTTTAGTCATGTGCTATCAAGGATTTATGAGAAAAAGTGGCATTGGACCTTGGATAATTGATTCACCCCCCCCCCCCCCCCCCCCCCCCCCTCTCAGTTATTCTAAAGAATTATAGCATCTAGTTCAAACTTATACAGTAAGTATTAATGTAGTTTTTAATTGTAAGAAAAGTTCAATAATGATTTTTATAGCATACTCTTTTATTTATATCATTAAATAAAATGTATGTGTTATATTTATAGAGGATGTAGAATAGTTTAAAGGGCCATGCCCCAGATGTAGATACTTGAGGTGATTCAAGTACATTACATGTTCTATCGTACACTTGTGTTTTGCTCAAATAATATTTTTTTAATATCTCTAACAATCTTTGTTTTTTATTCTAAAAGTCCTATTTTTTAGCACCTAGCATTGATCTTGAGTTGACTATACCACCTACCACAAGGAACAGACCCGAAGAGATAATGTCAACTGCAATGTCAAAAATACGTAGCATGGCCACAAATGTGATGGAAATGCCTATCGGTAAGTAGATCCCTCTTTTTCTGTCTCATTTTTCATATTTATTTCACTTGAACTATTATTTCTTAGGGGAAATATTGTAATATTAGATTCATTTTATGTAGGAGGTGATGAGGACATTCCTAGATGTACCTATGTTAGATGTACAGGAATACTAAAGAATTGTGATCAATTGCTCATGAGAAATGAAGATGGACTTCCCCTGAGAGTAGCCCAACTTCCAAGTACTTTAAAGATTGATTCTTTCTTTTACTATACAATCTTATACTCATAATCAAATTCACTAACCTCCTGTGTAGTCCCTTACAATAACTAATAATCTCATTATTATTTTGCAGGAAATAATCTATTTTATGAAAAACTTAATGATGAATGTTTGTGCATATTTGGGCCGACCATACGCACAGGGCATCATATTTTGATTTCACTGCTAGATCAAATTTCCTTTGATCAATTTCTTCAATTTAATTAAAAGGTAGCTTCAATTAATATATGGATCTAACAATTCTTTTCTTTTCTTAAAAGGTGGAATTTACAAACTAAAGAATTAAAGGATAAACTCATTGATGCTATGACAACACTTTTTGGACCTAACGTCTTCCAAAAACTTAGGCTCCTTGAGAATATGAGCCAAGCCTTGAAGTATATTAGGTACAACTACATGACCCAAATGGAATGCAACCTTATTATGAGTGGCCACCCTATATTCCTATTACTGAGTGGGAGAATTTCAAAAAGGATGCCACTAAGAAAAGTGCAAGACATGGTGGAGAAATAGTACCACCCGAGGAAAGAAGGTATGTCATAATTATTAAGAATGAAATTATGTACTAATTACTCTTAATACTTATGTGATATAAAATATTTCAAACTTCACATAGGTTGTCTAACACATCAAAGGAAAATGAAGAAAGAAAATAGAAACACAAGTAGCACAAGCTCGGTTTGGGTGGATATTCAAAACTTGTTACATGAATTGTAAGTATAAGTAAATGAAAAATTGTATGCAAATATTTATAAATTGTAAAAAAATTGGTCTTGATGAAATTAATTACAAAAAAAAATCATGATACCAAGCAAAAATGTAGGCCTTGGAGTTTAAAAAAATAACTTTTGAAGAGGAAAAGAAAATAGCCTACAGATAAGGCTATATAGCCATGGCTGAATGACTCCGAGCAATGAGTGTGCAAGGTTCTTTTGTTGGATCTATCGAAGAGGTAAATAATTCAATTAATTTTTATTTCAAATTGAATACTTTAGCAATTATTGTATTTGATATTAAGCTCCAAAAATATAAGTCATTATATGTTTTTTTTAAGGAAACAATGATTATATATTTGTTTAAAACTTTAAAGTGAATATATTTATATGTATTAGAATGAATAACTAATATTTCTCAGTATTTTTATTGTATTTATATGTATATATTATTGATAAATGCACTAATTATGTACATTGGATTGCACCCTGCCAATCACGATACACCATTTGAGCACCACGGAGGCGTCAATTTGAATGTGCATTGTAGTACTGAAGGTATATATTTTCTATTCAAATTTTGATTTTTGAATTATTAATACAAGTAAACATTTTAAATTTAATTTTGTATAGTAATACAAATTTAACTATAATAGGTGTTGGGATTAAGAAAACATCTTGTATTGCAGTTGTAGGGGATGTAGAGGTTGTTTTTGATGACCATGTTGAGGTTCAAGTCGTCGGACAAGATGATGTAGTTAGACAAGGTAAAGAGAATTATGCTTATGTTATTTAAAGTATTTAAAGTATCAATTTTTTTAAAATTAACCCTTTTATTTTTTATTGTAGAGGACACACCTTTGCAAAGGATAGCTAGGTCACATCCACAGGTGAAAAAAAATGTCAATTATGATATGGATATGCCTCTGCAACAATATAGGGAAGGAAAAATAAATAAAAAGATAGAAAATAAATTATTCTCATTTATGTAACTTATTTGATAATGGCTGATGTTTATGTCTCAATATTTTAATTATGTTCTATCAAACGTTCATGTGAATATTCTAATGAATCTTATGTTTTAATTTTCATGTGAATGTTCTAATGAAAATTATGTGTTAATGAATGTTATCATGTGATAATTCATGAATGTTACATTTTATTAATAGAATGAATGAATTTTAGATGTTAATGGGGAATTTAGATGTTAGCGAGGGATGGGGCCAAATGAGCTTCCACCTTCACATGATTGGCCCTGATTAATAAAGAATATTAAACTATTCTTGAAACCAAGTGAAGCTCAACATTAACCTATGATTGCATGATAGCTAATTGTGTCAATCTCTTGGTTTAAGGCAATGTAGAATGAGGCCATAGTTCAATATGCAATCTCAATTCATATGCATAGGACATCAGGTGGAGTTGAAAAATGCAACAAGTTTGCATTTTTGTTAGAGGTCTTTAATTAGGTATTTTAGCTTATAGATCATCATGAAAATTGTAACTTTGACTCTTATAGGAATGGGTAATGTCATTGTCATGTAAGAAAATCAAGACTTTCTCTATGCTAGCTTCCTAAGGACATTCTCTCGACCATAGCAGTTAGAGTTCTAACACTCATGATGGTCTATAATTTTAAAAACTTGATACACCTATTAAATAAATGTAAACATGAATTAGCTCCACCTATTGTCCATGCATATAGAATGCACTTGCACATGAATTCTCAATTTAGAGTGGTAGAATCTTATCTTGGATGTGACAAAAAAATGACATCCACCAGAAGATGGGAAAATGATGTCACTTTTGTAGATCATGAAACTTTTTTTTTTTGTTGTCACACTTACCAACATGAATATGAATACTTTGTCACACATATCATTTAAGATAATTTTTCTCTTCATATTTAGGTTGAAATAAGTGTATTTTTTCCATTGATAATCTTGTAGTCCCTAGATAGTTGAGATAGCCCACTTCACTGAAGGACATGTGCTACAAGGTGTATGTTCTAGAGTACATATTTTTCATGGATGGTGTAGGAATTCTTAGAGATGTATGCTCTAGAAGAACCAACTTATTGATGTTTTATTATTTGGTTTCTTTTTTCATGTATAATTTTATCATTTGATGTGATACGAGAAAGACAAACAATCTCTAGATACACATCATTTATTTTCATAATTTTAAAATAATTAAGTGGAGAAGTGGATCCATGGGTGTGTTTGATGAGAAACAAAATTACTTAGCCTTGTGTGGTGTAAGATTAGTGTGATCCATTGATTTGAAAAGAGGTTAGGGAACAATATCAACTTCTTAGGAATACATACATAATTAAGTCTCAGAGGTCAATCCATGGAGTGGTTCACAAAACTCTTGCAAAAAACCCAAATATTTGAAGAATTAGTAAAAAGGTTCATTAAAAAATATTCCTATAACATTCAACACACACTCACCATGTTGGATCCTTTTAACACCAAAAAATGAAGTATGGAGCCTTTTATTAAATTCCTCTAGAGATGAAAAAAATATTCACAAGATACCCTAGAAAAATTCTAGAAACAAAGGAAATGGATATCTTTGTCAACAACCTAGCGATAGAAATAAACTATGCATTAAAAATGCAAAAGCATGCTTTTCAAAAAATGGTAGATATTGTAATCAGAGTTGAATACGTTCTTCTAAAAAAGGGTAAACTTTCCCTATACAAGGATAATGTATCCTTGAATTATTTGAAAAAAATAAACAAAAAACAAAAAAAACAAATAATGGAACAAAAATAAGAATGTAATTGCCTGATAGAGTAATAGACTCATCAAACATCAAACCTAACAAACTCATCTTCAATCTCTTTAGTTGTATTTATGATAATAAGAAAATGATGTCAATTTATGGTCTTCAATATTTAACACCTGGGTAAATGGAACTCATACAATCATTAACTTTATCTAGCTCTTTATCTTGATAGAGTTTGAGAAAAAATCAGAAGCATTGCTTTTGAATACATTCAAGTTAATCAAAGAGCCTTGTGTCTTGTACTTTTCTGTAAGATCCTTTAGACACTATTTCTTTTGCATATTACTATAAGATTCACCTATTCTTCTTAAGAATTTCTTTCATAAGGCATGCAACTATAGCTTCACCTCTGTACTCTTCTTCTTCTCATTGTTGTAGGGTTTCATAATTAAAGAAGATTCCATGGATGGAATGTTCTAGAGACTTTGTACAACCAAGTTGTGAATTAGGTGTGCATGCCATCTTATATTATTCTTTTCTTGGATTTCATTTCTTCTTTGATTTTGTAGTATTTTGTTAAGTTGTTATAGAAGGTTTTATGAGAGGGTTTCATTTTTTATTTTATTTTGAAGTGTTTAGGTGGAATTTTCAAGTGTTTGAAGAATCTTTAAGGGGTGTGTCTTATTTCTCAATTTTTTGGTTTGTTAAAAACATATAAACTTGTTAGTGTTTGTGATGTGAATATCAGGATTTAACTGTGTGATTTTTGAGTCAAACTCGATGACCCATGTTTCATGTGTAGTGATTCAACATGAATCCATATCTCATGAGAATAAATGGAACACTTAGCACTCATTGGATCTAGGTGATGCTCACAGGGGTGAAGCACCGGGACTTCCCAGGAGGTCACCCATCCCAGTACTACTCCAGCCTGAGCGCGCTTAACTACGGAGTTTCCTCCATAGTTAAACCCAAAGCTTGCAACCCCATTTGCAAAACCTTCACCAAGTGTTGTGCCTTATGAAGCATTCATTAGAAAGCCCCTTAAGCTCATCAATTGATAAGTAGGAGATGTTAAGCGCGCTCAGGCTGGAGTAGTACTGGGATGGGTGACCTCCCGGGAAGTCCCGGTGCTTCACCCCTGTGAGCATCACCTAGATCCAATGAGTGCTAAGTGTTCCATTTATTCTCATGAGAGATGGATTCATGTTGAATCACTACTCATGAAACATGGGTCATCGAGTTTGACTCAAAAATCACACAGTTAAATCCTGATATTCACATCACAATTTGACTAGCTGTGGAAATCATCTCCTACTTGTTAGTGTTTTCTAAAGTTTTGAGATAGAAATGACTTTAAACTGAATTTTATCTTCTCATCTTATAGAATGTGACTTGGTAATTTTTTCAAGCCTATATAGCCTTACAAAACATGAATTTATTCTCATGGAATGGGATTTAAAACTATTTTGAGTGCACAAGTTCTCCATCCACTGATGACGGAAAGAGAAGCATAGTAATCTCATTCTTCAACCAATAGATTACAATAAAGAACATGATAGTTAGAAAATAAACTTTTATAATTGGTTGTTGCACATATTAAAAAACCCACCCTCTATGATCAATGTAATGATCATATGATTATTTGTTAGAAAAATTGTCTAATGACAATAATGGCCCATCTAGTTTTGCAGAAATATTATGGTATGGTTCTAATGAAAATACCAAATAGTCTCAATCCATCCTTCTCATGGTTTCTCATAAATATTTATGTTGATTTTTAAGACAAACAGATCTTCATCAACTATAGCTACCCACAAGAATTTAGTAACCTAGTCGAGGGAAGATATGTATGAAAGAAGATGTTTCCTACATATGGTTTATGTGAGATTTGTGTTTCACAATATGGCAAAGGAGGATCAAAGGTTCTCCTGACTTTCAAAATTATGACCTATAATGATATCATTAGGCTAAACTATGAAGGGAACATGGACATAGAGATAAGACTTATAACTCAAGTTGATATTCATTTTGTTGTGGCTTTATTTATGATGAAGGAATCCTTTTAACAAGTATATTCTTGGGATAGGATATGTTCTGTTATGGGTTTTGGTAAAGTTGATAAGGTGGCATGTGTTTTGGTTAAAAGAAGGGAAGAATCTAAGAATAGGTTTAACAATGACCTTGCCAAGAATGAATTTTCTTTGTCCAACCCCTATGTCATCATGAATGCATTCCTAAACACAAGGTCAAGGACAGGGAGTGGTGGCTCACTGGCCTCAACTACTCCTATTTTACATCTAATCTTAAGGAATTGAAGCTATAACATTTATTGATAGAGTGAATAAGACTCAAATGGGTCTTAAGCATCCTCAAATCATGATAACTAATTTCTTTGATAGGTATTTGGCTTTTATTTCTTAGGATTGTAGTTATATTTCATATGCATAAAGTGAATTACCTATGATTCATATAGAAATTGTGAAGATTCTGTTAATTTATCAATTTTGTAAAGAGAAGTGTTTAATTATATAATAGTCAAGAAAACAAAACCAGGTAGATGTTAAAGTCCCTTAGTCTACCTAAGAGATGCAGTTGTGTATACATAAATTCGCTTGGGTACATCTACACAATTTCTTGATATTGTTTTATTAGAGAGAAAGTACTCCAAAGTTCCAAACCCACATAACTATCACCCACTACATAGGCCTTGAACTTCATCTTGTCCTTCTAATTCACTACCAAATTAGATGAATCAACTACAAAATATTAGAATCCTCTTTGACTAAGCACATTTGAGTATTAGTACCATTCTGATCAGTTTCCTTCTATTCATCAATTTTCAAATGCTCACTAATGCTATCATCATTGAAGATATCATTTGAGTCAAAGCTATACTTATTGTTGGTACTAATAATTGTATTTTTATTGGCCTTCACATTAGGACACTCATAAAATGGAGGCACTGATACTTTTTCATGTCTCCTAGCAAGTGGGTTAGCAAAAGAGGCTCTAGCTGGTGAGACTCACAAAATACTTAAACAATCACTGAGTGTTGGATTGGGTGATCATGATGACCATGTAAGCAAATAGAAATATGAAGATTGTGTAGATATGAGATGAAGATGAAATTATCAACTTCACTTAACAATAGTTAATATTTCTACTTTAATTACTTAAAATGGTTAATTTGGAAATTGATGCTCCTTGTTTTGTCTTTGGAAATCACCAGATGCTAGAAACAAAGCAAATATTTTTCAAAAAAATGGCATGGACATGATTGTGGAGTCTTTCCTATCAAAATATTCTTTTATTGACTAGCAATCACTTTAAACTTTGTTGTAGAAATCATTGACTAACTTTGTGATCATTATCATATGTTGAACATGATCCAAAGAAATGAATATGTCATTCACCTTCTCGGGACTAATGTTCTTGTTTGATAGAATATATTATTTGGTATTACTTCATTATTTAGTGAACACATATTCCAGCACTTTCATTTAATGTTTCATAACAAACAACATTAAATGCCCATTTGGAAAAATCAATTGGTCAGAATCATGATTACAATCAGTTACAACATATACATTTTCTTCAGCAATGCTTTTCAAAAATTACAGTGGCCACATGGATCAACATTGCTTCAACAAATCAATGTATGACAAAGGAAGAAAACATAGATTAGATGGGAATGAGAGGAGCCACATTAAGAAGAATCTTTCACCTTCAACTTCTAACTTGGAAATAGAAGCTTGTGACATCTCCATAAAGCACAAGAAACACAACTCTTTCAAACTTATTATTTAAAGCTAAAGCCAATGGAACTAATCAACACAGGATTCAACTACAAGGAATAGCATGATATCTAAAAACTTGAGATTATTTTAGAAAAAGATTATGAGATAGACATATAGTTTTGATGTTATAGAAACACTCAAAGAAGAAACTTCTATTGGTCCCTACCTATTTATAGAGGTGGGAACTCATGTTTTCATCTCACTTTTTAGCACTAGTCTGTTGTTGGAAAATTGGGCCTGCAGTTTTAAGCTATAGTCTATAATAATATTCATTAAATTTATTTATTTTCTATTTACTAGTTGGCTTCTATAATTTTCCTAGTGGCTTAATTCATTTTTATTTCCAAGCATTTTAATTTTAGCCGGTCTAAAGAGAACAATGAATGTTGGTGCTTGGCACATGGGCTATGCTAGCACATCTTGCATACTGTATTGTACAAAAATGCTTGTCTATATTTTAAACCACTTCCATGTCCCCTCCAAATAAAGATACATTAAAAAAAAAATTGTGAAATTCTAATATTATATGTGTAATTTTTTGATCCAGTAATCAAATTATATTATACTTCAGATGAATTTACAATGTCCATGAAATAAAATGCAATGTTCGTAGATTAGATTTATATGAAGTTGTTAGTAAATGTGATGAATCAGCTTGGTCTTTAGTCATCATGATTACAACTAAAATGCTAATATTTGTTTTGTTTAATGGATAGAAAATCAAGTACTTGAAATATGATAATTGTTATGATTCTAATATTGAAGCTAGAAAAGGTTATATAGTACTTTTGATATGTATGGTTTGCATGGTTTCTCTAGATCTAAATTAGGGAAGAATGTGTTGAATGACTCTATTTTCTATGGGTATTATTGAGTTTGGCCTCACACTAACTCTTTTATATGCTTGAAGTTTTTTAAAGCCCTTTCAATAAGTCTATTTTGTTTTTTGTGAATAAGTTGTGATAATTATATTATGTGTATCTATTGTGACGACAATGCATTTCTTGGAGACTAAATGTTTCTTGCACCTCTATCATTGCAGATGGTATCCTCAAGGCATTCAGATTTGGGTAGACATAAACACACAATACTTTTTGTTGGCTTCAACACCTGTATATGCTAGTGGACAAAAGCAATAATTTGTGAGTTTATAGGTTTGATTAGAAGATTTCCTTCAATTTTGTTTTTGTGAGGGAATGACTTTTCATCTTCCTTAATCACCATTTTTAGTCTTAAACATGAATTCTAAAACATGATATTCTATTAAAGATTATTTGAAGAATTACAGTATAATTTTTAAAACTTTGGCTTGCTAGAATCGTAAGGCAACAAATATTGCTTTGCATCAAAACCTAATTTTGAATTTTAATATAATCATTTTTTTCACTTTTCTATTAAAAATTGGTGTTTGCAATTACTGTTGATAGCGATTTGTTCTCATTCTTTTGTTTCTTCTATATAATAATTGTATATTCATGTATACTCTTGTCACATAAATGTTCTCTTTCATTGACATGATAAAATAGCCATAGTTTTTTCCTTTTTAATGGCCTTGATGTGTGTTCTGTCAAGAAAAAGTATCAATCTCTTGAATGAACATTGATTGAGGAAGTAGGTTCCAAAATTTGGTGGTATAAATGATGGCATTTAAAATTTTAGATTTTGGGCTACAAAAGGAAATAGACTCCCAAGAGTGGGTCATGATAGGTTTCATAGGTATTTTTATACTCTTTCTTGTATGGGATACAAGTTAGGGCATATCCAAATAGCCAAAAAAATGCCTAATGTGGATTCCTAACAAGGTGCTTTTTTTGAGTGGTCTTATTGTTTATCTCATGGAATAGCTTGAGTGGAAATATGTTGATATTTTTGGGTAGTGCAAAGAGCAGTAGGCAAAATGGCTCATTGAAAATCAATTGTCAATCAATGGTGATAGGGCTTGGTTATGCATACTTTTGAGATATATAAAACTTGAGATCATGTCTCCCAAGTCAGTTGGATGGAGATGGAGCAAAATTGCAACGTTACACTATAAAAGAAAATATTTCTTTAATAATTCTATAAGAATTTTCCTTAGGGTAGAATTCACCCAAGACCAAGGAACTTAAACACAAACACAACAGTAGACCAAAGAGAGAGTACAATCAGAATGACAATATATTCATTCAATATGTCATATGCAAGTACACTAGGAGTGCTTGTATATAAAGGCCTCTAGAGAACTTCTAGAATGGATAGAAGTCAGCATCATGATAAGTCATACAACCAAGCACATGTCCACCAAATATGGGTTATCCTTCATTAAGCACGGAAGTGAGAGGATAAGCCTACAAGGGTGTGACACACAAACCAGTGTTGTAGACACTATGTGCTAAATTAGAGTTGCATACTTTTGTGAGATTACACAAACTCCTAAGTGTCTCACCTAAATAAATAATAAAATACTGCATTAACCTAAGTAAACTTAAGAAAGTGTAAATAGTAAATACTTATTTACACCAACACCCCCCCCCCCCCCCCCCCCACTTAAGTGCAACTTAGGGGAATGCTAGTAAGCTTACAAAATCTAGGATGCAATGCATGATGGGTCCAGACTACTAGGCCATGTTAGGTACCCATGTACATAATGATATGCAATCTCTCATAAAGTGGAGAAAGAGGGAAAATCTCATGGGAAAAACCCTCCCCCAAAAAGAGAGATGAAAACTGGATGCATGGATGGATGGAGTAATCAAGACCCCCCCCATTATGACATACATCTAGTATATACATAAGAGAATGATGAGAAGAGGAAGAGAGATAGGATAGGCTCCCCCCCCCCCAAAAAAAAAAGAAGAATGCCTGCCAATGACTACTCTGATGAAGAAGTTGATCGAAGACTGCAGAATGGTGTTCCTCCCCTTAGGAAGAAACAAGACCAAAGGTACTAATGAGACGCTTCCACTATGTGTGGAAAGAATCCCATGAATAAGTGATGTCTCTAAAACTGACTCAACTAGCTAAAGAACCTATCTCAAAGAATTGTTTGTCTGCTCAACTGATGAAGAACCCTTCTACAACTACAGATCATAAGTATCCACAATCACTTCAACCTATAATGATTGATCATGTAGAGAATGAAAAAGAGAGTCAGATGGAGCCCTCATGACAACTGAAGAAGGTGTTATTACATCAAGAAGAAAAGGAAAATGATCAATATTGTCCCCCAAAAATGTCACTGAAGCTAGACCTGGAAGACTGGATATACTCTACTATGCTAGACCTATCACTGTGGCTATGTATGCATGTGGACTAAACTGATGTAGTGACCTCTCACTGAAACTTTTGATAGAACCCCATGTGTCTGAATCTGTTGAAGCACTATCACTAGCGGCACTATCAATTTCCACATGATATGATGTGTGAAGAGGATTGGAGGACAAGCTTGGTGAACTTTCCTCAAAGTATACATCCTTCTCCACAAAAATTTGATGTGTCTCTAGATCCAATAGTCTATATGCCTTCACACCATCTTCATAACCAATGAACGTAAAAGGTTGAGGTGACTGTGCCTTGCATCCCCTAGAAGATCTATTTTCCCGTGCATGACAACTAAAGACTCTGAAGTGTGTCACTATAGGTTTTCTGCCACACCATGCCTCAAAAGGAGTTTTGTCACCTAAGGCTAGATGAGGAGATCAAATAAGAATGTGAGTGGTACTAGAGATTGCTTCAACTTCAAGTGATGGATCTAGAGACTTGGATTGTATCATGCAACTTGCCATAGACTTTTGAATTCTCAATGCAACAACCTCTATCTAATGCGGACTAAATGCTGGCAGATTTTGAAGATCTATTCCCTCAAGTCTACAAAAGTCCTTAAGTATTTTGTTCACATACATGCTTCCATTTTCCATTCTTAGAACTTTGATGGCTTTTCGAGATTTTTGTTCTACATGAGTCTTGAAGGCTAGAAACTTGTCCAACACTTCATTCTTCTTATGAAGAAAATAGACCCAAGCATACCTTGAAAAGTCATCAACTAAGCTAAGTATCTAGTGACCCTGGCTAACTTCAAAAGGACCTGCTAATACCATGTGAACCATCTATAGAACACCTAGTACTCTTGAAGACTTCCCTTTCTATAACTTCCCCTCTAGATGCATATCCACTGAATCTGTTGAACATTCACCATGGGAAAATTTGATTTGAGGTGGACCTTTGACCATTTGGTTTGTGAAAAGTTGTTGAAGGTAGCAAAAGTCAAGATGACCAAACCGTTGATGCCATAATTGGATTTGAGAATTGGATTGAGAAAATAGGCCTTTGAAGGAGACTTGGGCACAAAATGGGAGAAAGAGTACAACCATTTGTCATGATTCACTTTCCCCATTGCAACCAATGAGTCATTTTTAAGACTATGCACCTATACTAAGCCTAGAAGAAACTCAACTCTATGTCCATCTCCAAGGTGAGTGATTTGGTAGATTGATAGGAGATTAGAACTTAGGTTTGGAACATAGAGAACATTTTGAAACTCTCCATTTTCCATCTCCACATTTCCTTTTCCTTCAACTTCCATTTTGCTACAATCTCCCACAAAGATGTGTGGTACCTTGGACTGCTTCAATGAAGAAAAATCCTCCTTTGAAGAACCCATGTGATAAGAGGCACCTGAGTCAAATATCCATTCCTTTGAAGAATTTGAATTAGGCAGTGAAACATTATGTTTCTTCATGATGTTGGTCAACTCATCAATCTTTTTAAGATAACACTCATGCTCTTCATGACTCGATTTCTTGCAATAGGCACACTTTTTCTTCTCCTTATTGTTGTCCCCCTTCTTGTTGGAATTTGAGGACATGCCTTGTTGATTGGATTGAGGTGTTGACTTTTTTGCATCCTCTAATTTTTTCTTCCATTTCTTTTTCTTACCCTTTCCTTGTTTTGAAGACTGTCTAGCTGAATTTTGAGAACCCTCATTGTTGGCCACCAATGCTTTTGAATAAGGTGATTTGAGAATCCCCATTGATTTTAACTTTTTTCCTTTTGTATCCAATAGATCAACATATTCATCAAAAGAGACTTTCTTATAGGCACACCCTAAGGTAGTCTTTGAGGTGTTAAAAGAAGAAACAAATGTGAAATATTCTGATGGCAGCTTGTTATGTATGAGATAGATCAATCTGTCATCTTTGATAGAACTCCCATAATCAGTAAGCTTTGTCCTTAGTTCATTCACCTTGATGATGAAATCTTGTGTAGAGTCAAATGACTTAGGATCTAAGGAGACAAGCTCATCTTCAATTTTGAAAACATCCTCTTCAAAAACTTTATCATATAGGTTTGTGAGGGTATCCCAAGCTTCCTTGGATGTAGAACACTTCTTAATTTGATACATGATCTTTTCATCTACCCACAAACATATATCACCTAGGGCTTTCCTATCCATTACTACCCAAGCTGAAATATCACTTGTTGATACCTTATCACCTGCTAGTTTAGGAAGAGTACCATCTACATATTGTGAAACTCCATTATGCATTAAGTGATACCACATTTTGATGGACCATGTAGCATAGTTATGTGGAGTTAATTTTGGAAATTTAAAATTTTCCATAATGCAAAAAATAAAAGACAATTGTAGAAAAGAGAGAACACAACACCAAGAACACCCCCCCTTTTTACTAAATCACGAAACTCCCCCAAAAGATATGCTTTTAGCACTTTATTAGTAGTGCAATTGCAATGGGCCACTTGCCAATTTTTGCCTTTGTGGACTTCTGGTTTTTCTTATTACAACCTTTATAAGGATTACAAATTTTGAACTTTACAATGTGCTACAATTCTGAAGCAATACAAAGCAAAGAATGGCCCTATTTCTAAAAGTGACACTTTTGTCCACATAACCCTACAATCTGACTATGGATCTAGAAAGTAGATGAAAAATAATGCACTTTCAAAAAAATGGAACCTATTTTCGACTCCAGATGTGCCCGTATGAAGCATTTGAAGTTGCAAAATGCAGGATTATGCAAGCACAGTCGCCAAAAAATGTAATTTATGACAAATCCTTACACCAAAACCAAAAAAGAGATGCACTACTAAAATGATTAGGAAATTCTACCCAATTTCAAAAAAAATGCACTTGATTTGGAGTTTGGATGTCTGAGTTATGGCCTCCCAAAGTTGGACTGCAAAATCAAAAATCAATCTAGAGAGGGGTCACATCAACAAAAGATGGGGTTAAATTTGACATTCATACAATCATCGCAGTAGTTCAAATTAGCCTTGGAATGATGGTCAGACAACCATCAAATTTAGACATGTGAAATAATGATGTTAGTCTCCTCTTGCCCCTGTGACGATGTCAGTGTGACATCATCTGATGATGTGGTAGTATGGTATTGTATGGACCATGCAAAAAAAATGTATATATATATGTTTGTGTGTGTGTGTGTGTGTGGTAGGGTATAGCTATTGAGTGTGTGCACTACATGTCACTGAGTCAGATTGTACAGCCACTAAGTTGTACCCTTACATGGAGGTTGGCATGGGTATAGATTGCACTGACTCCACCTGACATGGGCAAATGAAATGTTGACACATTGCTGCCTATAAATTGTTGGCGTGGGTGATGTGTCTACTAGCTGTCATGCATGGTAGGTATGGCATAGGATGTGTATCAAATTATTAAATGCTGCTTGGCAGCCTATTCATACATCATGGACCACAGAGAGTTACAGTCACTGTAGGCAAGGTTTTGGCCGGGAAGCAATTTTGTGGGCTGTCAGGAAATATTTTGGCGATGTTCTTCTTACCCTGCCACAAGCAATAACATGGCTCACCAAAAGACTGAATACTATTGCCAAATTTTGTATATCGCACTGAAAAAGTGTTTAACCCATTGATACTTGATTTTAATCCCACATGTGTAGGTATAGCACATGAAGCATTGTTTAAAAGGAACCTTCTACGGGTGTATAACAAATGAGCCCATGCGGTGGATGGAAGGTAAGTGGGCTACCAGGTGTTAAGTGCTATGTTGCTACCTATGTAGAATATTGGAATATTCACATGCCAATGGAATTGAAGCCCGCTTGATTAATAATATCCCTACGAAATAATTAACAAAATATTGAAATTGCAGAGCAAGGGTGTGATTGCCTGGTTTTGCAAAAAAAATTCTCTGATTGGCCAACTAATGAATTTTTTTTTAAAATACCTAGGCAGAGATGAAATAAAATTCAGATATAAAAAACTAATAATCAGATCAATTAAAGGATCATACATGGTTTGCAAATTGGTGCCTTCGGGTGCCGGTTTGCAAAAAAAAATTTCCTCACGATCAAATTTTGCCTAGCATAGGAAAATTTATAGTCAATCTTCATAGAATTGATGTTTCAAATGCAATGGTGAGGTCAGATCTAGCTCTAGATGCTCTCAATTCCTGTGGATGCTCTGGATTGGGTCAAGGTGTTGAAGCATGAATGGTCTCAAATGGCTATGTGTAGAGAATCTCCCCAAGCTCTAATACCATGTAAGAATTTTTCTTAGGGTAGAATTCACCTAGTTTAGTAGTGTAAATTGAAAACTAACTATTAAATGAAAGCTTTAACCATACTAAACAAGCTAACACTTAAGATAGGACCAAAGAAGACCATATGGAGGAAAGTAGACCAAGAATGGTAAACTCCTCAAATGCTTCTCATGATGACGAAGCTATGTCCCTGATGAGAGGGGATGTATGCTCACTTTGTGCTCAAGCTTCCAATGGATGGGGGTTTTTACCAAGTGTGTGCATGGGCGAGGGTTTCAACAAGGGAGTCATGGAGGTATTTCAGCATTATAATGGGATTTTGGTAGTTTATGAGCTCTCAAAATAGCATTATAACTTTGCATGGAAGGTGGATTCTTTTAGTGAAGAGAGAGGGTTCAATTTATAGGCCAAGGGTTGAAGGAAGGATGGTCAAGATTTCAAGATGATGAGATGGTGAGGGAGAGTTAGGATGTACTCAAAAGGGAGCACAAAGATTGTGCTAGTTTAGCACCAATGGGGAGGTGATAAGTGTCACAAGGAGAATGCATGTGAGAGGATAGGATAAGGGTTGGTCAAAGGCTTGATGAGGGTGGTTGAGTATGTAAGACTCATGTAAGAGATGTAAATGAGGATGGGAGAGGTGTAAGAGATGTGTAAGGGTCATTTATGTTGGAGGGTGAGTGGAGAAGATATTTGTTGACTTTGGCTTGGGTTAGCAAGTCTTAACCCATGTTTATGATTGTGCACATGATTAGAAGAGGATTTAGGATTAGCTTAGAAAGGGGAGTTAGGTGATAAATTGATTTAGCTTTGATGGGATGGGTTAGTTAGGAGGCTAAGTGAGGTTAGTATGGCTGAATGGGTTAGATTAGGGGTTAGGATAGGGTTTAGGAAGACTTTTTGGATTTTAGATATTTTATTCAATAAAATGGGAGTATGGAATTAAATTGAATAGATTTAGTCATTTATCCAATTTAATAGAGGAATTGGGATTTAATTGATAAATTGATTTTGGGTGATCATTTGATTTTATCAATTGGACTATAGTTAATTAAATTAATTAATTGACTAGGGGATGATGATTAATTGATTAACTAGGGGATGATGATTAATTGATTAAATAATAAATATTTAATCAATAATGTCCTAGGAGATGACTAAATATGGTTACTTATTGATGTAATCTGATTTAGGTGTCTACATTTTGCCCCTCTTTGACATAGTGTTGAAAGAAGTTCAAACATACACGACGTGAAGAAGACTTTTTGAAGCAACATGGTTGCCCCAGTTTTGAGCAGAAAGGAAGAGAATGGAAAACTAACTATTAAATGAAAACTTTAACCATACTAAACAAGCTAACACTTAAGATAGGACCAAAGAAGACCATATGGAGGAAAGTAGACCAAGACTGGTAAACTCCTCAAATGCTTCTCATGATGACAAAGCTATGTCCCTGATGAGAGGGGATGTATGCTCACTTTGTGCTCAAGCTTCCAATGGATGGGGGCTTTTACCAAGTGTATGCATGGGTGAGGATTTCAACAAGGGATTCATGGAGGTATTTCAACATTATAATGGTATTTTGGTAGTTTATGAGCTCTCAAAATAGCATTATAACTTTGCATGGAAGGTGGATTATTTTAGTGAAGGGAGAGGGTTCAATTTATAGGCCAAGGGTTGAAGGAATGGATGGTCAAGATGTCAAGATGATGAGACCAAAGAGAGAGTATGATCAGAATGATGATATATTCATTCAATATGTCATATGAAAGTACACTAGGAGTGCCTGTATATAAAGGCCTTTGGAGAGCTTCTAGAATGCATAGAAGTCAGCATCATGATAAGTCATACAACCAAGCACATGTCCACTAGATATGGGTTATCCTCCATCAAGCATGGAAGTAAGTGCGATGATGAGAGGATAAGCCTACAAGGGTGTGACACACAAATTAGTGTTGTAGACACCATGTGCTAAATTAGAGTTGCATACATCTATGAGAGTACACAAAATCCTGAGTGTCTCACCTAAATAAATAATAAAATAATGCATTAACCCAAGTAAACTTAAGTAAAGTGTAAATAGTAAATACTTATTTACACCAAAAAAATCAACTATCTATCACAATTATGATGGATCCACCTTGAAAGCGATGATCAATTCTGGTAGCTATCCATTACTTTCACAACACATCTATTGCAACAACATCATAACTATGACGACAAGGTCCAACGGATAATCGTTGCTTCTATAGCATAGCTATTATACATATGTCGTAATTGTGATGGCGTACTATTGCAATAGTTTGTCATTGCAAAATAACTCCAAATGTTGTAGTGTCTATTGCTTCAAAACAAGTATAGAAGATTTAAGCTCATATCTTCTTTGTTTAGATTCAGATCTATATTTTAACACTAGTTATTTTGATGAATCTAAAGTTTACCCACCTAGATTTTGTCGAGCTTGAAGTGTAGAAGGAATGTTTCCTTGTTAGTTGGCTTGGGTTCTATTCAATTGCATCAATTATAGGAATTAGCTAGCCCTTAGATGTATTTTTTAATCTTCATGGTTATTTAAATACGGTTAAATCAAGAGCTAATAGAGACCTCTTGTCTTCACCATTCATTATTGTATCATACTCTAGTCTTGTCCTCTTATGACAAGGATGAACTCTTTTCCATAAATTTTATCTCACCAATTCTTTCTTATATTGGTTGATACTTTAATCCTATTTTGACATCAATGGCAACACTTATTCTTACCTATTTCACTAGTAAGCTCCATCGGTCACATAACTTGGCTCAATTTTAATAGGTATGCAAATAGCAACAAGGAGAAGATAATTTTTTGTTCAATGGTGGCTTTTCAAGACTAAAAATAATAAAAATAACAAAAAAGTCCAAGGCCTGGAAATCTAGCGGGGTAGTAATGGCTCTACATGATAGGTCTCTAAGTAGGAGGTGGTTTAGTGTGGAGCTCAATCAATTCCCAAGTCATATATTATTAGTTTATGGTTACTGATCAAGAAAGTATTGTACACCTACCATTTATCATGGGGTCCACACTTAACACCCTATATATATATATATATATATATATATATATAAAGTAGTTTTGGGTTGACTCGTCAATAATTTCCCTAGGGTGACTCATCAAGTATTATTAAGGTTTAGTTTTTAACCAACATCGATAAACTATCTAAAGGGATACAAATAAGCCATGGTATAATGTAGAATGTATCATATGGTTATTTTATCTTAGGTGTATAAAAATGTTGGACTCTTTTCTTGGTTGACATAGCCCAATATTGGGTGAACCGCATTGAAACTTGTGGCTTTTGTTATACTTATGTATGCTTTACTCCTTTGCATTATTGGTTATATTTTCTTGTAACTACTAGATTTATGTATTCTAATCCTAACAACTTATATCCTAACTAAGGTTAATTTATGTTTTAAAGGGTCTCATGGCCTAATGAAAAGTATTTTTTCCCCTCTTTGTTGAGTTAGTTTCCCAAAAATCAACCCCTGAAATCACTATAAAAGGAAGTTTTCTCCTCTTATTTTCACATCCGCAATTCGTTACATAACCATAATATCTCAAGCATTTACTCTTAAGAAATATATTGTCCATTCAAGGTGTTCAAGCAAGCTAGCAGTGTATTTGTCAAACATTGAATAATTTCCTTCTATAGATAATTCATTCCTCTATAGGAAGCTAAGGAGTAAGACATCAAGGGAGAAGATATACATAATTAATTCTTCTTGTTTTTTCTTTCATCCATGATTCATGATTTGGACTTGACTATTGATCTATTACATAAAGTGGAGATGCCCTACATCCTACATTCTATATTGCAACATAGAAAGAAAGCATTCATCTTTGTGGATATAGCATAGATATATCCATCCATAAAGGTTTGACAAGTAAGATATACTTACATTTATCTTTTTTTTATGATTTACTTACTTCATTTCAATTTTAATTCCTAAATAGTGGCTTGACCAAAGGAATCCCCTTTCTACAAACAATTTCCCATTCTCTTGTGTGTAGGTGTGGATTCACATAGTTAAATATCTAATAAAGTAAATCCAAAAATACAATTTTTGTCATAGATTTGAGACCTTTGAAATCAACCCTTTAAAGCTTGGGTCACCCCAAATCTAACTATACTAATTTATGTTACGCCAAGTGGACCTATTATTGGCACACTCATGTTTTCATAGTTGAAAGTTACAATTCTCAGGATTTAGGATCTTAGTTTGTTCCTGATTTTAACATAATCCATTAGGGTTTTTGCATATCTAAATTAACCTCTACTATCCCTCGAGGTGAGTTATTATTCTTTATCTCTCTTCCATAACACTTATTTTGGTACACAAGATTTGATGTATCAATATTTATCATTACATAAGTGTTTTCCTTACTTTCCATATATATACATTACATTAAATGGAAAATAACATCTTTAGAGGACAAAGGGGTCTTGGAATTAACACTTCCTCTTAGGTGGGAATCTTGTGTATTAGCATCCCTACATCTATTTCAGTAGTGTGATATGATTTTCATCGAAAAGGAGTTGACATTTTGGGATCCTCTTTTCCAAGTGCATAGCATGAAAGTGGTGATCTACCCTTGATTACCATTTTCACCTATACGTATGGGTATAGGACTAACATGACGAGAAAGAAATGTATTAATGATAGGTAATACTAATGTTGTGCATTGGTGGAGTATGGTATCATCCATCATACTATTTGTAATTCATGATATATCATTGCATGATGGATTATATTATTTTTACAAGGTAGAAGATTATCATGGAGTACATGGTTGAAATATAAATATCTTGAAAAGAAGAAAACAAGAAAGTTATCCAATTCTATGAAAGAAGAATGAGATAGTACTTGGTAAAACAACAACTCTAATAGAGAAAAGATTACATCCAAGGTATAAAAGGACTTGAGTATCTAGATAATATATTTGTCATTAAACATAAAAGATAGGAATATGTCAAAACCTAAATCCCATGCAAATTATTGAAAGAGTAACATTTAAAATGAGGAGGAGAGGGGTGGAGGGAGATAGGAAAATATATAAAACATTATCTATACCTAGTTTGATTATACATGAAAAAGTACAAGTGGTTTTAACCTAGAAATTATGGAAAGAGATGATAAATCAAGGTTAATACATATTTGGAAACCCTGATTTTTGTAAATTAACACCGCAAAGACATTGAGTCATAAGAGGTGTAATTATAAACATGTTCACAAAAAATATGAAGACAAATAGATTTTCTCTAAAAATGTTATACGTATCAAATTATTGAGAGCATAAAGTTCAGAGCTAGAGATATCATAATATTGGAATATTAAATTGTGAAGCTAAAAAATTAAATGTAAAAGATAAATGTACTTAGCTTTAAAATCAAGAAGGAAGAAGGAGGAATGAAGAATAGTATCAATGCTTTTCTAATTTTCACCTCTCTCAAGGTTACAAATAATAGTTATGTATTTGTAACTTACCTTGAGTTTAGACTAATCTATCAAGTTTGTGGTTGATCAAATTCACATATTTTGATTGTTTCCATGAAGAAAAATTTATTATAGAGGCCACAAAATTGATTTGGTTAAATGTGGGCTCCTGTTTTTTATTCACACTCCACCTCTTTGAATGTGGAGGACTATTAATGTTCATAATTTGAAACATGAGAGATTGTCAAGTCGATAATTTCCCTTTAGGAATTTTTGGGTTGACTGGTCAAGAATTTCCCTAGGGCGACTCATCAAGAATTTTAGGGTTTACTTTTTAACCGAACCTACATAAAGAGATATAAATAAGCCATGGTATAATGTAAAATGTATTAGATGATTATTTTATCTTTGTTATATGATAAGATTGGAATCTTTTTCTAGTGGACATAGCCCAACACTAGGTGAACCGCACTAAATCATTTTGTCTTTTGTTATAATTATGTATGTTTTATATGTTATATTTTCATGTGACTATTAGATTTATGTCTTCTAATCCTAACAACCTACATCCTTACTAGGGAAAATGTATCTCTCAAAGGATTTTTTGGCCTAATAAAAATTAGTTTTCTTTTCCCTCTATATTGAGTTAGTTTCCCTTCAAATGATAGAGGGATCTTCGAATCAACACTTTCTCTTAAGTGGGAATCTTATAGAATAGCATCCCTACATCTATTTGGGTAGTGTTGATAATGTTTTTATCTAAAAGGAGTTTACATTCTAGGACCCCCTTGACCTCTTTTACAAGTGCACAACATGAAAGTGGTGATCTACCCTTGATTACCATTTTCACCTATATAGATTGGCATATGACTAAATGGAAAGTAAGAAATATATTAATGATAGGTAATATTGATGCCTTGCATTGGTGAAGGAAAGTGTGGTACCATTCATCATACTATGTGTATCACGTGATATATCATTATCTGATGGATTCTTCTTATTTTTACAAGGTATGAGATTATCATGGAGTGTATGTGTGAATAATATAAGTATCTTGAAAAGAAGAGAACAAACAAGTTATCCAATTCTATGAAAGAAGGGCGAGATAGTACTTGGTCAAATAACAACTCTATTAAAAACACGTTTACATCCATGGTATAAAAGGGCTTGACTATATTAAGAATATATTGTCATTATACATAAAAGATGGGAACATATCAGAACCTAAATCACATGCAAACTATTGAAGGGGTAATATTTAAAATCAGTATAAAATATATTGGGGAGGTGAGGGCAAGAGTAAAATATATAAAACATTTTTTATACCCAGTTTGATTTTACATGAAAAAGTATATGCGATTTTAACCTAGAAATTTGGAAATAGCTGATAAATCAAGGTTATACCATATTTGAAAACCCTAATATTTGTAAATTAATAACCCAAAGGTATTGAACCATAAGGGCTATAATTATAGACATGTTCACAAATTATGAATAAAAATAGTTTTTCCTCAAAAAATGTTATACATGTCAATTATTGAGATCATAAAGTTTGGAGCTAGAGATATCATAATATTGAAATATTAAATTGTGAAACTAAAAAATTAAATGCAAAAGGATTAGTGCATTAAGCCCTAAAAGGAAGAATGAAAAGTAATATCAAATTTTTTTTCTAATTTTTGTCTCTCAAGATTACAAATAATAGCTATGTATTTGTAACTTACCTTGAGATTAGAATAATATATCAACTTTGTGGAAGATCAATTCACAAATTTGAATTGTTTTCGTGAATGCAAATTTATCCTAGAGCCCACAAAACTAATTTGGTCGAATGTGAGCTCCTCTTTTATAATCACTTGGTTCACCTCACCTCTTTTAATGTTAAGCACTAATAATATTCATTAACTACTAAGAAAGATTATGAATTCATAAGAATTATGCTTCCTAGATCAATACCCTAGATACAACTAACTTCGTTATCATAAAAACAATTGAGAAGACCAATCATATCAAAGACATAATTTTATATTAATCCGTTCTCTCAAGATTATGTTTTCCTAGATCAACCCTCTCCAATACGGCTATCATGAATTAAAAAGATAATATTCACATCGGAGATACAAAATTTTACTAAGACTTATCTTAGAATGATCCAAATTCTAAACTCTACCCACAAATTTGTAGTGTCGTCTATGGTGCAACTTATACGCACCCCTTTACAATGAAAATATAAGAAATTTAGACTACTAACACTAAATAACGAAACAATATAAGTTGCACCATAGCCAATGACAAAATTTTCCATTTGATTGATGACAAAACTCCAGATCACACCGTACCTTAGAAGAGTGCCCTTCAAATGAGGGAAAGTCTTAAAAATTAAGAATTTGATATTTAGTCTACCGTTCACACATTTCTTGTACGGCCAAAATTACATAATGCTGCGTATTGAACAATTCACGCTTCAAGACAAAATTCCTTCTTACATTACAACTCGTAGAATTCAGAACCAGGCGCCATTAAATGCATTTGTCTACTTTAAGAATAAATGCTTAAATTAAAACTCCAGCTGATCCATATAAGAACAACAGTAGTAAAAGCATACAGCTCACCTGTGTTGATCTTAATATTTGCTGAACAAATTGCAGTTTTTTTTGGCTTGTGTCCAATCAATGCCGACCATTTCTGTGGAATCACAGCTACAATCAATTTTCTACAATTGGAGATAAAGATTTCCCATTTCTTATATTTGCTGTTATTCTGTCAACTAAAACGCAAAAGTAGTATTTATAAGGAGAGTTGGGAAAATATCTCTCTCATGTATTGTGTTTTAGTTTGTTACATTTAATGTTAGATTTTTCTATTTTTGGATTAAATTGCGTTTGAATTTTGGTTATTAAGGTTTGGGATCATATTGCATAATTTATTATTATTAAAATAAAGTAATAGTTAGAGAGCAAAAGAGATCAATTTGAGTATATTTCTTGTTAGGAAATGATAAATTACTTAACATCTTCATTTGATGTCTTCGAAAGGATAAATTACTTAACATCTTAACTTGATGTCTTCAAAATTATAAGTTCACTTATTGTTAATAACAAAGTCTCAAATTAACATCATCAAAAATGATGGGACATTACTTTTTTATTGGTGTGTACAAAAAACCTAAAAAGGAGTCTAGTGTAGCTATGCATTAAGTCACTTTGCTACTTTTTACATATAGGAAATACATTTCAATCGTTACAAATGCTAGGGGAAAGGAATACATTTCAATCATTACAAATGTTAGGGGAAAGGAATACATTTCATGAATGCCAAGGGAAAGGACCCACATTTTACATGTAAGAATATGTTTCATTCATCATGTGTACAAGGGGAGAGGACCCAATAATTAACACTCTTCAATAGTTTTGATAGGCCTTGGCCTTGCTATTTAAGGCTCAATATTTTTGACACATCTCATAATTGAATGAAATGCATTCCTTAGATTTAAAAAGCAACAATTCATGTGATGCCACATCAATGTACCAATAAAACATGACTTAGTGCACAAGTATTGGTCTCACTTTTTTGTGAGTCCTTTTGGGTAACTTGGCAAAAAGTATACTGATGTGACATCACATGTGATTATGTGGCATGAAACCTTGACTTAAAATAAAGGACTTTCCAAATATGGAGTAGCAAAAAATTGAAATTTCCACATAAGATTTCTTAGAAGCATGAAATTAGGATTCTTAACTATTGGAACCTCTCCCTAAATGACCAACATAACTTTGAAATCACAACCACTAAAACTATTTAAAATATTGAACTTTAAATCAATATGGATTATCACTAGTACTTATATTGGATCATCTTCCCCAATCTACCTTTACTCTTTGTTTTCTTTCTTTTCCTCTAGTAGGGGAAAAATTCAAAGCTCATTGTTTGAAGAATTGCCTAAGTTTTTCTAAATAATTGACCAAGGAACTAGGTATTTTTTCTTACAATTGATTGCTAAAATTTAAAGGATACAAATTCATGCAAATTTAAAGGATGTGAATTCATTCAACTAGATTAACTTTTTTGAATAGATATTCATATTTTACAAGTCCCTTCTTACAATAAAAGTTTTTGAATCAACTTTATCAAATAGGATACTACATCAGCATTTTTTAATTGACATGTTTAAAACAAATTGTAAAAGAGAGTGGTCATATTTTAATGGTGTGTCAATATAGCATTCAAGGGAGTCTTATTTTCCAATTAAAGAATACATTTTATTGATTATAACTACTAATGATCAACACTAACAACTTTCAAATCACAACTATCTATGCATTTAAAATAGTAGAAAATAAATCCTCTCTTCTACACCATTTATACTCTTCTATCATTTTTCATTTTGAATAGGATGAAAATTGAAAGTTAGTAGATAATTTTTTCCAAAATAATTGACTTAAAAATTAAATCATTTTTTAAAAAACAAATATCACTAAAATTTGAAACATATTCATTCTACTAAAATTAACTTCTTTGAATTCATTATAAAATATGACAAGTATAAGATCTAAAAAAGGCAAGAATTATAATGGAAAACATATATATGGGCTTTAAATAATTTTTTTTTAAATCTATTATAAATATGTTATATTCTAATATTTTCAAATTTAAATATTTTAAACTTTTTTTGGATCAAGAAATATTTTTTCTAATTTTTGAATACTGTAATATTGTTGGATTATTCAAATAATAAATACTTTTAAAAATGAAAAGATATTCATGTTTTTCTATCCTTTCTACTTTTCCTCACCTTTAAGCCCTTGTGATATGTTTATCACTATTGGTTGGGACATTGTTGACCATTATAAGATTGCCCATACTTGTGAGTTGGTAGTTTATTACATTAATGTTCAACGATCATGCCTTCCACTTTTTCAATTGGTTCCCCAATTTTGAAGCTTCTTCCTACATTCCCTCTTCTAACCTTAGATGGTTTAGTTTATGATTCCTTCCCGTAGAAGTTGTATGCTAAGAGATCTCAAAAATTAAAGGAGAATGTATGGGTACATTGCTAGTTTATTAGAAACCAAGTTACGACACTAGGGAACTTAAAATATTAGTAGAAATCAACCCCTTATGCAAAAATAAATTGGTGCATATTAACATAGAGTTAGGAAATTATGATATTTTTTCTAGATCTTACATATGATCGGTTAAGGAAAGAAAACTAATTTCACCAAATATATTCTCCACTCTATCATCCATTTTGGAAAAGTAGGATTTGTTAGAAAGTAAAATTCACCAAGATAACTAAGAAGGTGGGGAGCGAATCAATTATGCAACTGAAACAACTCTCAATATCTTCTTTAATTTTAAAACATACAAATAGTAGATGCAACAACCCTAGAAAGATAACCATACACAATAACACTAGATCTGTTAATTAGGGAAACTTTTGATCAAAAGGAAAACCCCAGTAGGGAAGGTACCATCCACAAGATGGTGTACTAATATAAATGTTCCTTGTGAAAGGATGGACCTTGTTAGGATTCAATGAAATACAATCAATACATATGAGTCCCTGTTAGGAGACTTTCAATCCTTGTTAGGGGATTCTAACCTTGTTAAGAGTTCAAAGAAAGATAGATGAACCCACTATCTAAATAGCTTCAATACTATCCTCATTGAATAATACAAGTGTGCATCAACAACTTTCTAATAGAAACTTCTTTGCCAAATATAGGTCCTTGTAAGCTCACCATGCCTCAATTATACCAATCTCTGTTCTAATCTAAAAGATATTTGCATGTAAGCTTGTATAATACAATATCACATGTAATGATCTAACTGATGATTACAACCAAGGAAAACATCTTTCCTTTACACCAAGACCTAGAATAAATTATTGACTCATCCTTGAGGCTTTCCAAATTTACAATAATAATATAGGACCAATGTGAGATATTACATTACAATATTACATCTTTTTCACAGTTACAAGAAATTGCTTGACTAATAATATTTATAACTGTTGGAATTTACAAGTGGGAAGATTTACTTCTAAGAAGGGGGGGTGAATCAGAAGTAAATAATTTTAACCTTTTAAAATATTTTAGCTGAGATCATTCACATGCATCTAATATATCTACTTAACATGAAAAATAAAGACATGCATGGAAATAGATAACACAAGATTTTTGTATCCCCTAAACCTCCAAAATGAGAAGGTAAAACTAGGGTGGGGATGACACCCATAAAGTATTACTGCAATAGGTTACAAAGTTTGACAACTTCCAATGGTCTACCCTGTGAAAGGTCTATCTTGTTAAAGACTTTACACCCTTTTAAAAGTGACCTGGTTAAAGGATTTACAAACATTCACTTGGAATGTTACCATGTTAAAGGAATGTTACCCTGTTAAAGGAATGTGTCCATATTCTTGATAGTAATGATAGCTATACCTGGTGTCAAAATATTTGATGCATGAGCATCCTGGGTTGCATGGCTATCTTGCATGTTTAGTAAGTTAGTTAGTTACAACCGAGTTGCAATATCTTGTATTGCTGATTTTTCTATATTTGTCAAGTTCACAGTTGCTGCCAAGTTATCCTATAGTTGTCGAGTTCCTTTGGTTGTCGAGCATTGCCAAGTTCCTTTAGTTTCCAAGTGATGTCAAGTTTCCTTTTGTTGCCGAGTATTGATGAGTTTATCAAGTTGTAGCATTTGTTGGATTCTTCATTTGCCTAGTTTTCTATGTGTGATTTCTTGTTGAAGCCAACATTTGCATTTGATTTAGTGGTAGGTATTTGTTGAGAGCCAACTTGTGGCTTATTCTAGCATTTAATATTAGAGTTTATTTTGTTGTAATTGCAACAAGCCAACTTGTGGCTATGCGTATATTTAAAGAGTTCTTTGGTAGAGTCCTGGGTATGGAAGTTAGGAGTAAGAAAATAGGAGAAGTAGAAGCAAGCCGAATTATGAAGTTTGATCTTGTGGATCGATTATGATTGTAATGTGGCCATAACCCAAAAGGCCTTATAGTTGGGCATGTATCTAATATTTTGAATGAATATATGAAAGAATTTGTTACTCTATCTCCCAGGTTTGTTGTTATTCAGTGTTTGTTTTCCATTGTGTTGTCTCTTGTAGGTGCTCTGGATAGCTGGGTGTGCCTTTGGCCTTGGTTATCTCATCCTTCCCTACGCCAGGTGGTATCAGACTAGAGGTGCATCCTTGTGGAGATCAGATCACGTAGAACCCTAAGTTGACTTGGGTTGTAGGGTTGCAAATATGAGGATTTGACCTATAACTTATAGAGGGTTACGATCTTGTAGGAACCTAATTGTAAAGATGGTTCAAAGTAGAGGAAATACTAACAATGTTGTATCAGATACATTGAGATAAATTGTAGCCAGACTATATGTTGTAGAGAGAACCTAGAGAAGAGGAGCACATCTTGATGATGTGAGTGATGATGAAGTAGCAACACCAAACCCTAATCTAGAACCTGAAGAAGATCAAGATGAGGCAAGATTTTTGAGAGTGTTGTCTAGGGAAAATTCAAAGCCTATTATATAAGTTGTTTCTTATGATGGAAAATTGGATACCAATGTTGTGTTGGATTGGATCTCTAAAATGGAGAATTTCTTTGAGTATGAAAGCACTCTTGATAATAGGATGGTGAAGATTGTAGTTACATGTTGAAAGGACATGCCTCACTATGGTGGGAGAATTTACAAACTAATAGACAAAGGAAAGGAAAGGAGAAGATCAGGACTTGGCCAAAGATGGTGAACAAGGTAAAGATCAAGTTTCTTCCTGCTAATTACCAAGTTAGCTTGTTGAGAAAGATGCAAAATTTGAGACAATGAGACATGAATGTGAAGAAGTATACTGAGGAATTCTATAGATTGGACATCAAATCTAGACATGTGGATGATGATGTTGAGAAAATTGAAAGGTACATAAATTAATTGAGATATGGAATTCAAGACGAGATAAATTTTGTGAAATTGGAAAGTGTGGAGGAAGCATACCAATATGCCTTGAAAGTTGAGGAGATCTTGATAAAGAAGCATGAACAAAGAAAAAGAGGTAGAGGAGGTAGATTCTAGAGAGGCAGAGGTAGATCTTATGGAGAAGGTGGTAGGTCTAATAGTTTTGTGCAAGATAAGGGAAAATCTAAATGGAAGAATGATGATATAGGCAAGACCAAGTGGAAAGGTGGTGACTCTTACCAAGGAGGTATTGGTTCTTGCTGAGGAAGAGTTAATTCTTATTCTAGAGGTGGTTTTTGTGGTAATTTTTTTTAATGTGGTAAATAAGGGCATAGATCCTTTGAATGTAGATCCTCTAAAAGTGGGCAAGGTAATAGAAATTTTGTGGTACAAGGAGACACTGAGGGTTCACCGAGTGGACCTGAGGCTGGAGAAAATCTAATGGTGAGAAGAACCTTATGCAATAAGGGAAGTGATGAGGAACCTATCCTAAGGAGAAGTATTTTCAAGAACATATGTAAGATAGTTGAAAAATGTTGCAAGGTGATCATTGATAGTGTAAGTTCTACAAATTTGGCATCAGAAGAATTGGTTACAAAGTTGCAGTTGCAGAGGTTGGAGCATCCTAATCCTTATCATGTTTTTGTTGGATACAAATGATTAATTGTGTATTGTCTTTGATGCTACAAAAAATTCATATCATTACTGGTTAGTGTATGAAAAGCTCTCTCAGGAAGTGAAGATAGTTTTCTATGTCTACTGAGTGTTCCAGAGTTTTCCTAGTTTAGAAGGGAGTGTCTACCGAGTTCACTCAAGCACCAAAGGATAGTTTGTAGAAGATGAGTGTTAACTGAGTTCACTCGATTAATGAAGGAAATGTTGGATGGAACTAGTGTTAAACAATCTCACTTGGTTACCAAAGGATTTGTGCAAGTATGCATGGAAGATTTTGAAGATTTAATAATGCTAAGAGGAAGTGAATCAGAAGGATAAGCAGAATATCCTTGCAAATTTGAAAGGATACATTTGATCAAGAAGGATCAAGTACAACCCAAAATTGAGATCTATAATCAGGAATTGAGTTGCATCTAAAGTGGATCATCTCATTGTTACTCTCTAACCATTGTAGCAGTGACCTAAATCTCTTAACAAAGTTGGCTTAATAGCCATTTGTAAATCCTCTAACAAGGTGACAGTTCTATTAAATTTTTTAAAGACCTCTGATAAGGCCACTCCTAACAAGGTGATTAAATATTCTAATAGGGTCACACATAATCTTGTGTTTTGTAACCTTTAACAGGGTTGGCTCCTAATAGGGCTCACTTCAGAAGAGTGAAAATAGTGGCTAGTTGCAATTGGTGGTTTTTCCCAAATTGGGTTTCCACGTTAAAATCTTGGTGTCAAATGTGTTCATGTTATTTATTTTTGGTGCTTGAAACTAAGTTAAATTAATGATATTCATAGATAAAATCTTAAGATATTCATGTTAAGTAGTTACCAAGCATTCTCAGCATTTACCAAGTTACATCATTTCTTTGTTTGCCAAGCATCAACAAAATTCAATTTTTAGAGTTTATTTTATAATTATTTGCCCCTCCCCTCTTAGTTACCCCTCTTATATTTCTAACAATTGGTATCAAAGCTTTTGGTGCTTGCAGAGAAGGTTTCAAGGACCTAAGCTAAAGATCAAGATGTCTTACAGAAGAGAGATTCCTAAGTTGAATAGAGACAATTTTGTAGCATGGCAAGGACTTATGAGGTTACATTTGGCTACCATCAGTTATTCGAGTTGTAAATATCTTGATTTTGAATACAAGACTCCCACTGGAACATTATTAGTTGAAGACAATGATGAAAAGAAGAATCATATCATGATGATTGATATTGCATTTTCTCTCAGTTATATTGAATTTGATGAGGTAAAACACTATAAAACTGCTCATGAAATGTGGACCAAACTGAAAAACATTTATGGAGGAGATGACAATGTAAGAAAATCCAAAGCCAAAAGTCTCAAAGGTCATTTTGATTAGATGAAAATGAGAGAAGATGAAAACATTGCAAAATATGTGAAAAGAATCAAAGCAAGTGTGAGCACAATCAAGGCATCTGGAGGAGACATTGATGACAAAACTATTGTAAGAAAGGTCCTCAGAACTCTGCTTCCTATTTATGCAATTAGAGTGCTTTCTATTCAAGAGATGAGATGTGATCCAAATAATAAAATAACCTTGGATGCTCTAGTTGGAAGATTGATAGCTTTTGAATTCAATAACTATGATAGCTATGTTCCTAGTTCCAAAAATATTGAGTCTACATTTGAAGCCAAACTCTCACTCAAGGAAAAGAGCAAGAAATAAAAGGCCAATCAATCAAGAAGTGAAGAAGAAATAGAAGAAAGTTCTAATAGTTATCTTGAAATATTTGAAGCCCTACTTGCAAAGAAATACTCCAAAGGTAGAGGAAAGTACAAAGGTAAAATTCCTCTAATCTACTTTTCTTGTGAAGAAGTTGGTCATATTGTTGCTAGGTGTCCAAACAGAGAAAACAAGGATGAGAAGACAAGTAATAAGTACAAAGGCAAGAAGGAATTCAAAAATTACAAGAACTACAAGGACAAAGGTAAGAAATCTTGTTTTATGGCTAAAGATTCTGATAACAGTGAAAATGAAATGGTATATATTGATGTAAAAGATGAATTTGATGATGAAGGAGATAAGATGGCACTTATCTCTCATGTTAGCAAAAATGATACATGGATTATTGAAAATGGTTGTTCACATCATATGACTAGAGATAAAACAAAATTTGAACACATAGAACATTGATGATAGAAAAGAATGTTGCAATCAAATACTGGAAGGAAGCTATCAACACTACAATTCATACCTTGAATAGAGTACAACTGAAGAAAGATTCAAATCAAACTCCTTATCAACTATGGTATGGCTACAACCCTAATGTATATTATTTGAAAGTATTTGGTAGAAAATGTTATATCTTGAAAGAATCGAGAAAAGGAAAATTTGATGTCAAAGGTGATGAAGGCATATTTCTAATATACTCTTGGAGAAGTAAAGCATACAAATGTTTGAATTTGTCTACTCATAAAATCATAGAAAGTGCACATGTGAAAATTGATGAGTTTGTAGAAAAGAGTGAAGAAGAAAGCAAGCAACAAAGAGCCAAATGATTATAGAAGATTTGTTTACTATGAACTTGATACCCTACCAAATCTATCTGAAAGAAAGGAAGCTTCACATCCTGAGTCCCCAAAATCTCCAATAGTTATCGAGTTGCAGATAGTACAACCCGAGTCACAGTCTACAGGACTCAAGTCACAGTTAGAGGCTATCTAGCTACTTCAAGAGAAAACTAAGTTTGATGGACCCGAGTCATAGACAATGGGACCCAAGCTTGATACTAAATTTCATGATAAAATTAGTGAAACTTATTCTAAATCCAAAGAACTTGTGTTAGCAAGATATGTCAAAAGGCATCATGCACCTAATCAAATCATTGGAGAAAAAATTGATAGAACAATGATAAGAAACAAATTGAAAGGTACATGTTTACTTGCTGAATTTGAACCTAGAAATATTAAAGATGTGTTGGATAATGAAAGTTGGGTTGAAACAATGAATGAATAAATAGAACAAATAGAGAAGAACAAAACCTGGACTCTTCTTCCTAGACCCAAGGATAAAAATGTAATCAGCACAAAGTGGGTGTTTAGAAACTAGCTAAATGAAGATGGAAAAGTATCTAGAAATAAAGAAAGGTTGGTAGGTAAAGGTTATTCTTAAGAATAAGGTATTGATTATGGTGAAAAATTTTCTCTTATTGCAAGATTAGAAGGTTTTAGAACTCTACTAGCATATGCAACACAGAGAGGTTTAAAAGTTTATCAAATGGATGTCAAATCTGCATTCTTGAATAGAATTCTTATTGAGGAAGTCGACATTGAATAGCCAGAAGGTTTTGTAGATCCTAACAAAAGGGATATGGTCTACAAATTACACAAGGCATTATATGGTCTCAAGCAAGCTCCTTGAGATTGGTATAAAATACTTCATAATTACTTGATACAGATTGGTTTTCAGAGAACAAATGATAACAATAGTCTATATATCAAAGAAGGACCAGACAAGAAGATTGTGCTGGTAGAAATATTTCTTGATGATACCTTATTCACAAGAAATGATGACATGTGCAAAGCATTTTCAGAAGAAATGAGTAAAGAATTTGAGATGTCTATGTTTGAAGAAATAAAATTCTTTGTTGGATTACAAATTTGGCAGAAGAAAGATGGTATCTACATTAGTCAATCTAAGTATATTAGGGAGATACTAAAGAAATTTGGAATGGAAGATTCAAGACCAATTGGAACCCCTATGTCTACTGGACATAAGCTTTCCAAGAATGATGATTCCAAAGAAGTAGATTAGACCACATATAGAAATTTGCACTATGTAGTGCATACAAGGCCTGATATTGCATTAGTAGTCAATATGGTGGCAAGATTCTTAGTAGATCCCAAAGAAAATCACATGATGAAAATCAAGAGAATCATGAGATATCTGAAAGGTACTGAAGACTATAGCTTATAGTAGAAACTTGGAAGCAATTTAGACTTGAAGGTATTCACTGATGTTGATTGGGCAGGAAGTGTTGATGATAGAAAAAGCACTAGTGGTGAAGCATTCTTTCTTGGTAAAAGACTAGTGTCTTGGACAAGAAAGAAAGAAAATTGTATCTCTTAGTCCACAACAGAGGCAAGATATGCGGTAGTAATAGTTAATTTTTCTAACATTGTTTGGTTCAAACAATTGTTGGAAGGAATGAAGATAGAAATAAAGGATCCAGTAGTCATATACTATGATAACTCTAGTACAATCAATATATCAAAGAATCCAATGATGCATGCCAAAACAAAGCATATTGTCATAAAATATCACTTCTTAAGAGAATTGGTGCAAGATAAAGTAGTTAGATTGGAATATGTGAACACAAAAGAACAAATTGTAGACATTTTCACCAAACCATTACCTAAGGATGCATTTTTTTATTTGAGAGGTAAGCTAGGGGTCATTCCCCTATCTGAAGCTCACTAAATGAAGCTTAGTGATGCATCAACTAGAGCATGTTGAAGATCAATCAGTTGGTGTTGTATTGATAAGGGTATATTGCAAATGAATTATTACTTAAGGGACATTAACATTCACTAAACATTGTCTTTGGCATGTGTTGTCAAAGAGGGATAAGTTTACTATCATATCTCATAGAAAATTTTGTTTTAATTAGAAGAAGTTTGCTATCAGAAGAAGTTGCTATAGATAGAAGTTTTCTAATAGAGGGAGAAATTGGAAGTAGAAAGAGTTCACACTAACAGAGGGAGTTCTCAAGGATGTGAATCAAAATGAAACTAAGGATATGTTCCTTACTTTATTCTTGTTCCAAAAATTTCATTATTTTTATATATGTTGTGTTGCCATCAATGCCAAGAGGGAGATTGCTGGATACAATTGATTAGTTATGCATTGTCTTTGATGTTACACAAATGTCATATCATTACTAGTTAGTGTATGTTGAGCTTTCTCATGTAGTGAACATAGTTTTCTGTGTCTACCAAGTGTTCTAGAGTTTTCTTAGTTCAAAAGGGAGTGTCTACTGAGTTCACTTGGGTGCCAAAGGAAAGTTTTCAAAAGATGAGTGTTAACCAAGCTCACTCAGTTAATGAAGGAAATGTTGGACGAAACTAGTGTTAATTAAGCTCACTCAGTTACCAAAGGATCTATGCAAGAATGCACTATTGATTGAGCTGTACTTGGTTCACACAGCAAATTTGTTTTTGAGTTAGTGTCTACTGAGCAAGGTCGGTTAACAAAGGATTTTCTTATTTTGGCATATTGAGTTAAATTGATTTATCTATTGATTCTAGCTGACTAAGAAGATGAAAATTAAGTATTCTAAGTTGTATATGAGCCGACTTGAAAATATGAAAGATATAAGTATAAGGTCAAGTTGAGATTTAGAAGAGTGTGAATGCATGGAAGATTTTGAAGATTTAACGATGCTAAGAGGAAGTGAATTAGAAGGATAAGTAGAATATCCTTATGAAGATGAAAGGATACATTCGATCAAGAAGGATCAAGTACAAGCTACAATTGAGATCTGTAATCAGCAATTTAGCTACATCCAAAGTAGGTCATCTCATTGTTACTCTCTATCCATTGTAGTAGTGATTTAAATCTCTTAACAGAGTTGGCTTAACATCCATTTGTAAATCCTCTAACAAGGTGACAATTCCATTTAATTGTTTAAAGACCTCTAACAAGGCCACTCCTAATAGAGTCATTAAATCCTCTAACAAGGTCACACCTGATAGTGTGATTTGTAACCTTTAACAAGGTTGGCTCCTAACAAGGCTCACTTCAGAAGAGTGAAAACAATAACTAGTTGCAATTGGTGGTCTTTCCCAAATTGGGTTTCCACATTAAAATATTGGTGTCAAATGTGTTCATGCTATTTCTTTTCTATGTTTGAAACTAATTTAAAGTAATGATATTCATAGATAACATCTTAAGATTTGCATGTTAAGTAGTAACTAAGCATTCTCAGTATTTACAAAGTTACAACATTTCTTTGTTTGCTAAGCATCAACGAAATTCAATTTTAAGAGTTTATTTTGTATTGACATCTAAGGGATCTATTTTATTTTTTAGTAACTAATTCACCCCTCCCCTCCCAGTTACTCCTCTTATATACCTATTAGTTTTATGGATCAAAGATGAACATAAGATATTGGTAAGTGAACAATGTATTGTGAAGTTCAAGATTGGACATTGCTTTGATGAAGTTTTATGTGATATTATGCCTATAGATTGTTGTTATATTTTGTTGGTTAGAACTTGAAAATATGATAGATATGCTATACATGATGGAAGATTGAATCAATATAGTCTTTGGGTGAATGGAAAAAAGAAAATATTCCTACCTTTAATTAAAAGTCCAAATGAGATTAAGTGTACTACTATGAGAATTTGCATGGTTAATGGAAAGCAATTTGAAAAGGAAATGAAGAAGAATCAAATTTGTTTTTTCATAATCCCTAGGAGACCAAGTTGTGCTAGTAGCAATCGAGTATCAAAAAGTAGTGCTAACCAAGTGCCAGTCAATAGTGATCAAGTAGCAGAAACTAGTGGTAACTGAGTGACAATAGAAACTGGTAGTATTGACCAAGTACTAGTAGAAATTGAATTTTTTTTGAATAAGTATAAAGAGATTGTTTCAGAGGACATACCTGATGGTTTACCACCAGTTAGAAGTATAAGTCATTGTATGGATCTGATTCCTAGAACTATTTTGTCGAACAAAGCACCATATAGATTAACACCTACAGAGAATGAAGAACTTAATAGGCAAGTGCATGAGCTATTGGAGAAAGGTTTGATCAGAGAAAGTTTGAGTCCATGTGTTGTACATGTTCTATTAGTACCTAATAAGAATGGAGAATGGAGAATGTGTACTAATTCCAGAGCTATTAACAAGATCACAATGAAATATAGGTTTCCTATGCCAAGGGTGGATAACATAATGGATTGTTTGAGTGGAGCAAAGTATTTTACCAAGATTTATTTTAAGAGTGGCTATCATTAGATTAGAATTAGAGAAGGTGATGAATAGAAGACTACTTTTAAGACAAAAGATACTTTGTCTGAATGGTTGGTAATGTATTTTGGTTTGACTAATACACCTAGTACTTTTATGAGGTTGATGAATGAAGTTCTAAAGATATTCTTGGGTAAGTTTTTTATTGTTTATATGGATGATATTCTAATATTCAATAAGACTAAGGAAGAACATCTTTAGCATGTTAGACAAGTATTATAGAGATTAAAAGAGGAAAAGTTGATGACTAATTTGAAGAAGTGTTCTTTTATGCAAGAGGAGATTGTGTATTTGGGATTTGTGATTTTAGCTGATGGTTTCAAGATGGATCCTATGAAGGTTAAAGCAATTTTGGAGTGGCCTGCACCTGAGAATGTGAGCGAGGTAAGATCATTTCATGATTTGGCTAGTTTTTACAAGAATTTTATAAGTAATTTTAGTTATGTCTATAATGCTATGACTGAGACAATGAGAGGAGATAAAAATGAATTCAAATGGACACATGGAGCTGATAATAATTTTGAGACTTTGAAAAAAAAGGTTGTTGAGTTACCTATATTAGCATTGCCTAATTTCAATAAGGTATTTCAAGTTGAATGTGATGCAAGTGATAGTGCAATAGGAGTTGTATTGAGTCAAGAAAGTAAACCTATTGCTTTCTTTAGTGAGAAGTTGAATGATGCTAAAAGGAAGTATTTTGTGTATGATCAAGAATTTTATGCTATTCTTCAAGAATTGAAGAAGTGGAGATATTATTTTATTCCCAAGGAGTTTGTATTGCATACTGATCATAAAGCTTTACAGTACTTGGGAGATCAACATAAGTTGAATCAGAGACATATGAAGTGCGTTGAGTATTTGCCAAGTTTTACATTTGCGATTAAGCATAAGAGTGGAGTCACTAACTAAGTTATTGATGAATTAAGTAGAATATGTTATTTATTGACTAAGATGAAGGTTGAAGTTCTTGGTTTTGATGAGATGAAGGAGTTTTATGATACTATTCCTAATTTTTTTGAGATATGGATAGAGTGTAGAGCACCTAGTTTGACATAATAGCCAAGTAAGTTTGATGAGTATTTTATTCAAGAAGGTATGTTGTTTAAGGGTATTCAGTTGTGTATTCCTAAGAGATGTATGAGATTGAATATATTTAAGGAAAAGAATAGTGGTGGATTGGCTAGGCATTTTGGAATTGATAAGACACTAAGTTTCTTGAAGGAGAAGTATTATTGGCCTCAGCTATATAAGGATGTTCAAAAGTTTGTAAGGGGTTGTGGATTTTGTCAAGTTGCAAAAGGAGCAAGTCAGAATACTAGTTTGTACACAACTATTATTATTCCTAAGAAACCTTGGAGTGACCTCAATATGAATTTTGTTCTTGGATTGCCTAAAAAAAAAAGGGATATGACTTTATCTTTGTTGTTGTGGATAGATTCTCTAAAAATGCTCATTTCATACCTTGTAAAAAAACATCAGATGTTGAGCATGTTGTTGATATTTTCTTTAAAGAGATTGTCAGATTACATGGATTACCAAAAAGTATTATCTCTAACAGAGACAGTAAGTTTGTTGGTTATTTTTGGAAGACTTTGCGAAAGAAGATGGGTACCAAGTTGAAGTATATTTCTACTTTCCATCCACAAAAAGATGGACAAATAGAGGATGTGAAAAGAAGCTTGGGTAATTTTTTGAGATGCTTAATTGGAAATGAATAACATAATTAGGAAGTGGTATTAGTACAAGCTAAGTTTTCATATAATAATTCTATGAATAGGAGTATAGTGAAGACACCTTTTGAGATTGTTACTAGAATGCAGCCTAGAGGAGTATCAAATTTAAGGGATATTGTTGGTGAAGAAAAGAGAAGTGATGTAGGAGAAGATTTTTCTAATTTCATAGAGTCTTTGCATAAGGAAGTGAAGCTAAAGTTGGAACAAAGTAATAAAAACTACAAGGAGAATGTCAATAAATCTAGAAGACATCATGTTTTTAAAGTTGGTGATGAGGTGATGGTTCATTTGAAGAAAGGAAGATTTTCTATTGGAACATATAGTAAGTTGAAGATGAAGAAGTTTGGACCTTATAAGATCTTGAGGAAGTTTGATAGTGGTAATGCTTATGAAGTTGAGTTGTCTAATGACATGGATATATCTCTCATATTCAATGCTTCTGATGTGTACAAATATCATGAGTCAAATGATGAATTTTTTGCATCAGATAATTATCCTAAGAAGCAGATTGAAGAGGTTGAACAGATACTGGATCAGAATGTTGGTAAGAGCAAAAGAGAAAAAGATTACTATGAGTATTTGGTAAATGTTGGGTGTTCATTTTGCATGAGGTCAACGGTAGGAATCCATTGCATAATTCTTCACTTGAAAAGCAAATCTTTTTAAGGATCCACTCCAAGGTTTAGTATTTGTCTTGCGACATACCAAAATCTGCTCAGTAGAAGATAAATGTGAGTGTTCACAAGGAGGCCTTTTCTAGTACCAAAGACTCTTTTTTCTCAAAATTGAAGTAAATATGTTCATTATCTCAAAATATCACACCAAAAGAATAATATTTTTCTATTTTTCAATGAATGCAACTCTAACAATGCAACTACTATAAGGTCCTATTCTAATAGGGGGTTAGTAAAGCAAATAATGAAACTGAAAGAAAATAACACGAAATTGAAATGACTTGAAACTGAAATTCCTAAATGGACATAAGCTACAGAACACAACACACTACGAGTTAAACCTTCGAAGAAATCGGTAGGAAACCAATGAAAATAGGAGCAGTGCTTCCTAGAATCCATTGATGCAATCATCAATGAGAATCTTAAACAAATTGAATGATGTTTCACTCCATCAAATCACAAGGCCACGAAAAGTGCACTCATGCGAGACAAAAAGCTATGTAGACACAATCGGGTTATCTCTTCTTAAGCTCGTTATGTCAGAGGAATTCATATATCTATAGCAAACACCAAAACTAAAAGATCGCACAACCAGAAACCACACAATAAACCTTTGGCTCAATCACAATCTCATGAATAAAATCCACAAAACAATGACACATTTAGGCAAGAATGACTACACTTCAAATGCGAGCACCAAAAGCATAATTTTATTGCATAATAACGGTGCCCCTTGTTATATTTTACAATGAGGTATTTATAAGAAATCATCTCCTCAATTTGTGTTGAGAATGAGAGATAACTTCGTGCAAAAAAAACATTAAAACAAACTAAATATATACAAACTATTAACTAATATATTTCTTAGAGGGACTCCATCCATATTTTATTCATTAATTGGATGCATGAGCCCTTTACATGCCAAAAAAAAAAAAAGAAAGCATGAGAGAGAAAGTAGGAGGCAACCATCAGTTGAAGTGGAAGTGCATGGAGACACCAAAAATAGAAGTTGGCCCTTCACTAGGTGTGTGTCAGAGTTAAACTACCATCAAAATGCATTCTCGATGCATGGAAAGTGCTATTTTTGGAACTGGTAGTTCACTGTCAGTGCACCTTTGAATTGCAAAACTATGAAGCTACATGAAAATGCGAAGCTGAGGAGCTGCAGACCTCAACTGCTCAATTTGCCAAAAAATCAAAGTTCTCAATTTTGAAAATAGTTTCTAGGTTTTCCTCAAATGGGGTTTTAGATCACTTTTTGTATACACTCTTTGCCCCCTTTTGATGATTTATACCCTCTTTGTAGCCAATCACTTTCATAAACTTGAACTTCTTCTGCTTCTTCAATCTAAAATCTTGAGGCACTTGTGTTGAATCTTGTCATTAATAGCTACATAAGATGAGGAACCTGATCTGCTTCATGTGTTCAACCTCTTTATCTTCAACCTTTGTCTTCTCTCCAACCACCCTATCCTTCCTGGTGAGAAATAAAGTGACCTAGATTATCCAAAATGATCAAATGTTTTAAACTTTTTCATATATTTTCGCAAATTTTTCTAGGCATTTTTTAATGGATTTTTCGGAGGTCTTCTGTTCAAAATTTCAAGTCAAGAACTTTTTCGATCACTAAAATTGGGCAACTAAAGGCTCATTTTTTTAGGGATTGAAATTAGTTCTTCAGTTCTTCTTTCCAATGGTGTAAACAGTTCTGAATTTTGAGTTCCGAGTCAAAAGTTATGACCCTGACAAGTTAAGGATACCTTTTTTACCTACAAAAAGAAGCAAATATTAGTCCGTAGAGTTGAAAAATACTTAACTAAGATGCACCCTAATGACACTAGAAGGAAAAACACTAAAAACTAGTTGTGCGGTGTGCAGGAGGTGAATGGGAGGCATGCGCAGCGCGAATGAATGTGCAGAGGAGCTGAGTATCCAACGTAGTGTGCAACGCATTTGAAGTGTACATGGCATGAATGAAGCATGCACGGTGTATTTTGGTGCATGCTCGAGCGCATGCATTTGAAGCGTGAGTGGCATGCATGAAGTGTTTTGGTGTGAGCGTGCGTTTGAAGTGCACGCAATGCATTTTAGTGCAAGTGCGCATTTGAGGCACGCGATGCATTTGGTGCATGTGCATGGTGCATTTTGGCATGAGTGCACATTTGAGGTGCACGACACATTTGGTGCACATGCACAATGCATTTTGGCACATGTGTGGTGTATTTGGTGCGCACATGCAACACATTTTGGCATGCATGCATTTGAGGTGTACATAGTGCATTTGGTGTGCACATGTGTTTGAAGCATGTGCAACATGTTTTGGTGCAAGTGCACGTGTTTGAAGTGCATGTGGCCAATTTTGGCATGCACACACATTTGAAGCGTGCGCAGCGCTTCTTCTTTTTCTTTATTTTTCTTTTTTTTCAATTTTTTGAATTTGACAACTCTAGAACTCTAACTCTAACAAAATTTTCTTCTCTCAACTCTCGACCTGGGAGTCTAAGAGTCAAAAAAAAGTAGGGGGTCCTCATTCCTAGTGAGGAATGGGGCATGTGTTGTGGACACCGCAATAGTGAAATGGAAGAACAAACCAATGGAAGATGCTACATGGATTTTCCAATCTGAGTTTTATAGGTTGTGACATCTCAATGATTCAGGGATATCATTTCTTTCAACCCTAGTTATCTGATGTAGGAGCATCCTAGGTTGCATGGCTATCTCGCATGTTTACCAAGTTACTTAGTTACTATCGAGTTGCAATGTCTTGCATTCCCAAGTTTTCTATGTTTGTTGAGTTCACAGTTGCTGTTGAGTTATCGTGTGGTTTCTGAGATCCTTTAGTTGTTGAGTTCCTGTGGTTGTCAAGTGTTGTTGAGTTTCCTTTGGTTCCCAAGTATTTTTAAATTTGTTGAGTTTTCTATGTGCAATTTCATGTTGAAGTTGAATTTTGCATTTAATTTAGTGATAGGTACTTGTTGAGAGCTAACTTGTGGATTATTCTAGTATTTAATATGAGAGTTTATTTTGTTGTAATTGCAATAGGCTGACTTGTGGTCGTGCATGTATTTAAAGAGGTCTTTGGTAGAATCTTAGGCATAGAAGTTAGGAGTAAGAAAATAGGAGAAGTAGAAGCAAGATGAATTGCAAATTTTGATCTTGTGGATCGAATCTAATTGTAATGTGGCCATAACCCAAAAGGCCTTACAACTAGGCATGTATCTAATATTTTGAATGAATATATGAAAGCATTTGTTCCTCTATCTCTTGGGTTTTCTATTATTTGGTGTTTGTTTTCCATTGTGTTTTCTCTTGCAAGTGGTTTGGATAGTGGGGTTTGCCTTTGGCCTTGGTTATTGCATCCTTCCCTATGTCAATCTTATCCAATAACTATATAGAAAAATGTCTACACACTTCTTAAACCCTTATTCCTAAAGAATCCCATAGAAAGGGAGACTTGAGAGGAGGCTTATAGCTCTCTATCTATGATGTACAAAGGTGCAAAATAGGAGTATGATAGCTCTCAAATGAACCAAGCTATGCAGCCCTTGCAAGGTGCACTCTAGAATGAGAGATTCAAAGGTGAGAGAAAGAGTGCTAGCATCCAAGAATCAAAATGTAAATGCAATGTAAGATGAAAGCTAAATGAAGAATGAAAATGGAAGCTAAACTAACAAGAATGTAAGTATTACAAAGTGTCATAGTTAAACTATGTGATCTAAGCTATAAGCATAAAGGAAATCTAAGATAATATGCCATAAGATACACTACAAGTAAGAGAATGAAGATGTAGGATAAATGCCAAATCAATGCTTTGGGTGCTCCAAAATCACCAAGAAAACTTGCAACATAACATTAGCATAAAAGAACTAGGTGATAGAATGAGGAGAGAGTCCTCCTTTTAACAAAAAATGGATGGTTGAGATTAAGAGACAATAGAGGCTTAATTAAGGGTGGAGAATGCAAATTGAGTGATCCATGTGCACAAGCATCCCACCTAATCAAGATTAATGGTGGAGTTCAAAAGGGTGAGATATGTGTGGAGGAAAATGAAGATTTTGCCCACCTTGGGAAGTGTGCACCTCATGTGAAACAAAAGGTATTTTATTTTATTTTTGAAATAGGAATAATTCTTTGTGTGCACACTTGGGATAAGTGGGACTTGGGGAATTTTATTTAATTAAAAGGGAGAAAGTTCTTTAATTTAAATAAAAGACTTAAGATAAGGTCATGAAACCATAGGTTATAATCAAATAAATAGATTTTTGAGGAGTTGATCAAAGATAAGCAATGAATAAATTAAGAAAAATGCTAGAAAGGGGGCTTATAGTCTAGATGACCATTCTTTGGTGATTACAATAACAAAAATGTGCATAGAAATAAAGAGGTCCTTTTGGAACCTGGTGTAACCAACATAGAGGCTACAATGCAAAATTTTAATATAGATCTTCGAGAAGATGATAAGAATCAAAATCCTAATTATGAAATAAAGATTTAGGGGAAACTTGGGATAGTTGGAAATCCTATATGTTGGAGTGTTTATTGACCTTGGAGTTAGAGGACTTGGTTGAAAGATGGCGATGCTCAATCACTAGTGAGGATTTATTGGGTGTAGTTTTTCCTCAAGGGCTCATGAGTGAAGAAACTTGGTGATACTTAAGGTGTTTGGTTGATGATCTTCTCGGTGGAACTTGGGTTAGGTGATGCTTGTGGGAGCTCAGTGGACATTCTTTCTCAATTTATATTAGTATGCTCGATGATTTTTGTTGTTGCTTGGTGGTTTGGCTCACCGATTGATGTTCTTGGGAGATTTGATAAGCCAACTTAGTGCATTTACTACATGTGGCTTGTAATCATGATGTGGATCGATCGTGGGATGTGTGGGGACCTATTTTGGGTCTTGGTTATTCCTCCTATGTGCATTTTGTAATTTTTGTAAGCAAACTAAAGCATTTTATTTGGGTTCTAGATGATTCTATTTGTAATAAGACAACTTGTGGTTGCACAAGTATAAAGAGGGTTTGGGATAGTTTTTTTAAGTACACAGAGAGTGGGAGTAGCAAAGATTCATGATGTAGGACCATCCAAGGGTAGTTAGCAATCTTGTATGCAGGGGCATTAAGCTCAATTTTGGTGGACTTATGGTTCACATAGTTGGGAATATGTTCGAGAAATATTGGGAACCTTGTCCTAAGTGTACATAATGATTGGAGGAATCATCTTGAAGTTAAAGCCCTTTGGTGGCTATTGGTAACATGTTATTGATTTATTGGCAAACTTTGGAGATTATTTTTGCAAGCTTTGATCTATGGGATTTGGCTTGTGTGCTTTAGGATTTGGATTGTTGGATGACACATGGATATGTGCCTAAGGGAACGTCCTTTAATGTTTTCATATGAGTTATTTAAGCATTCTAGACTTGGAGTTTGTCCTAAGTATTTCAATATTTCATGTATTTAATGTTAGTTTCCAAGATGACTTGTGGCTTGAGGGTGTATTTAATGTGAATGTTTACTTAATGTAACTTATTAGAATGCCCTGTGGCTTGGCTTGGTATATGTAGAGGGTCTTGTCTTGTTTAGGGTCATAATTCAGTTCAACATGGCGTAGCTAAGTGTAGGCTTGGCCAACAAGATGGTTTCTTGGTGGCTTGGGAGAACAAGTTTAGATTCTTCTTGGGGTTTTCTACCAGATTGTGCAGTTGGGCTAGCTAGGATTTGGATCTTGTGAGGTCTTTCAGAATTGTTATTGTAATTTCTTTATATTTGGTCATAACCCAGAAGGCCTTACACTTGAGCATTTTGGATATAAATCTTATGATTCTATTATAATAATTAGCATCATTTGGATCTAAAGATTTGTGTTATTATTTTTTATAAGATAAACAGGTTTTATAGGGACCCTAAAACCCAAAAATTAAAACATAACCAAGGCTGAAAATAAGTAGTTAAAGCCTAGCCAAAATTAAACAAGTCACAAGGATGATAATAAGCATGAAAACCCAGCCAGAAAAAAAGGCCAACCAAAAGGCTAGTTCAACTTACAGCCAAAAAGCTAGAACAAGAAAAATCTAGCTAGACAAAAAAATAGTAGTAACCTAATAGCTAAAGATAAGAAAAAATAAACAAAGATTACTCTTATGTCTTTCACTCGAGCTCCTACATCGTCTGAGCAGCTTCATAGACTTTGTGAGTCTCCTCAGCCATCTACTCCTGAATCTTCTAAGCTTCTTGATCCAAGCTACTAAAATTTATTTATGTTGCCATGTCCTCTTCCATCCTAGCTCTTTCTCTATCCTTGTCCTCACTCTCTTCTAGTAGACCTTTGGCTTTTAACATTCTAGTAAGGGACAAAATGTTATCATTGATAGAATTGAGAATGGAAATCATCTAATTCACTGGATTATGATTATAGTTTTCTAAATTTAGGATTCTCTTCTCAGCCAAACTAAGTCAATCCTCCTGATCCTTCTAATTTCCAAGACCTAGCTCCTTCCTTTTGTTTTCCAATTGGCCAATTTTTTCCCTAAACTCTTCCAATTCATGATATAGCCATTTGATTGACCTAAAAATTTTGATCATACTATTTCTAGCATTATTCAACAAATTCATGCTAGATTCCCTAGCATTATCCATTATTTCCACCATAGCTGGATCAATGAGCTCCTCAAACTAGAACTGGCCCTATTTTTGTTCTAGAATTTGGGGGTTCATTGTCTCTCTGACAATACCCATTTTGGTTTTTCTTACATTGAAATTTCTCCATGTCATTCACCTTTCATTCATATCCACCTCTCCCCCCTCCCCATCAATTTTCTCCTTCTCCTTCTCCTGGGAATGAATAGGGGAAAGAGGTATGGCTGAGATTTTAGGCCCCGAACCCAAAATCCCCTCAAATTCCATCTCTTTATCCCTCCTCCATTTTTTAGCAATTGGTTCCTCTCTCTTAATTTATGTTTCCTCCTCATCCTCATCATCAAATTTCATATCTTCCCCTTTGTCATTGTAATCTTCATCACCCTAGCCTGTAGTTTTAGACCCATGTCCTCTAGGGCTCTTCTTGCTTGGGGTAATAGATGAGGGCAATTTCTTTTTTGACTCTTTGGCCTTTTTCCTAGAGGAAATTTTTTCCTCCCCCTTTGAACTGATACTTTGGATGTCCTCTATATCAGAGGAAAACCTAGAGCTACCTAAGTCCTCAGAGGCATCCGCACCTTGTAGAGGAGGTTTGCTTAAAGTCTAAGCTTTAAAATGCTCATAAATAAGCACCAATAATCCCTCATCCAAGGTAGGATTTGTTGAGGGGTTTTTCTTGAATCCTAAGATCGCCTTGCTCATGGAAGTAAATAAATAAAAGGGGAAAGAAATCTCAATGCCATGGAAAAAATGATTGAGAAGCACAAAGTGATGAGTTCTCAAATGGTCAAATCTAGTATCCAACAAAATGTACTCAATAATAGCCTGTAAAACATACCTCTAAAGTTTTTTGATAGAGTCAATTTCATAGTACGTTTCACATTTTACCAGATCATTCCTCTCCTTTGAGTTCTTAGCAAAATCCTTGACCACATTCGCCGACAGCTTCTTGTCTCTATAAAATTTGAAACCCTCTACCAAAATTTTTGAAACAAGAGCAATGACATCCTCTATTATCTAAAAAAAAACTCCATTCACTTTAACCCTCCCATCCTTCCAAGATTTAACCATATTATTGGTAATAACCAGGTCAAAACCATGGAGTTTAGGGATATAATTTTCTATACCTCCCTTCCCCAATTTCTCCCAAACTTTTTCCCTTTGTTTCCATTTTTTTGCTTCACCCAAGGGTTCCTTCCTATTTTGCTCCCCCACCATTTCAGCACTCTCCACCCCTGCAATTCTCATAAACGCTGACCTTTGCAATTCCTCCTCAAACCTTTGAGTTCTCTGGTTTCCACTACTCTAAAAGGCGTTGATATATTTTTTGATACCCCAGAAAAAGTAGAGGATGAAAAAAGTAACCCACAAAATGTGTCAATATGACACAGATAACCTCACCTGACTGTGTTTTCTATAAATGCCATAATTGCAAAAACTCACACCTAAGCTACCATTAATAATCATTATTACACTAAGATTTCCACCGTACCTCCCTGGATTTTTTCCAGTTCAATAAGACTCTTCACTTCTTTAGAAATATTCCCACCCAAATTCCAAATCATCATCTTGTCTTGCCTAACTATTTCATTGTCAAAGGAGTCTACCATGAGGTTAGCCTCCCTATAAACATGGGTGACATGGACACATTCAAAATTGTCAAGGAAAGTTTGGGTCTCTTGAATAATATTAGCAATAGACCATGAAGGTTGAGTGATTCCTTTAATACATCTTATAATGTTCTTAGAATCCCGCTCCAACCATAATTTTTTAATCGCCATGTCCAAGGCCAATTTCATTATATGGAAAGCAGCACTGGCTTCTGCAAAATGGTTAGTCTGGAAACCCAAAGGATGAGAAAAAGTCATGACCCCTCCACCATAGTTATTTCTTATGATACCTCCACAACCTAAAGGTCCAGGGTTTCCTTTTGATGCACCGTCAAAATTTGCTTTATGCCATCCCTCAAGAGGGAACAGCCATTTCACTTCCTATCTTTTTGTCCTCCTATCCTTATCTTTCTCCTTCTTATTACCACCATTTTCAATATCTCCCCCCTTCCTTACCTGGTAATTTTCCTTTATATTTCTATAAATCTTCTCCCCTAGAAAAAAAGTAGGTTCCTCTCTATCTTTGAAAATTCTATTGTTCCTTTCCTTCCAGACTTCCCAACAAAAATTAGGCAAATTCTAGGAACTTAAATCCAACAAGTTTGATCCTTTGAACATACTTATGCAGTGACAAAAGAAATCTAGAAGATTAACTGGCTTACACTAGCTAACCCCAAAATTCTTAGTTATGTTATCCCAAACCTCCCTAGATTAAGGACAATGGATAAACATATGATTTACCAATTCCATCTAGTTTTTACAAAGGTTACATCTATTGGGCATAATATGACCTCTTTTTATTAAATTATCCTGAGTAAGAATTTTGTCTTGTAAGGCCAGCCAGTAAAAAATATTGATATTTGGGGTAAGACCAGGCAACCAGGCTTTCCCCCAAGGGGATTTCTCTTTCGAGCTCCAAAGGGAGTTATAGCTCAAAGCTATCGAGTAACAACCATTATGATTGTCTCCCCAAATAAATTCATCCCTCTTATTTTTAATAACCATAGAATTTAGTATTACCATTATTGACTTGAGATCTTCAAAGATGAAAGACAGGTCTCTCCTCCCTGGTCAATTCTATAATCACTAACTTTCAAACCAAATTTCCTAATACAATCATTAGCCCAAATTTCAAATATAGGCTTATTAATAAGAGGTCCTTGAAACAACCAATTGTCATGCTAGAAGAGAATTTCCTCCCCATTGTCCACTTTCCAAACAACCTTAGCCTTGGCCAAGTCTCTTTCCTTAAGAATACCATTCCAAATAATAGACCCGTTCAGGATGTCCTCATTGTTTAGCAAGAATTGAATAAAAGGTCTTTTGATGTACTTATTATCAAAGATATCTCTCCATTCCCCAGTACTATCAAAGATGTGCCAGATTTGTTTTTCTAGGAGAGCCATATTGAGCTTTGTGTTATTGTTTATATTCTACTTTATGGTTATTTTCTAGGGGCTAGGACATCTCCTTTGGAGATTCTTTTTCCTTATATTGCATTAGGTGGTATTGGAGCTAGTCGATCTTGTAGTGCTAGTTGATCTTGTGTATTTGTTTCTTCAGGTTTACAAAGATCTTGGAAGATGCCTCCAGTACTAAGATTGGACCCTAGTGAAATTGTAGATCTTTGTGATGCTTTAGAGACTAATATTTTAGATCGGGTTAAAGAAGATTTTAGATCTAAGATGGATCTAATGAAGAATGATATGGTCATTGAGATCATGAGAGCTATAGTTGATGTACCTAAGAATATGGGTACTGAAGATGGCTATGAAGAAGATGCTAAAGACTTTGAAGTAGTTGGAAAGAAGACACAACTGATCAAATGAAGGGACCTATGGAATGTAAAATTGGCCAGTTAGATAGACCTAGAGTTGAGTTGATGCTAAAGCATAAGATGGATGTTTATAATTTCTCAAATTTTATTAAATTTTAAGGATCTAGTTGATTGGATTGGTGAGCTAGAAGACTACTTTGAGGTAGAGGATATTGGCATAGAATAAGTTGAAAGGACACGTTGATTTATGGTTGAAAAAAATTCAAAGGGGTAGAGAAGTAGAAGGTGAAATAAAGATCATTGGGTGGAGATTGATGGTGACTAAATTGAAGCATAAGTTCATTCCTACTAATTATGAACTTGGATTGTTTAAGAAGTTATAGAATTATAACCAAAAGGACATGAATGTGAAGGATAATACTGAGGATTTTTACAAGTTGACTATTGATTCTAGACATAGAGAACTTTCTAAACAAAAGGTGGCTAGATATATCAATGGTTTGATATTCAATATCTAGGATGAGATTGGTATGTTGAATATTACTTCAATTGTGGATTCTTATCAATATACTCTAAGGTCATAAGAGAAGTTGAAGAGAAGACATTGAGGTAATTCCTAAGGGAAGGAGGAGCAAGTGAAGGATAAATAGATTGTTGAAGATGAATCGAAACCTGTTGAGAAGAAGAGAAGAATGGGTAAGGTTACATTTAAAGGTATGTGCTATAGATGTGGTGAAGCAGGATATAGATATTTTGAATGTTCCAATATAGAAAGGAAGGCTAGTGATAGAAGAACTAATGTGGTGAATGAGAATATAAATCTATTGAATGAACCTGAGGAGGAGGAGAACTTGTTGGTTCGGTGAGTGTTTCTTGGTAAGAAGGCATTGGAACCTTGTCAACAGAGGAATTTGTTCAATAACCATTGCAAATATGGAGGTAAATGTTGGAATGTGATTATGGATGGTGGTAGTACTGATAACCTAGTTATTGAGGAGATGGTTCAAAAACTTGGTTTGAAGAGAATGAGACATCCTCGTCCTTATAGGATCAGTTGGTTGCAAGATGAGAATTCTTTGGAAGTGAGAGAGCAATGTCTTGTTAATTTTTAGATTGGACAGAATTTTGATGAAGTGATGTGTGATATTATGGAAATGAGTTCTTGTCACATATTACTTAGTAGAATTTGGCAATATAATTACAGGCATGTGCACAATTGTATCAAGAATGTGTTTACTATTGAGAAGGGTGGTAGGAAATATTCCCTAGTTCCTTTGTAGAATGCAAAACTTGGTAGGAGGAACTTTAGTGTTGGTACATGAGTTGAGTTGAAGGATTCTCAAAGGATTAGAGATTGGTGTTGGAAACAAAATAGTGATACACTATGGAAGGATGTGAATAAGTAGAGTAAATAGTTGATAATTGTAGGAAAAGAGTTGTGGAAATGGAACAAAGGAAAGAGTGAAAAATTTGATGTATTGGAGGACATGTATGTGAAGAGCTAGTTTGAGTTTTATGTTTTGAACCTTAAAATATTTTCTTCCAACTATTAACAATAACTTTTCTTTGTACTCGGAGTTTCTGATGCAGGAGCATCCTAGGGCAATTACTAGTTCTATATGCAAGGGCATTGAGATCAATTTTGGTGGACTTATCATGCACACAACGAGGGATATATTTGAGATATATTGGGAAACCTTGTCCTAAGTTTTCCTAATGATTAGAGGAATAATCTTGAAGTTAGAGCCTTTTGGTGGTTGTTGGTAATGTGTTCCTAATTTATTGGCAAACTTTGGATATTGTTTCAGAGAGATTTGATCAATGGGAGTTGGCTTATGTGATCTTGGATTTGGATCGTTGGATGGCATGTGGACCTATTCCTAAGGGTGCATCCTTTTATTTTGTCATATGAGTTAGTTATGCATTGTAAACTTGGGGTTTTTCCTAAGTATTTGGTTATTTCATGTATTTAATGTTTGTTGCCAAGTCAACTTGTGACTTGAGGGTATATTTAATGTGAGTATTTATTTAATGTAAATTACTAGGTCAACTTGTGGCTTGGTTTGGTATAAGTAGAGGGTCTTGTCTTGTCTATATTTAGTTCAGCATGGAGTAGCTAAGAGGAGCGAAGTTTAGCAGAGCTAGTAGCTAAGTGTGGGCTTGGGAAAAAAGAAGGTCTCTTGGTGGCTTGCGAGCACAAGTTTAGATTCTTCTTGGATTTTTCTACCAGATTGTGGAGTTGGGATAGCTAGGAGTTGGATCTTGTGAGGTCTTGTAGAATTTTTATTGTAATTTCTTTGTATTTGGTCATATCCTAGAAGTACTAAAAATAATTGTTCAATTGCATATTGTCTTTGATGTTACACAAAATGTCAAGTCTTTACTAGTTAGTATCTGCCAAGCTCACTTAGGTGATGAAGACAGTTTCTAGTATCTATTAAATATTCAAGTGAGAATCAAGTTTAGAGACAGTGTTTGTCAAGTTCACTCATACACCAAAGAAAGTTTGCAGAAGACATTGTATGTTGAGTTCACTCAAGCACCAAAGAGAAGTTGGCATGGAACTATTGTTAACTGAGCTCACTCGGCTACCAAAGGAAATTTTGTTTAGGATGTAGTGTTAACTAAGTTCATGTGGTTAATGAAGGAAGTCTAAAGAAATTCTTTTCTGAGTTAGTATTGATCGAACAAGGTCAGCTAATGAAGGATTTTCTTGAATCGACATATTTAGTTTGATGAATTTATTTGTTAAACAACATTCCATATTTGTTTAATAGAAAAAAAATATGGAATGTGTGATGTTGGAGAGATTTCTTTCCTAACAAATATACTTCTAAAATTTAACTTTGGTTATGAACATTATCAAGAGACTGCAATGCTCTTACCCCTATAACTAGTTTTCCTTTCATTTTTATAGGGGTAAGAGTGTTGTAGTCTCCTAATAATGTTCATAACCAAATTGAATTTTAGAAGTAGATTTTTTAGGAAAGAACTCTCTCCAATGTCACACATTCTATTTTTTTTCTATTAAGATTACAAAATTTAAAGTTACTAGATTGATCCTACTAGCTGGGAGCATATAATTGTTCATTTTATCATACCTAATCTGATGTCAATTCTACAAGAATATGTAATCAACCCAGCTAATCAACAACCAGACCAATGAATCGTAGAGACAAAGGCATAAAATATGTAACTAAAGTCCCTAAGAAAAGAGATTTAGAAAATAAATCATTTGAGAGGGTACCGAAAAAAAGGGAGAAATGGAGAAGGTGTGATCATGCGTATGATAGTGAAAATAAAAAATGTAAGCATATTAGAATGAATTCAGAGAAATATAATAGAAATTATACAAAAGGTTATGATCAGAGGAATGAGATTTATGGAGGTACTAAACATGATGATACTATATATGATGTAGAGGGAAAATACAAGAATAGAGATATGGAAAAGATTTTTTCTAATTATAGAACTGGTAAGATCATACCTTTGTAAAAATTCAAGATGATGCAGAGCCTAGAAGGGTTGAAAAAAATGGGAGAAAGAAGTAATTTGGGTATGGATGCTAAGGGTGATAGGTAAAAAGAATGAGGAAGATAGTAATAAATATGATTGTTAAGTCAACAATTATAAAAACATAATAGTCAAAGAATGTTTAGACAAGCCTGCAAGCTCCTTGAGATATTATTTTTTACAATTTAGTATGTATAGGGTGTATATGAGCAATGTTAGTATGCTAATAGAAACCAAATTTAAATAAAGCTTCTACAAACTAAACAAAATTCATAAACTTCAAGATAGACTAAGATGAACTCTCAATTGAGAATATGAGCCATTAATGGACTCTCTCAATGAGAAGCTCTCTTGTTGAGTGACTTTGTCTAAATAGATAGGATGTATGCTCAAGCTTATGCTTCAAAAATGGCTTCAAATGGAGTTGGAATTTGGGTGTGAGTGTATGGTTTTGATGTAAAATGGCTTCTTAAAATGGCATTATGAATTTACTTCATGGATTGTGTTGTTTTGCAAAGGGGAAGGATCCAATTTATAGGCAAGAGGCTTGAGGGATTGAGGGCTAAGATGCAAGGATGGGAAAAAGCTCATGGAGGGCTCAGATTGCATGAGAGGAGAGCACATGGATTGTGCTTCTTTATAGCCAATCAAGGAGTGACACATGTCACATGGTGAGAGGATGGAGGAAAGGGGAAGGATGAGTCAACAAAGGAGGCTCAAGGGATAAAATCTTCATAAAGACCCTCATAATGACTTGTAAGAGCCATAAAAGGGCTTGTAAGAGTCATTTATGACCTAGTGGACTTCATAAAGTTTTATGGTTGAGATATTTTGAGGGAGATGAGAGCAATTTCGACTTGGGCTTGATTAGGAGGGTTTTAAGCTTTCATAGGATTGTGAAAATGATTAGAGGATGGATTAGGATGGTTTAGGATTAGCTTAGGGATAGGCAAGTTGATGGCATTTAATGAGGGTGGGTGAAGGAGGAGATATTTGTTAACTTTGGCTTGGGTTAGTAAGTTTTAACCCATTTTTAGAGAATGTGACAAGGTTAGGAGGGGATTAGGATTAGGTTTAAAGACATCTTCTAGAAGAGTCTAGACTTTGGATGAGGATAAAGACTTTCTAGAATAGTCTAGAATTTCCTAGGATGAGGATGAAGACTTTCTAGAAGAGTCTAGAACTTCTTAGGATGAGGATAAATTAGATTTTTAGGAAATAAATAAAGTTTTATTTATTTCAAGGGTTTGAGTTGAGGAGATATTTATTAAAACTTTTTTAATAAACATGAGGATTAATATTTAATCTTAATTAAATATTTTGAGTTGGGATTAGGGGTAGGAAATGATGGGATTAGCCTTTAATCAAAATTAAAGAAGGATTAGAAGATTTTGGAAGAGGTTAGTGGTCTTAAGGAAATTGGCCAAGTTTTGGGCAAAAAAAAATTTTTTAATTTATTTTGGGTTTTTTGGTCAATTTATTAATTAAATAATTAATAAATAAGGAAATAATGTTTAAATAAGATTTAAACATTTTTGGGAGGGATTCCTTAATTAAATATTTTTAATTAAGATAAAAGGATTTAATGGCATAAAAATTAATTAATTAATTAATAAATGATGATGTCATCAGGACTTTTTCAGAAAATAAAAATACTTTATTTTCTAAAGGTTTTTAGGTGTCTACATTTTGCCCCTCTTTGATGTGATGCCGCAAGTGGCATGGCATCAAAGATAAGAAAATAAGATGCCCAAGGCTAGAGCAGAAGAGGAGAGAATGGACTGTGAGATGCCCCCTCAAGAAGGCAGCGGGAAGAGAAAGCGAGGCTCGATGGCTTCTTGAAAGTACAAGAATATTGGATGAGCAAGGAAACTCAGATTGGCAAAGAGAAGGGGCTGAATTAGCTCAAACTCTCACTACGGGAGAATGATAAAGGGAGAATCAGAGGCACAAGAGGAAGCAAGCTTAAGATCTTAGGGATGGTGGAGGATGAAGGAGCAGAGCGCTATAAAAAGGAATCCAGGATAGGGAGATGGATGAGGGGATTACAAAGCTGATGCAATAGGATTTCAAAGAGTCAGATTCGTGGAAGATGGGTTTTGGAGATCCCTAGGACTAGGATTGTGGATCTCAAAAGATGAGGCTTGTTGGATTGATTTGGATTGGTGGATCCCTAAGACTGGGATTGTGGATCCCTAAAGCTAAGAGTGATGAGTGATTCAAAGAGATACTGATGCATAAGCTGGGGTAGGATAGACGGATGCTGTATATGGATGGGGGATAATGGAGATGAAGGAAAACCATTGAAGTTTTTTGAGCGGGGGGATACTTCAAAGAGAAGTACCACCATGTAGTTGAGCACTAGATTTGCTATAGGACTATTGGTTAATTGCCAAGGTTACCAAGAACATCAAGGCCTTTTCACCAACCATCCAAAGGACTGACGAACTGACTCAAAACAAACACGCAAGGATTGCCCCAGTATCACACATGAATCCTAGAGGAAGTAGTGTGGAAATGACACTAGGTAACCCACAAGCAAAAAAGAAAACAAGCAAAAGACATGATCAAGACCTTACGCTCTGATTGCCCCATTTGCGGTATACCATGATATGGAAGATGATGGAAACCTTGAGGAGGGAACAAGGAGATTGCTTGGAAAAGATATTTCAAGACCCAACAAGGAAGAGTCCAAATCAAAAGAAAGAAAAAATCCAAAAGAGAACCATTTTCCAATGAGATGGGTAGGACGAGGTACTAATGGACCAAGATCAGACATGAGGAAAGCTATATCCTGTAAGGATCTATCAGAGAGCACCTAAGCTGATGGATCTAGATGAGTGATGCGTCTGGCAAGCTGAACTAAGAAGGATAACACTTTGGTGATAGGAGATCTAGCTAAAGGATGCATTGGAATAGCTAACCAAGATGTGCGATGTGTGCAAGATGCTGATCAAGGAGGAACTGACACAAGAGCTGGATAGATACAATGGTACTAAGCTAAAGAGGATGTACAAGCTGACAGACCAAGATATTTACAAGCTGAAGCTGACCAAGATAGTTACAAGCAGGCAAAAAGATCAAGATGATAGGATAGCAGGATGGTTCGATGTTGTGCAAGATGCGAAAGCTAAGGGTGGGGTGATAGAAAAAGATATGGATTTGGCAGGATGCATCCAATGATGATGAGAGATTTTGTGACCAAGGATAGCTAGAGGAGCCGGATGAGATGGCTGGATAGGATGGAGATAGCTAGAATTATGATGGATATAAAGAGATGACATTGGGTTTGCATGAGGATAGCCTAGAGCTAGATACCAATGATAAGGGAGGATGGACAAGACAAGATCTCCAAGGAATATGGTGCCCCCAATTAGAAGATAACATGTGGAAGGAGGTCTTATGATGGATGTGATAGGATTGAAGATAGGATGGAAAAAGCTGAAGGGGCTAGGGAGATGGATGATAGCTGGGATGGTTGGCTAAAGCTGTAGGAGATAAGTGGATGGTGTGAGATGGAAGATGGAGGGTGGAGGATAGGTGGATAGATTGGAAGATGGAGTTGGATGTCAAGAGATGACCAAAAGCATGAGGGTGATAGGCTAAGCTGGGGATGGCGGGATTACGCATGATGCTTGTTTGCCAAGTTTTCATCATGATACTTATCCAAGGCGCTTGAATTGCCAAGTTTTCACCAGTGGACGCTTTATTTTTCTTTTCTTTTTTTTTTTGACTTTTTGACTTTGGACTTAGCTGGAATGATTTAGCTTTCTTCAGCTATTTTTGACTCATAGATATTGGTAGGATGGATGAAAAAGGATTGGATTGAACAAGTGGAATGGTGGGTGGGAGTTTGACAGATAATGGATGCGAAGACATAAGGCTTGTGGGTAAATGGATGAGGAAAATGGAAAGATCATCATTGGCACACACCTTGAGAGGTGATAAAGTAGTAGGAAAGATGGTTTTGAGCGAGGTTGAGGAGAAAATGGAGGAAGAGAAAGATAAGGACTAAAAGTAGAGTTGGAAGATGGAGGATGGGAAATTTAGGATAAGAAGCATATGGACTAAAAGTAGATTGGGGGGATGAAGGATGGATGGATGAGGCTTTTTGAGTAGCATGAATGGATGCCAATTGAGATTTTTCTTTGAGATGCATTTCTTTTATGAGCATCTTGGGTATCCACATGATTTTTGACTTTTTTAGCTTAGGCTTTTGTGCCCTCTTGACTTTTTCTTTGATTGGGATTAAATGTTTCTTGTTTTGAACATGTATTTTAGAAGGGACATGTTGAGACTTGGATTTTTGTGGATTTTTGGATTTATGCTTTTGTATTTTGGCATCCAATATGCTTCTATTATCCATGGGATGGGAACAAGAGCATGGAGGAGATGGCGGGATAATTGATGGAGTGATAGGGTTTAAAGGTTGGAAGGGATTCAAGGGTGAGTGCCTTTGATGATCTAGCTGGTGGATTTGAGGGGATGGAAGGATAGATTGGAACATAGGATATGGATGGATATAATTGCCCAAAATGGATGGAGGGAAGGAAGGATATGGGCCCAAAATAGATGGAAATGGGGAAGGTGTAGGTCCCAAAATAGATGGAGGGGATAAAGGATTCATATTAGGTATGTAAGGACCCAAAATGGATGGAAAGGGTGTGGGATTTAGATAAGGGATATATGGACCCAAAATGGAAGGTTGGAGATAAGGAGTAGGATGAGGGCCCAAAATAGATGAGAAATAAGATGGATAGGAACTTTGGGGTGGAGATGGAAGGACTTGGGACCATGCAGGAATAGCGGGGATACCAACATATAGAAATACATTTTCATTTCTTTTTTCAATATGATGTTCATTATTTGGAACACAAGATGTGAGGCCATTACTAGCTGAAGGAGTTGGAGCTTCGGATATGATAATTAGTTCTTCTTCGATGGATCTATCATCATGGATTATGGGAGATGTATGATCATGAAGCAGAGGAGATGGGAGGATAGGATCTTGAGTTGGGTAGGATGAGGGAAAGGGATCTTGAGATGGAGTAAGTAAGATGGTAGGATTTAGATATGGAGGGGATGGTAAAAGTGGATCATGTAGGGGAATAAGTGGGATGGCAAGATCTACTATTCTGTCGGAGGATATTTCAACATGCTTTTGGACAAGATCTTGACAGGAATGGATGGGAGTGGATGCATGAGGTTCATTATATGGGATTTGGATAATTCTTGGAGGAGGAGATGTGGATGGGATTTGGAATGATTCGATGGGTGGTGGGAATTTGATGCTTGCAGGAAGTGGAAGGATTTTAAGAAACTTGATGGATGGTACGGGGATGATAGCTATGAGAGATGAGGGTGATATTATAGATGGGGAAGCTTCATCACTAACTACTTCACATGGTTGGATTAGATGACATGGCTTATTGACTGTTGGAGGTGGCTTTTCTTGTATTTCTTCTAGGAGATTCCTTGGAGACTCGTGTGTCGGAGGTGGAGGTAGTGGATTGATAGGAATAGCTGGTGTGATGAGGGTGGAAGATCGGAAGCTTGGTTGATTGGGTGATGGAGGAGAAGTTGGGATATTAGATGGCATGACTAGATAGTTTGGAATAACTCTTGGATTTTGGGGGATGCTTGGGGGAATGTTTCTAAGGCTTTCAATATACCCGTCATAGTCAATAAGATTTTCATCATCATTGGAATACGAGGTGGTGGGAGCAAGGATAATACGACCGAACACATCATGATAGGTTTGGGATTTCATGTTTTGATGATGAGTCAGATGGGGATGGGGTCTTGCATACGGATGAACACGAAAGCTCATGGTTAGATTTGGATTAAGCTCAGATTTTGGATTGGCTGATGAAGGATTTCCTAGGGAGATTCAAAGCTATATGACAGACCTAAGGAGGATTGGTTGGATATTTTTGGCTTTCCTGTGGATGGAAGACTTCAAGGGCATGCTGTCAAAAAATGAGAGTTTTGCTTTCCTATGCGCTGGATTGGTGGAGATTGTGTCAACTTAAGGATAGACTAATGATCCTATGGGCATGACATGAGATTGATCACTTGTGGATCCCAACCTTTAGCTCAAGGTGATGAGGGATAACAAGTGACAAAGCTAGATTACCCTAGACAAAGCTCTGTCAAAGGAATAACCTTGGTGAGGCTGGTGGATTGGTCAGATTGATTGGATAGAAAATTTTAGCAGAATGACAACAACTCTCTAAAGGCTTGGGTGTGATTTTGGATTGGGTTGCTAGCTGGCTAGGGGGGCTGATTTGGAGAGACTTTGGATTTGGGATTGTTCTAAAGCAAGGAACTAGATAGATTCGGTTGTAGCGGGGGAGCTTGGATGATTTTTTGATGAGGCAGTGACTATGCTAAGTATACCTTGAGCTGGGAGATTTCTGCTTTTTTGGGATTTTGACCAAAGTTGGCAAACATTCATTCAAAAGCTATGAACAAACAAGCAGACAAAATTTTGGAGCAAGCACGTCAAACACACCAACATCCTAGGAAGCTTTCTACAACGATGAAATTTGTTATAGCTAGGGAGTCCTCGATATACGCAAGGTACGTGAGGCCCAAATCCGTAGATGAAACCAAAAAGATGTCACACAGTCAAGAGGAGCGGTAACCCACTTCTCCTCTTTCACTTCTCAAGGGTATAAAGTTCCTTGAGGCTTAGCCCGAGTGACAAAATCTTGATTCCAAGAGAGGTGTCTTTGGATTCACCTCTCAATTTTTATACTCTGTCGAAACGTTGGAGTTGAGGTCATCCCAAGGGGTGATGAAATCCCCAAGCAAGCCTCCTAAAAAGTGTAAAACAAGACCACATACATGATCTTGGGCTTTAAAAGACACGCGGTTATTCCAATTGATGATTTAGATTTTGTAAGCTATGATTGAAGACACTTGTGATTATGGCATACAATGTTCATTCCAATTTGATAGCATCGTCAGCATAATGAAAGTCGAGAGATCGTCAACATAAGAAATGCGAGCGTCATTGAAACTGTGTCCAAACCATGCAATGTTCATTGATTGTTAGGCGTTCAAGATTGAGTGCGAGTTTGTTTTAAGCCCAAAACAAATATGTGTAAAACTTGATTGCCAAGCGCACGCTCGGGGGCCCTCCATGTCAAGATTTGTTCAAATTTTAATGCCCAAATGAAGTGTTAGCGAGCCTAATGTGCATTCAAGGAATTTTCTAAGTTAGAAAAACTAATAAAAACACAAGTAAGTGAAGTTTGATCTTTGTGGAGCACTTAACACCCTCTTAGGTGGACCCATCCCCATAGATGGCGCTGAGATTGCAACCAATGGTTAAATTGATGGGTGATTAAAGAGGGTGAGTCCAACTACAAACTCACTTAAAGCATCTTTATTTGGTTTTTATAATTTAGGAAGTTCCTAGAATGTAGATTCTTTTTATGCCCCAAAAGATGAAGTGTGAGATATTGTAATGATTAATTGACCTCTTGCATTCAAGATTGGATTTGTTGTTTTAATCATGCATTCATAAAAAAAACAAACTTGATTTTAATCCATGGCACTCAACAGTGATTTTAGCAACATGCATTCAAAGACAAGTGATTAAACATTCAAGTTTTTTCCTTTGAGCATTCAAGATTGAGATTTTGTGTGTTGTTTTAAGAACTTTGAAGTGCTTTGTTTTAACCTTAGATCATTCAAGATTTTTTTTGGACTCAAAAGTGAAAATGACTCTTTGGAATTTGCTTTTCATTCAAAATTTTGTGTTCTAGTTTGCATGTTTTAAGCCCAAAAATGATATTCCTAGATTGTTTTGATGCATGGAAAACCTAAGAAACATTCAAGATTTTGCAACAAGACATTTGTTTGGAACAAATAACAAAGCTTTTAGGACAATTTTTTGGCAACCATTTAGGACTCTTAGTTTTCATGAGATTTTTAAAAGAACTTTAAAATATTTGAAAATGAGGTTCATTTTATCCTTGATTGATGCTTTGAGTTTGATTTAGATTTTAGTGTGCACTTAATGTTGATTTTGAACCTTTTAAAATGGAAACTTGAAGTTCTTTTTAAATTTCCAAAAACGAAGTATTCCTAACTTTGCATGAATGCATCTAAAACCTTGGTGTTGCAAGGATGCAAATTATTGGATTGGTTTAGTTTCACTTGTTAAAAGATTTTTTTTTTTTTTTGCAAATTTTTAGTTTTTAATATATTTAAGTATGATTTAGGGGTTCATTTTAAGCACTAAAAAGAAGTGTGTATGATTTTGCTTCCTTAAAAAAAAAATGGCCAAGATCTCCCACAAGAAGAAGAAGAAGAAGTAGATGGAATAAGAAGAATATAGACAAGAAGAGGAAGAAGAATTCCAAGTGCTTTGTCCACCTATAAGCTTGAAAAATTTGCAAACACTATGAGATAGACTATGAGTTCCTTTGTCTTTTTCATGCTCATGTGGACCTACAAAACTAATTTATACAATCCTACCAATCACAAAAACAAGCAAAATTAGCCAAAATTAGCAAATGACATACAAAACTTGACTAAAAAAGCTAATGAAGATGACCCATGCGGGGTCCCACCAGGCGTGCCAAAATGTATATGAGCAATGTTAGTATGCTAATAGAAACCAAATTTAAATAAAGCTTCTACAAACTAAACAAAATTCATAAACTTCAAGATAGACTAAGATGAGCTCTCAATTGAGAATATGATCCATTAATGGACTCTCTCAATGAGAAGCTCTCTTGTTGAGTGGCTTTGTCTAAATAGATAGGATGTATGCTCAAGCTTATGCTTCAAAAATGACTTCAAATGGAGTTGGAATTTGGGTGTGAGTGTATGGTTTTGATGTAAAATTGCTTCTTAAAATGGCATTATGAATTTACTTCATGGATTGTGTTGTTTTGCAAAGGGGAAGGATCCAATTTATAGGCAAGAGGCTTGAGGGATTGAGGGCTAAGATGCAAGGATGGGAAAAAGCTCATGGAGGGCTCAGATTGCATGAGAGGAGAGCACATAGATTGTGCTTCCTTATAGCCAATCAAGGAGTGACACATGTCACATGGTGAGAGGATGGAGGAAAGGGGAAGGATGAGTCAACAAAGGAGGCTCAAGGGATAAAATCTTCATAAAGACCCTCATAATGACTTGTAAGAGTCATTTATGACCTAGTGGACTTCATAAAGTTTTATGGTTGAGATATTTTGAGGGATATGAGAGAAATTTTGACTTGGGCTTGATTAGGAAGGTTTTAAGCTTGCTTAGGATTGTGAAAATGATTAGAGGATGGATTAGGATGGTTTAGGATTAGCTTAGGGATAGGCAAGTTGATGGCATTTAATGAGGGTGGGTGAAGGAGGAGATATTTGTTAACTTTGGCTTGGGTTAGTAAGTTTTAACCCATTTTTAGAGAATGTGACAAGGTTAGGAGGGGATTAGGATTAGGTTTAAAGACATCTTCTAGAAGAGTCTAGACTTTGGATGAGGATAAAGACTTTCTAGAATAGTCTAGAATTTCCTAGGATGAGGATGAAGACTTTCTAGAAGAGTCTAGAACTTCTTAGGATGAGGATAAATTAGATTTTTAGGAAATAAATAAAGTTTTATTTATTTCAAGGGTTTGAGTTGAGGAGATATTTATTAAAACTTTTTTAATAAACATGAGGATTAATATTTAATCTTAATTAAATATTTTGAGTTGGGATTAGGGGTAGGAAATGATGGGATTAGCCTTTAATCAAAATTAAAGAAGGATTAGAAGATTTTGGAAGAGGTTAGTGGTCTTAAGGAAATTGGCCAAGTTTTGGGCAAAAAAATTTTTTTTAATTTATTTTGGGTTTTTTGGTCAATTTATTAATTAAATAATTAATTAATGATGATGTCATTAGGACTTTTTCAGAAAATAAAAATACTTTATTTTCTAAAGGTTTTTAGGTGTCTACATAGGGTATGAGATTTATTTTCTCTTTCTATAGACATGAACTATGTCCAAGGCATTTACACACTAGAGGCATACTCTACCTACCAAGCTGCCTACATAGTCATATCCAAGGGATCAAGACCCTTGAACTACTCACTCTAATAAATATGTAGTTTTGGTTTCTAATTGTTTTGATGCAATTTTATTCCTATAACCACTGGTGAACTTTACTTACCTTATACAACTCTTTGCCATCATACACCCACTCGAGTGAATTAGGTGGTTTTCTATAATTACAATACTGTAATACCCTAGTGCAATCTTTGTGTTGTAGTTTACACTTAATGTAAGGTTAACCTATATGTCCTAACTCACTCCTTATATAGTTATTTTTAAAAGCACATATTATTTTTATTAAATGTAAGGTTGATTATGTGAACATCCATATGTGTAAAAGCATGGTAAGATACTTGGAATGTTGTGAGATCAATCTTTAAAGTACCTAGAATGTCCTCATCACCTCCTACATAAAATGAAGCCAATATTACAATGCCCCCTAAGAAATAATAGTTCAAGTGAAATAAACACATGAAAAATGAGAAAAAAAAGAAGAATCTACTTACCAATAGGCATTGCCATTGCATCTATGGCCATGCTACTTGTTGAGTGAGGTTTTTTTTTTTTTTTGTTGTATCAAGATATCTCTCTTTATATACATACATACATATACATGTACACATGTATATTTGTGTGTGTGTGTGTGTGTGTGTGTGTGTGTGTGTACATACATACATGCATGCATGCATATATGGAGATCACAAGGGCACAACAAAGAAATCCTAGATCTCTACTGATCTCCACCAACTTTCAAAGCTCTCCACCCTCATTCAGAGCTCTCCACCCTCTTTCGTTTTTAGCTCTCCACAATCAATCAAAACAAATGGGGAATGATTAGTGTCATGTTTTCTTTTCTTTTTTGTTTATAATCCATAATCCACAATCCATAAAATTTCTCTGTATATATGCATACATACATAGACACACATATATTTGTGTGTATGTATGTATGTATTTATACACATATATATACATATACATATATATAGATACATACATACATGAAAACAATGCACTTTCTAAGAGTTTACAATTGTATACATAAATTGCTTGACATAAGAGGTCCGCAAGTGAGGGTGTTGACCAATCTTGAAAACTTGAATGCTGAAATTGATTGTGATAAGGTAGAGGTGGATATTTAGAACTTTGATAATCAAAATTTAAGGCACGAGAGTGAAGGAGAAGGAATGACTTTAGAAAGAGAAGGAGAATGGGTAGCTTTAGAAAGAGAATGCATGACAGAAACAACAGCTAGACAACATAAGGATATTATGGGAGCCACTGGATAGAATCTAGGAAAGTTTTGTGGTAGGTACTATGACATTGGAAACACTAGTTAAATAGGTCTAGTTGTTGATTAACTAGGAACTTAATTACTCCATTATTATATGATCGAATGGTAATGTTAGTTATTACTTTGACATGCATGAAAACATTATTATTATTCATTATTATATATACATACATAGATGAAAACAACAATACACCTTCTAAGAGTTTACAATTCTTCAACAAAATTATTTTTTTACAAGAAAATATGTCTAAAGAACTATTAGCTTGGAAGCAAGAAAATGTTGTTGAAATAGTGAAGAAATTTCTTGACATGAGAGGTCCACAAGTGATGGTGTTGACCAATCTTGAAAACTTGAATGTTGAAATGAGAGCTATCGATGATGAAACACCTATGCTAGAGTTACAACACAATGTGAAGTTGATTTTAGATAAGGTAGAGGAATATATTCAGAAGTTTGATAATAAAAATTGAAGGCACGAGAGCGAAGGAGAAGGAGTGGCTTTAGAAAGAGACTACATGGAAAATACAACATCTAGACAACATTGAGGATATTATGGGATTCTTGTGATTATGGCATTTACACAAAAGTAGAACTTGCTTCTTCAACGCCTTACACTCAACTCTTTACTGAAGTTATTCTTCCAGCAATGAGAATAGTTGCTACAAATTCTTGGGAGCATTCAAAAATGAACCATCTCAAACCATTTTGACCTTGATTTTGGTGCCCCAGCCAACACCATGTACCTCTCAATGATTTTAATTTTCTACACGATAAGGGATAATGTGCATGGTTCATCTTATTCAGTGATCATACACAAATGAAGTTGAAGCTTATTGTTTGGCAAGTTTGAAGTTTTGAGGAATATAAGTGTTAATCTAATCCAAGCTTCATTATCTAGCCTACGGTATATCATATCTAAATGACTTAGAGCCACCACATGGGAAGGCATATGGTGTCTCTATTCCATACTTGCACATGTATGACCATTTGGTTTTGGAGATTTAGAGCCTTAAGAATTATGCCATGATCTATGCCCCATTTCCAACTCACACCACCTAACCTTGCTCTGCATGCCTTATTTTCTATATGAGAGAAATCACAGATATACCAAATGCTTGATAAGTTTCAATTTGATAAAGAGGGATGTCAAGTGTTTGATCAAATGTATTTAGTGGGGATTCATCACAATTTAATTCAAGGCACTCTAAGTCAAAAAAAATTTTAATACATGTTACTTGGGTCATCTTATTCCATTTTGTTTTCAAGATGATGAGTCTTTCATATCCAATGTGGTAATGTTCAAGAGAACAAAAAATAATATTCTCAACCTAAGAGTACACTACACAATTTTTAGAGATCAGTGTTTCATGCTTGCTATAAACTTGGTGTTTCAAATCTGTAAAGGTTTCTCTAGACAAGAATGTAACAAGAATCACAATGCATATGAACCATTTGAAAAAATAATTCAATTTCTAGCCCATGGTCAAAGAACATTCCTATACAATTACTGGATAGCTTTCAAATCTTTTGTGACTTATCCTCTTCGATGATAGCCCATATAGAATATTGTCAAAATATTTAGTAGAGGATATTTGGAGTCCCTAAATCACCACCTCACAAATTGGGTTTCTAAACTATAGGTTTGTGCCAAGCCATAAAATATTGAGCATTATCAAAATATAAATTAGCTTCAAAATAATCCATATGAAAGGGTGATTATAGAAACTAGATAAGAAGCCAATATCCACAAAATGATATGTGAGGAATGAAAATAAATGTGAAGCTTCTTATCTAACAACACTTCTTAGTGACAACTCATCAATCAAGTAGTATAAACAAGGCACATAAACTATTTGATATAATGCTACCATGATATTTGTTAAAAAGATTGTCTAAACTTTCATTAAAAGGTCAAACATTGGCAAGCATCACATTGGAACTAGAGGACATCATGCTCACATGGAATGGAGAAATCTTGCAGAGGACCCATAGTGAAGGGAGGCATGAATCATTTGTTACAATGTGTCAATAGAGAGGTCATCCCATGAGATGGAAAAAAAAAAAGGTGGAGTGATAATTACATAGAATACAATGATCACAAAATATGCACAATATGGAAGCATAGAAAAGCACATGAATAATTGGGCAAGAGGCCTCAAGAGACTAAATTTTTTGGAATAGATTGGTTCTATGAGTAATATTCATTCAAAATATGGCTTCCAAAAATACCATGGAAAACTGTATTTGATCCTGCTAGATGGGAATAGTTGATTGTTCATTTTATTGTACCTAATCTAATGACAATTCTATAGGAATTTGTAATCAACCCAGCTTATCAGCAACTAGACCCAATTTACTGGCTTATGGCTAGTTTCTTTCTAAAAATATCTGCTATGATGTGTTTTTGTAAAATTTCTTGTGAACTCTGCCCTTTTTTCCTAGTCTGCATTATTTTTGTGGAGGATCTTGAGGTAAGTCACTAAGCATGGGTTGAATGAGTTTTATTGTTTTATTATTTAGATTCTAGAATATGTATGTAACTAGATCAATTTTTTGTTGTGTTAAGATGTAATAAGCACCTTTAAAAAGATCTCTAAATATACATGTTTAGAAGGAAAAGAAATGAAAATGTACATAGCCCTTGAAGTAAATGGTAGAGCTAGGGCACGGAAATGCAATCACAGAGCAAGGACATGACATAGTAACAAAATCATAGAATAAGGGAACGAAGATCACAAGGGCACGACAAGGAAACAAAATCACAAAGCAAGGCCAAAATAACAAAATTGCAAAAAAAGGGAATGACAAAAAAATGCAAATATCACAAGGGTATGATAACCAAATCGTAGAGCAAGGGCACAAAAATGAAATGTGAAGATTGCAAGGGCACAACAACCAAACTGTAGAGCAAGGGCATTACAATTAACTATAGAGGTCACAACATCAAAATTGTAGACCAAGGGCATGTCAATGAAATGTAGAGATCCCAAGGGCATGGAAACCAAATCTTAGAGCAAGAGCACGAAAAAAAACTGCAGGGATCACATCATCAAAATTGTAGACCAAGGGAATGGCAACAAAATGTAGAGAACATAGCAACAAAGGGCACGATAACATTCATAGGTTTCCACCCTCATTCAAAGATCTCAACCCTCTTTCTCATGTAGCTCTCCAAAATCAAAGAAAATGGGGAATGATTTATGTCATGTTTTCTTTTCTTTTTTATAGTCATGGAGCATCACAATTATGATGCAAATGTTAGTATTGCGACGGTGTTGGGGACAATTGCAAAAAAAAGATATGAAAATCAACACAAATTACACCACTATGAAAAATTTTCATTTCAATTTGACCCCAAATGTTGTAGTGTAAGGAACATGAAAACTACATAAACTTTGTTTACTATGAGTTTGACACTTTATCTAATACAACTAGGAATCAACAATCTTCACCACCCAAGTCCCCAAAATCTCTAGTTCAACCTAAGTTGCAGCTAGTGCAACCTGAGTCATTAGAAAGACTCATGTTTTAGCAAGTGGAAACTTAGTCACAATGTGATGGACCTAAGTCACAGTCAGTGAGACCTAAGCATGATTCAAAAAATTGTGATGAACCTAGTGATTTTAGAAAGAAGGAGCCTAGACTTGCTAGATATGTCAAAAGGCATCATGCACCTGAGAAAAATATTGGAGATCGGTCAGTTGGTACAATGACAAGGAAAAAATTAAAAGTTACATGATTTCTTATTGAATTTGAACCTAGATCTATTAAAGATAAATTAGAGAATGAAAGTTGGATTGAAGCAATGAATGAAGAAATTGATCTGATTGAAAAGAATAAAACTTGGACTCTTGTTCCTAGACCCAAGGATAAAAATGTAATTGACAAAATGGATATTTAGAAATAGGTTGAATGAGAATGGAGAAGTTTCAAGAAAAAAGGCAAGGCTTGTTTGCAAGGGTTATGCTCAAGAGGAAGGTATTGCCTATGGAGAAACTTTTGCTCTTCTTGCTAGACTAGAAGGTGTTAGAACACTCCTTGCATATGCATCACACAAAGGATTTAAAATATATCAAATGGATGTGAAATAAGCATTTCTGAATGGAATCTTAGAAGAGGAATTCTACATAGAGAAACCATATGGTTTCATTAATCCTAGAAAAAGGGACATAGAGAGAGGGAGAGGGAGATAGAGAGAGAAAGATAATGATGGTGAGATAGAGCCAATTTTGAACTATTGATTTTTTTTTAAAAGTGCGTGTATGAGAGAGAGAGATATGTGAAGGGAGAATTAAAAAGAAGAGAGATGGATAATGAAGAGAGAGGAGACGGAGGAGACAAACAGATAGAACAATAAAGATATATGATAGAGTAGATCAAATTAAAAATAGAGGAAAGAAAGTAGATATAGATAGAGAGATTTGTTTCTATAGGTGTGAGTAATAAAGATATAAAAGGAGGGATAGGGATAGATAGGGAGAGTGATGAGGTTAGAGAGGGACATATCAATATATTTTAAATAATATTGTTGTATTTTTTATATCAAAAGTTTGATCAATAAAAAACTTTAGATATGCATTAAATTTATAAAACAACAAATCTAGGAAGTTAGTGATAGTATGTGATATATTTATGTTTTTTAGTCATAAACCTTCATCTATATGAATTACTTTATATCAACCAATTTAAATTTTGAATTTCAAGGAAAGAGACTACAACACAATAATTAAGTTGTGAGCTTCTCATCGTAGGAGGTCTTGGGTTTAAATTTACTAGGATTTAAGACATAATAATAGTTAATCTTAATTAATAACAATAAATAAATGTAGTAAATAATCTAGGCTTTGGCCCATTACCTATAAAAATAAAAAATTAAATTACAGTAAGTATATAAAATCATGCATCTTTTTATATATTTGTATTTCTAAATGATAATTTTTATTATCTTTACTAAAAAATAACCTTGTGATATTCTGTTAATGAAATATTTATAGAAATTCAATAAAAAAATTTATTAGCAAATAAAATTATTTTCTATACTTTTTAGATCAAAAGTAAATTTTAAATCCTCTAATAAAACACAATTTTTACATATTTACAGATGAAAAGAAATACAAATATTATGGTTTTAAAATTATTTTAAATATTCTTATTTGATGTCAAAAAGTTGCACATTTGATTAAAATGAGTAATATTTTTAAAGACTACTTTTACCCAAAAAATCAAATGTCATAATATGTTATGTCATTCCTTAAGATCCATTTTAATTTTAATATCAATATCAATGTGATGAAAAATGTTACCACAATTACTCTTAATTTATTAGACCAATAAAATATATACATAACTATTAAAACTAAGTTTGAATTGACCCACACATCATATTGCTAAAGAGAAAATGAAGTTATGTTAGCAATTTAAAAAATTACATTTGAATTGACAAGAAAGTCATGATCAAACAAATCTTTTTCCGCTCCATGGATTTGATCTCAACATTATAAAAAGATTGTAAGGTAAATAAGAAAAAGTGCAAAACAATAATACAACATCATTACACGATCACTTTAATTTATCTTAATGTCAGATTAATTTTGGCCTTTATTTTCAATATATCTATCTACAAACATATTTCTCTATATGTCACCTCTCTCTCTCTCTCTCTCTCTCTCTCTCTCTCTCTCTCTCTCTCTCTCTCTCTCTCTCTCTCTCTCGATATATATATATATATATATATATATTTATTTATTTATTTATATTTATTTATTTATTTATTTATTTATTTATTTATTTATATATTTATTTATATATATTTATTTATTTATTTAATTATTTATATATATATATTTTTATTTATTTATTTATTTTTGGCACTATTTTTTATTTTATTTCGTATGACATGTACTGAAAAACCATAACAATCTAGTGGAACTATTGCATGTGATACATAATTAGCTATAAAAAATTGCCTTAAATTTTTTGGCAATTATCAATTTCAACACAACATTTTATCATTTAAGACACTATTAGTAAGGTGTAGAGGAAGACTAAATAAGTGTTAGGATTAACAAGACATAAATAAAAATTACATTACAAATATAATCAATACCATAAATTAATAAATCACATAGAAAATAACATAAGACACAAAGATTTAATGTGGTTCATCTAATCCCTAGGTTGGGTCCACTAAATAGCGAGTCCAATATTCTTATTATCTAATGATTACAATCTATAATCTCTTACCACTCAATATCATCACAAGAAGCTACCAACTCAACATGCATTATGAAATCCCTAACCCTAAGCCAATTTATACAACTTATTTTCTAATTACAAAATTACGGATAGAATAAGTCATCCAATAGAGAGAAAAAAAGAAACTAACACCTTTTACAATAATAAAATTCACTTGATATTTTGGGGGTGTTCCCCCCAAAAAAACATGTGATAGCATTGTCCCTCGACCCCACCTTGTATCTCTATAGGGAAAGTGTATAGGGCTCTTACCTAGGACACTACAAGGGGTGCTTCCCCCAAACCCTCATAGAAATAACCTAGGGAGAAACCAAGCTAAATAAAGTGGGGGAAATTGACCTTCAAGTGTGATTAGGCTCCACATCACAACAATATCCCACTTAAAGACTGATCAGACTCCACAACAATAATAAGTCAGCCCATCCTCCCATTCATCACAAGAGTTTATGACATGACAGCTCTGTATTAGTAGCACATTGAACTTTGGGTGGACTTGTAAACATGTATCAATTATCATCTACAAATTTTGCCCAAAAATTATCACCATCTTCACATTGGACAACCACTGCTAGAATAATACTTCCAACATTGGCATGAAAACTCATGATGTAAGCCAATGTCAAGAAATTAGAACAATCTAGCTAAATTCATCCCAAGAATAAGCCTATCATCTTCATAAGTTTCTATACTTAATCTTGTTTGTCTTTATACATTAATTTGGAATTGACTATGGGAGAAATATGGTATTCTTTTCATTTTCCCTTGTATTCATAATTGAGTCCATAATTATCTAAACCATCACAGAGAATTTTATTTTGCAAACTCTTTATCTATTCAAGAGATTAATTCAAAGAAATCAATCTTGTTATGGTTGTCTCAAGCCTTTAGGATTCCTTCAAGATGTTAACTATCATCAATTAGTGCTAAGTATGAAACTCCTTCAACCATTTTATAATTAAAATTTTGAAATCATATAATTGTTTCTTACATCAATGAATCTTGATAACAAATTGTCAACTTTGCCTTCACATGGATCACTATTTATTTGGATTAGAGTGAGATGCAAAAGTAATATGTTATTGATTACTTGAATAAAGCCATTATCTATATTTAATTATTGATATGATCACACTGCACTCTATTTCACTTAGATTTATTAATCTTGCTTGATGGAAATGTAATTAAATCAATAACAATTAGGAATTCTTGATGCATTAGTGGAAGACAATTTGAGTTGTAATCATGCTTTCTATGTATAGACAATAAATTTTTATTTGTGATGTTTTTCCTTGAGGATGATAGGTTCGTTAGTTGAAATTGGGTATATCATGAAAATGCTTAAGCTCATTGTGATGATATATTTATATGAAGTAGCTTGATATTACCTTTTGTTAAGCGAATGTTTGATAAAATGTACTTTTTCTTGAATATTACTTATCAAAAGAGATTTCTTGCTAAAGAAATCATGCTCATTATGTGATTTTCTCATTGTGATGATATATTTATGTAAAGTGGCTTAATATTACATTTTGTTAAGTGGATGTTTGATAATGTGGACTTTTAGTTGAATACTAGTTATCAAAAGAGATTTCTCGCTAAAGAAATCATGCCCATTAAGTGATTATGTTTTTCTTTATTTCATTGAAATTAATAATTTTATAATGGTTTAATTGTCTAGGTTTGTAGGCTTGAATTATATTAGTTAGGTATGAATAGTATTTTTTCCCTTATCTCTATATATTGACATTTTTTTAATAAGGTCACCCTCTTAGAATAAATACATCTTTAATGAGGCATTATGTTTAAATTTTGCATGGGTTGATAACTTTTATTGCCTATGAATGTATAGTATTTTTAAAGATTCTATATGGTTGATTAAAAAATGATGAGCTTATTTTCAAGTTGTTAATTATGTATTTCTTCTTTTAGATTTTTTCTTTCTTCTTTAATTAAATGTGGAATGATGTCTAAAAGTTGAATTGCAAGTTTGTGTAATTCATAAATTACAACTCATAAAAGTGTTCTTGAGATTTTTCAATATTTGAGATGAATTTGTGTTACTTTTATGTACCATATAAATTGAGATGGATGTGAAACTAAGATATTAAACATTTTTAATGATTGTGAAAATATTTTTTTTCTTGTCTTCATATGCTATATGCACCTTATGTGTCCATGATAGCATGTTCCATTACATAAATTCTATTACCCCTTTCAAGTTTACATTGTTAGGTTACCTTACCCCTTTCAAGTTTACATTGTTAGGTTACCTCAAGCTGGATTGGGTATCTTTCAATGTATGAAATATTTCAAGTAAATGTAATTTCTTTGTGGTAGGGTGAAACACACTCTAACAATATTCTCACCCACGTGTGTTTTAGGGGTCATTTTTTTAGGATTTCTTGTTAGGATGGTTGTCATGTATTGTATATGTATTCAATGTATCAACCCACTGGTCTATTTTAAAAATGTGTTTATACCCATGTTGTGTAGTTGATGGATCATTTACTATATTATTTATGTCAATTCTAATTCAAAGTTCATGGTTGGTTTATTTCTTACTTGATGTGTAATGATGTAATGGGCAAGTTAATCAATATGTCCTAACAATGTGTTAACTCTCATTTTCAACAAGATGGTTGAAATGGTTAATTCTTAAATGATGATTTATCATCTCTTTTAAGAGGAGTGTGTGTGTGTGTGTGTGTGTGTGTGTGTGTGTGTGTGTGTGTGTGTGTGTGTGTGTGTGTGTGTGTGTGTGTGTGTGTGTGTGTGTGTGTGTGTGTGTGTGTGTGTGTGTGTGTGTGATTTAATTTAATATGTCTTTTCACCTATCTCTCATTATGTGATGTTGCATTTGTAGACACCTAAATATGATCACATAAATTCATAATCAAATCTAGTCATCTTCTAAAGAATTTTTTATTGATAAAAGGAAATTGCCCATTTTATTAATAGCAAAATATTTACAATGAAGCTCATTCAAGTGGAGGCACCAAAGAAAAAGAATGGGGTAAAGAAAAACCGGTGGTAATGCCCAGGAATAAAGTCGTGTATACATACAAGTGCCCATATCAAGTCTTCAAGAGGGCATTCCCTCTTTTACAAAATTCTAGTAAAATTACAAGAAATTGTAGAGGACATGCCCTCATACAAAATTTTGTTATAGAACATAAAATAGAATAAACAAATGAGGGGAGAATCTAGAAGAATTCAGAAGGGAGCTACCCTTCCAAAAGCCTTAGATCACCTACCACAACAAAGATAAAAGAACAACTACCATGCCAACATAAAAGAATTGGTTAGAGAGAAATAGGCCCAAAAATTTCCAATATAGCCTTAGAAAATAGAAAAGAAGGATACTTCTGAAAAAAGTATAAAATGAAGCATGTACGAATCAACAAAATTACCCTTTAAGACATCAAATTCGAGGCTAAAAATTCTACTCCTTTTAGCTTTTTATGATAAACTAAACAAACTACAAGAGACTTAGGATACTATCCAGGCTACAATCAATATTGAAGCTCATTTAGGATATCAATAGTAGAAAGACACCCAATCAACCAAGATTAATGATACGTTGGTTTAAACAAAATAAAAATAACTAGGCAGCTTAATAGAAATATCCTCACCATATTCGAACATTGTATTATAGGATGTTATCTTTTAAAGCATATTTTAATTAAATATTTAATTATTTAATGTTATCCCCTAATTAATTAATTATAGCCTAGACAATAAATTAGCAGATAACCAATAGTATAATTTATTAATAAAATCCCCCTTCCTCTATTAAATTAAATAAATGTAAACCTCATTTAATTTAATCTCCAAAACCCCTCTCTAAAACTCATTCTTGATACAAGCTCAACTCATGCACTAATAATTCCTCTTTTAATTAAATAATTCATTCATTTAATTAAATCTCATGCACCAATAATTCCTCTAATAATTAAATTATTTATTTATTTAGTTAAATCTCATACACCAAATATTCCTCTTTTAATTAAATTATTTATTCATTTAATTAAATCTCATGCACCAATAATTTCCCTTTTAATTAAATAATTCATTTATTTAATTAAGCTTAGCCACCAAACTTTTTTCTAACAAATCCATCCATCTTCCACATCATCCAGCCAATTGAGCCATCTCACCCAACTACATCCCTAGTCCAAATCCACCACATTCATATCCTCCAAACCATTTTCCACATCCTCAATTCAATCATAGTTATGCAATGCATCAACCTAGCTCACCTACTCTTTCCAATCCAATACCATCCACTCTATCCTTCATAGCTCCTCCACCTCATATTAATCTACCATATTCCATTGCATCCTATATCATAACAAATCCCCTTATAGAAACAACCTACAACCCTCAATCCACTTCATATTTCAAACTATCACACCTCCTCCACTAGAAAGAAAACTACCCATCATCAATAAGCTAGTAATGTCTCCTCTTGGGGGTGGCCAAACCATTCTACCACCACAACACCAACAAAAAAGGGTAACCCCTTATGTGAACTATCTAGCCATGTCATCTCATAAATCCATTTATAAATCTCCACTCATTCAAAAAAGCCTACAAAATGCCACCCACCTTTATATAGCTTTCCACCATCTACTTCTACCAATCCTCCACCTCAAAATCTAACACCCAAGTCTCCAAGGAACTTTATGAGGAATCAAATAGAAATTGCATCTCCTAAGTTTGATGAGTCATTTCATCTAATTTCATCATATGAAGCTAGTGATAAATCCTTTTCATCTTCTATGTCCATCATTCCTCTGTCATCTCCCTTATCTATCATCCCCCTTTCATCCACCCCACTTATAGATCTCCTACTAGCACTGAAACCCTCACATCCATCAAATCCCTCCAATTTTCATCCACATCTCCTCCTCCTAGAAGTATCCAAACCCCATCTAATAAAATTCATGAGTTCATTCTCCATCTTCCCATCCCCATTAAAGAAACTATCATCCATCCATTGATCCCATGTGAATATTTCACCCATACATCTCTTATCAAACCATCCACTCCCAACTAATCCTATCAAGATTATATCCAAAAGCATGTTGAAATATGCACTAACATAAATTAAAATCCTACCATTATACCTACTCCACCTTAAGATCCTCCCATCCCACTTATTCCCCTACATGATCCATTTTTACCATCCACTCCATCTAAAGAGAACTCACCATCGCCTACATATCAAGATCTTATCCTTTCATCTGCCACTCCACTTCAACATCCTATTGTTTCATTCATCCCTCCAAGTCAAGATCCATTTCCACCCACCCATTCAAATAAATATAATCAAGCCATGTCTCCTCTACTTCATGATCCTACATCTCTTATAATCCATGGTAATACATATATAGAAGAAGAAATAACTATCATGCCTAAAATGTCTACACCTCCACCTACTAATGGACTCACATCTTGTATTACAAATAATGAGCTATAAGGAAACTTGCAACAAATAATATAACCATTTCCACATAATCCATTATAGATCTAAAATAAATATGTAATTAAAATCCACATACAATAGAATCGACAACACACAAAAAATTTGACACAAGATATACCCTGGGAAACCCTCACTAAAGGAAAAATCTAGCCTCCAAAAGCATCCATCAACATGTATTATTCAACAAAAAACCATTGCAATACAATTATGGAAGCCTTCAAACCCATAGCCACAAACCAAGCAATCCATGTGAACAAGCATGAATCCACACATCCTATGCCATGCTTCCAACCTTGAAAAATGCTCCCTTGGTTAATCTGTCAAGCCTTGTCCCACTCGACTCTTGCCTTTTTTCCTTCTATCTTTCTCACACCAAAAACTACCCTTGTGGCTACTTATATAGTAGCAAGTCCCACAAAACCAATAAGTGGTATTGCATAAATCATGTGCTAAAACCATGTGCTACCTAACCCCTTGACCCCACATTTAATATTAGAATTTTACTTATTTTCCCCAATATTAAATAATTACATAAAATATTATCACAATGTTACAATACTATTGGTGTAAATAAGTATTTACTTATTACACTTACTTAAGTTTACTTAGGTTTATGCATTATTTAATTATTTTGCATTATTTTATTATTTTTATTTGTGAGACACTTAGGAGTTTGTGCACCTTTTTGAAGTGTCATGTAGACAACACATGAGTATGCAACTCTATTTTAGCACATGGTGTCTACAACATTGTTTTGTGTGTCACACCCTTGTAAGCTTATCCTCTCATCACCACACTTACTTATGTGCTTAATGGAGGATAACCCATATCTAGTGGACATGTGCTTGGTTGTATGACACATCATGGTGTTGATTACGAGGTATTCTAGATATATCTCAGAGGCCTTTATATACAAGCACTCCTAGTGTACTTTTACATTGCATTAATTATGAAATATTGAATATATTATCATTTTGATCATACTCTCTCTCTTTTTGGTCTATTGTGTGCTTGTGTTTGAGTTCTTAGTTCCTGGGTGAATTTTGCCCTTAGGAAAATTCTTACATGGTATTAGAGCAACTTGGAGACTTTCTCATCACATAGCCGTTCAAGACCACACTTGCTTCATCACCTCAGCCTGAATCTGAAGTGTTGTAGAAATTGGGAGTGTCTAGAGCTAGATCTGACCTCGCCATTGCGTCCAGAACACTGAACTAGTGAAAATCGACTATAAACTCGGCTACCTTGACCTAAAGTTGATCGTGAGGCAAAAAAATTTGCAAATTGAAACTCGGAGGCCCCAATTTGCACAATAGGTATGATCATTTTACTGATCTGATTATTTATTTTCTCAAATTTGAATTTTTGTCTCTTTAATTAGGGTATTTTTTGAAATTATTTTTTCAAAATTTAATTGGCTAGTCAGAGAAAATTATTTATTGGCCGAACCGGGTAGTGACACCCTGGCTCGGCTCTCTATATTTTAAGGTGGATTTAATATTTTTGTAGGGCTCCTTCACCAACCCGTGGGCCGCACTGCACATCAAATCAAGGCTACTAGAATAGCACCTTTTTGGCAACATTCACCAGTGGTATCGAACGCACCAGTAGCCATGCCTAACCTCACCCAACGATGTGACTCTTTGTTTTATTTGGTGCGGCATCTACTTATTAAACAACACTTTAGGCACTTACCCAACGAATGTGGGATAAACCCCACAAAAATTTGACAATTGAAAGGTTCTTTGGCAACGCTAAAAGGTTTCTCGGCATCCTTCAACCTCCGATGTGATTTGCATTTTTGGTGACTATAATTTCGGCGATTAACGTGATTGGATTCTCGGCATCGAAAAACATTTTTGGTGCATCTTGTAGCATATCTCGGCCACCGTAGATAGAGACTCTGGCAAGGGTTTCAATTCTCTGGCATCTCGTGCTCAAAATTCCAGCAACGTGCAAAAACCCTCCACATAGACCAGCGTGATCCGCACACGTGGACAAAGGTCCCACCCGACTGCCACGTTGGACTCAATCCATAGAGAATAGCCACATCATTTTTAGTATTGCAACATCACCTGTGGAAACTAGGCATACTTACCACGTGAGTGTACAAATTAGACACGTGTTATTTTGTATAGTACATATGACCAACTAAGCATGCCATGTCACCCCAGGGTGCAATATTTTGCTGACATCATCATAACATTATGTCAAAATTGATGATTGTTTAACTGTCAATTCCAAGCATTTTATAACTACTGTGATGGCCATTTGACTGTCAAATTTAGCATTGCAATTTTTCCTTCAGACCCCTCTTCAGATTGCATTTCAGTTTGGCAGCCTGAATTTGCGAGCCCATAACTCGATCATTCAGACTCTAATTCAAGTGCAATTTTTTTTGAAATTGGGTAGAATTTTTTGAATTTTCTGGTGGTGGTGTTGTTTCCTAGTTTTTGTGCACAGATTTTGTAGAAATTGCATTCTTTGGCAATTGTACCTGCATAATCCTATTTTTTGCAACTTTAGAAACTCCGTACAGGCACATTTGGTCACTTTTTCAGGTTCCATTTTTTTTTTAAGTGCATTTTTTTTGTCTACTTTCCAAATCTAAAGTCAAATTCTAGGATTGTGTGGACCAATTTCTCACTTTCAGAATTAGGCCTTTCTCGGCATTGTAAAGCTTTTGTTCTTTTTCAGAATTGTTGTAAATCTAAGCTACAGTGCTTAAGTGATAGATTTTAGCCTCATAAGGCAGTTGTAAAAGAAAAATTAGAAAGTCCACTTTGATCATTTTGACAAGTGGCTCTTTGTAAATGCACTACTTATAAAGTGCTAGCAACATCTTTTTTTTGGGGGGTCTTTTGATTGAGTGAAAAGGGGGGGGTGTACTATGTTTTTTGTGTCTCTCTATTGTGCTCTTTTCATTTCTACATCATGGGTTTTAAATGTCCTCCTCTAACTTCATGCAACTATTCTACATGGAAAGATACTGCATGGAGTAGATTAATGGAAAAAGGATATAGTCTTTATGTTGATGGTACAATTACCAAACCTACTGATGCTAAAGAATTGATTGATTGGCAAAGACAAGACCAATAGGCTTTAGGAGTTATCAGGAGTTGTGTACAAGGGGATCTTCTTTTTCACATTAAAAATTGTTCAGAATCCAAAGAAGCTTGGGATAAACTTGAACAATTGTATGGTAAAGTAGATGAAGAAAAGGGATTTCAGATTGAGGATGATCTACTTCTCTTGGATCCTAAGAATTATGACACAATTCAGGATTATATCATCAAAGTCAATGAGTATAGGGCACTTCTTAAAGATTGTGGAAATCTCATGAAGGATGATAGATTGATTCATCACATCCTAAAGAGGCTACCTTCCGAGTACACCAACTTTGTTTTGAGTTTTAATATTCACAGGTTGACCATGGGATCTACTTACCAGAAGCCTTCCTTTGATGAATTTGTAGACATGTTGATTGCTGAACAATCTTACTTGGTGGATTTTGGACTTCTCAAGTCATAAAAGACCAAAGCCTTGGTAGTGACGATCCCAAATCAAGTCAAGGGGGGAAAAGCAACAACAACAAGAAGCAGTGGAAGTAGAAAACACAATCTAAGACACAACAATCCTCCTCTCAACAAGGCAATTCTTTTTCAAATAAGAAGGGAAGTAATGAAAAGAAGGATAAACTCTTTTGTGCATACTACAAAAAGCCAAATCATGATGAGCATCATTGCAAGACAAAAAGAATCGATGAGTTAGAAAATCTACTCAAGAAGAATAAGATTCAAGTGCCAAGTACTTCCAAGGAGTCTACTCCAACCTCTTCAAAAGGTAAAGGTCAAGCACTTATGGAAAACACAAGTTCTTTAGAATGGATACTTGACTTAGGTGCCTCTTACCACATGGGTCCTTCAAAGGAAGACTTTTCTTCATTGAAGTAGTCAAAGGTGCCACACATCTTCGTAGGAGATGATGCTAAGATGGAAGTTGAAGGGAAATGACATGTAGAAATGGAAAACGAGGAATTCAAAGATGTTCTCTACATTCCAAATCTAATCTCCAATCTCATATTAGTTTACCAAATCACTCACCTTGGAGATGGTCATAAGGTTGAGTTCCTTCAAAATTCAGTGATGGTGCGAAGTCTCAAAGATGATTCATTGGTAGCAGTGGGGAAAGTCAATGATCACAAGAGGCTTTATTCCTTCTCCCACTTTGTGCCTAAGAGTCCTTCCTAAGCCTTGTTAACTCACTCTACTTCACACATCAACTTATGGCATGAGCGGTTTGGTCACCTTGACTTCCACGCTCTTCAATAACTTTGCTCTAAACATATGGTCAAAGCTCTACCTAATATCAGCTTTTCTAAGCAAGAATGTTCATCTTTCTTAGTGGATATGAATCTCAAGGAGAAGTATGATAAAAGGAAGTCTTCGAGCTCCAGTTGTTCTTTAGCTAGTTCACATGGTATTAGCAGGACCCTTTGCAGTGACTTTAGTCAGCCAAGGTCACTACATACTCATATTTGTTGATGACTTTTTGAGATTCACTTGGATCTTCTTCCTTCATCATAAGAATGAAGTGGTTCATAAGCTTCAAGACTTCAAGACTTATGTTGAACACGAGTCAAGGAAAACCATCAAGATACTAAGGGTGGACAATGAGAATAGATATGTAGATAGAAGACTTAAGAAATTTTGTAAAATTGAGGGGATTGATCTTCAGAACTCACCAGCATTCAGTCTGCAAAAGACAGATGTTGCAGCTATGAGGATTAGGACTCTCAAGACCATGGCAAGTTACATGATCAAGGCCAAGTCTCTCAATCCTACATTAGAAGTTGAAGCCATTACCAGTGCTACTCACATACTTAACAAATCTCCTAATCTAGCCTTAGATGGTAAGACTCCTTTTGAGGCATGGTGTAGCAGAAAATTGATTGTGAGTCACCTTAGAGTCTTTGATTGTCCAGCATGGGAAAACCTTTCTTCCAAGAATTGCAAGGCACCGGCACCTAGGCCTTGTACCTTCATCAGTTATGAAGACAATGTGAAGGCTAACAGACTAATGGATCTAGAGATACATGAGATCTTTGTCGAGAAGGATGTTCACTTTAAGGAAAGTTCTCCTAGCTTGTCCTCTACTCCTCTCTGCACCTCATACATAGTGAAAACTGATAGTGACACCAACGATAGTGCTTCAATAGGTTCAGACACATGGGGTTCTATCGATAGTTACAGTGAGAGATCACATCAGTCCAATCCACATGCTTATATTGCCATAGTGAAAAGTCCAACACAGCATGGTACATCTCATCTTCCAGCTCCAGCTTCAGTTGACTTGGGAGACAGACTTGAGGACTTACAGTTTCTCATTGATGATGATTCTTCTACAGTTGTTGCGAGGGCTCACTCTGACCCTCATGTCCATTCTCTACATGATCAATCTGAACATGTTGCCATGATTGTGGATATTTATGAACAAAAATTAGTGGAGGTCTCTTTGTCAGTAGAGGAGATAGATGGTTTAGTGGAACAGGTTCAACAGACATCCTTGCTAGATCTGCATTCGTTCTTTTCAGCACAGTTGGAAGGGGTGAACATCAGCATCAGTACAGGGATACTTGAGCAAGTTTTAGGGCCACCATACATCTTCAGGAGTGTACCTTTGTCTTTGTTTCTTCCTAAAGGGAGGAACACTATTCTGCATTCTTGGACCATCTTCTTCATCAGAGCAGCTTTCACTTGTTGGCATTCTTCTTTTGTGGAGGGGGGGCCTATTCTATCTCTCTTCCTTCTTTCATTCTCTTATGTATATATTGGATGTATGTTGTAATGGGGAGGTCTTGATTACTCCATCCATTGATGCATCCTTATTTATCTCTCTTTTTGGGGGAGGGTTTTTCCCATGAGGTTTTCCCTCTTTCCCCGCTTTATGGGAGATTTGCATCATCATTATGTACATAGGTACCTAATATGGCCTAGTAGTCGGGACCCATTATGCATCTTCATCCCAATTTTCATAAGCTTAAGGGCATTCCCCTAAGTTACACTTAAGGGGGGGTGTTGGTGTAAATAAGTATTTACTTATTACACTTACTTAAGTTTACTTAGGTTTATGCATTATTTAATTATTTTGCATTATTTAATTATTTTGATTTGTGAGACACTTAGGAGTTTGCACACCTTTTTGAGTTGTCATGTAGACAACACAGGAGTATGCAACTCTATTTTAGCACATGGTGTCTATAACATTGTTTTACGTGTCATACCCTTGTAGGCTTATCCTCTCATCACCGCACTTACTTCCATGCTTAATGGAGGATAACCCATATCTAGTAGACATGTACTTGGTTGATAAGTAGGAGATAATTTCCACAGCTAGTTAAATTGTGATATGAATATTAGGATTTAACTGTGTGATTTTGAGTCAAATTCGATGACCTGTGTTTCATGAGTAGTGATTCAACATGAATCTATCTCTCATGAGAATAAATGGAACACTTAGCACTCATTGGATCTAGGTGATGCTCATAGGGGACCTCCCAGGAAGTCCCGGTGCTTCACCCCTATGAGCATCACCTAGATCCAATGAATGCTAAGTGTTCCATTTATTCTCATGAAAGATGGATTCATGTTGAATCACTACTCATGAAACATCGGTCATTGAGTTTGACTCAAAATCACACAGTTAAATCTTGATATTCATATCACAATGTACTTGGTTTTATGACACATCATGGTGTTGATTACGAGGCATTCTAGATGTATCTCAGAGGCCTTTATATACAAGCACTCCTAGTGTATTTTTACATTGCATTAATTATGACATATTGAATATATTATCATTCTGATCATACTCTCTCTCTTTTTGGTCTACTGTGTGCTTGTGTTTGAGTTCTTAGTTTCTGGGTGAATTTTTCCCTTAGGAAAATTCTTATAAATAAAAATTATCAAGTATATCTCATGGGAATCTTTATATGTTGCATGTCCGTCTAGGTGCAACATTACATAATAAAATAAAATAACACAATATAACAATATTATGCAACGTGTGCAACACCCATTATCTCAACAATCTCTCACTTGTTGTATACATTGCATAGGGTCAATCTATAGCCACATAAATAAACAAGAGAAAAATCCCTCCTAGCACATCCACCATCATGGATCGAAGTATAAAAAGTGCTCTGTCCTGGTACTGATGACAAAATCAAAGTATCCAACATCTCAAACATGAATGATCTCACCTCCTGTCATGTCACTGCCACTAGACATACATAGAAGCCATCCAAAGAGAAATCCACCCAACCTGTCACATTAGAAGATCATAAAATCTTGTACCAACTAAAATGCCAAGCACAAAAAACCTAATCCAAAGGTAATCACTTGTATTCATAGTTGTCAAAATATCCATAGCTGAAATAGCACCCACAACAAGTGCCACACCCATCCAACTATCCATACCTCCAAAGGTATACCAAGTGAATCTCATATCATCAACATATCCAATCTGTAACCTACAATCAAAAACCTCAAGAGTAATACCTACCACATATATACCAAGAATCTTCCACTATAAAAGATAATGTCAAATCTATAACCAATCCACTCACAACATCTCAAAGAAGTGAATCCATATAGTCTCAAGGACATCCACAACACATAAACCAATAACCTACAAGAAAAACTCTCATAAGAAGTCTCCAACACTCTCCCAAGTTCTCCACAACCAACAGAGGAAAGAGATAAAGGAATAACCATGTCATCTCTCTCATGACATACATGAGCACAAACTAATGATCACAATCTCTAACCAATCTCAAATCTAATGTAAGCAAAACTGAACATCCAGGAAGATAACCAAGACTAGAGAGAAACCATGCAAATCATAACCTATATCATGTCCTTCTGCACACAACTCTAGATGTAAACTTTGCAAGTGTGATTTCCTCCATAAAACCCCAACAAGAAGCCACAACAACACCCAAACCATAACATATAACTAATCATGGATGTAAGCCTCTCACAAGAATATCAAACGCATAAACAATTCCTAATCCAAAGAATATGCCCAATACAAAACCATCTCCCAAACTCTATCAACATAATGACATATGCCAATGGAGATAACCAATGTTAAACCATCTCTCAAATGAACCCTCTAGAACTAACTTATGTGTCATAGCTCAAGATCCATATCCATGAAAGACAAGCATAAATATAATGCACCTGAGAGAAAAATAATGGGGTATACCTCTCAAGTAGAAAACCATCGAGTAAACCAAGAGTGGGGAATGAGAATTCTCATCAACACATTCAAGTCTCCAACCAAGACTCATCTAAGAAAAATCTCCTCTCAAGTCCATATCAGGTGTTCATGGCCCTCAAACTTCATGCTAAAACCATCAACTATCCCAACAAAAAATTATGTAATCTAAGATAAATTAGCATCACCATTATCTCTAAATATCCATGAGCACCTATAACCAATCAATCCATGCCAACTCCAAATGCTACATAGCAATATTATGAAGTATCTAGCTTATGATCAATGTACTCAATACCAAGAAACTAAACCAAGATCAATGTCAAAGTTCCAACCATGGCCTTAGGAACATAAACATGACAACATGATCTAACCACCTCAATAAAATAGATAACATTCTTCATATGAACATACTATAATATGTCAAAACTCTAAATATATATCAAGAGTATACCATGACATAATAATGAAACCATCCTAACTCCAAAGATAACATGTCAAATGAAAGCATAAACTGCACCTTTACCAAGAACCCCATTAGTCCTTAAGATGTAACCATCTCCACACACCATGAAGAAAAACCATCTCCACATACCATGAAGAACCATCTCAACACACCATGAAGATAACCAAGAACTCCATGATTCCTAAAGATATAGCCATCTTCACACACAATGAAGATAAAAAGTGCACCATGCAAATGTCAAATATGGTTCTGCAACAATAGGATCTAAGACAAACCTCCAACATCTACAAACACTCAATAAATATATCAATGCTAAAAACCTCCCACTCAATTGTGGTACCAAGTCACCCATGGAATCATAAAATCCATCTCCTACATAAAGATCCTCTAGCTCTACACTCACACAACCAAAGTGTCAATACCAAGTGAAACCAAGATCTTCAAACCAAGAAGATACAAACCAAACTAGGAACTAATCTTGCACTATCACTCAATCACTACCACAAGCTCCCACTAAAATGTGTATCCAAGCTATCCATGACATCATGATGAAAAAATTGTCCTCTAACCATGAGAATCAGCCAAGACATCAAACTATCAAAGAACTCAAAGTGCACATCATGAGCTCCTCAAAAGAAACCAAATAACCATGATCCTCAACCAAGAAGATATACTACCATAACTAAATCAGGAATCCAAACTAATGAACATCAAAGATTTTATTGTATATCCAATCATGTCATGCCAAAATCCATGGCACCATGATCACATCCATGAACCAAGCATCTGACTCTCAATATGTTCAACCTGTAAGCATAAAATAGTCAACCACAATCTTCCACCATGATTATACCTAGAAACAACATCTCATCCCTTCTACATGAAGAAAAATTAACAAACCATGTGACTTAGGGCATTGACAACCCAAATATAAGCCACCAATCTGAATATCAACCAATAATGAAAGATCAATGGCAAAGACAACCCACAACCAAGCCATAAATGCAACCTGTAAGTATAGACCACTTACAATACTACAAAACTTGTAGACCCAACAAGTCATCATACATATCAAACCCAAATACTGATAACCATATCATCATGAGACCAATTTGAAATATGAATTGAGTATACAATAACATCAAATCTTAAATGTCCAGAATATACAATGTCATAAACTCATAATGATACCATAGTTAATATATACCATAAACTATTTAGATCAATATATCATCAAATAAATCATTTCAAAACTACAACAAATCTGAACCACTGTGTAGAGCTCTTCAAGAGCTTTCTATTGACTACTCGAAGTCCAAAATCTGACTCCATTTGCCCAAGTTATGCCCTAATTTGTGCTCAAAATAAACATCTAAATTTTAGGCTCTTAAATCCTAACAAAATCTCAAAATCACAAAACCAAACCTACACCAAGTTGTAGTGCTCTGAATTTTCTTTCCAATACATATAAGAGGTCTGAAATCTGATATCTTGAGAGAAAGTTATGGTTGTTTTACTAATACAGTCTTTTTACCATTTTCACAGCGATTTTTTTTGTGACAAAAATTCCAACAGGATTAAATTTGATGACCATCACGAGCTGAAATTAAAAAACTCTTTCATTTCCTCTGAGCATGGCCAAACTAGGGCATATTATATATTAAAATTTATGGAAACATCAACCCGGATCCAATGGTGAGGTCTATTTTTACACAGGAGATCATTTATGCAAGCTCCCCCTTAAACCCTCATTTAAATGAAACATCCAAAAAATCCTTTTGACCAACAATTTCACATGCCCAAAATCTACCAATATCCCATCATAATAGTAAATCCAAAACTCTCAAATCTACAATAAACAACTCATATATCTTGCCCTTTCTTTTATCCTCTCATGCATTCCCATGGATTCAATCTAGGGTTACAATAATAAAACCATATCTCTGATACCACTTGTGAGGAAACTTGCAACAAAGAATATAATTGTTTTCACATAACCCATAATAGATCTAAAATAAATATGTAATTAAAATCCACATGCAAGAGAATAGACAACATACCCACAAAAAATGTGACATGAGATATACCTTGGGAAACCCTCACTAAAGAAAAAACCTAGCCTCCAAAAGCATCCACCACCATGTATTATTCAACAAAAAACCATTGCAATACAACCATGGAAGCCTTGAAAGCCATAGCCACAAACCACGAAATCCATGTGAACAAGCATGAATCCGCACATCATATGCCATGCTTCCAACTTTCACAAATACTCCCTTAGCTAACATGTTTTCCTTCTCTCTTTCTCACACCAACAACTACCCTTGTGGTTGCTTATATAGTAGCAAGTCTCACAAAACCACTAAGTGGTAAATTACATAAATCATGTGCTAAATCCATGTGCTACCTAACCCCTTGACCCCACACTTAATATTAGAATTTTACTTATTTTCCCCAATATTAAATAATTACATAAAATATTATCACAATGGTACAATAAAAATCATCAAGTATATCTCAGGAGAATCTTTACATGTTGTGCATCCATCTAGGTGCAACATTGCATAATAAAATAAAATAAGACAATATAACAATATTATGCAATGTGTGCAACACCTATTATCTCAACATGAGCATTGTATTGAAAAAAGAAATAAAAGTGTATCTCTAGATGTTGGTATCCCTTCTATCTCTTCACAGTCCCAAATCCTTCCATATTCACCCCAAAGCTCCCATCCATATTATTCCATGTACATTTTGGGCCCTCATCCTACTACTTCTTTCCATCCCTCCATTTTGGGTCACTATATCCCTTATCTAAATCCTTCACCCTTTCCATCCATTTTGGGTCTTTATAACCTAATCCAAATCTTTTATCTCCTCTGTCCATTTTGGGTCCTACTCCTTCCTCGTTCCATTTGTTTTAGGTCCTTATCCTTTATTCCTTCCATCCATTTTGGAAACTTACATGCATCTATATCATTTATCCCAATCCATCACCCATCCCCTCAAATCCACAAGCTTGATCATCAAAGGCATCCATACTTGAATTCCTTCCAACATTCAACCTCTATCATTCCATCCATAATCTCACCATATCATCCATGTTTTTGTTCCCATACCATGGCTAATGGAAGAAAATTAGATGCCATTATTAAAAATCATAAATCCAAAAATCTGCAAAAATTCAAGTATAAACATGTCCCATCTAAAATACACATTCAAGAAGAGAAACATATTATCCAAAAGAAAGCGGATACCCTAGATACTCATAAAGAAATGCATCTCAAAGAAAAATCTCAATTGGCATCCATTCTTGTTGCTCAAAAAGCCCCATTCAATCATAATTTATCTAAATCTCCATATACACATCCTCCATCCCCCAATTAATTCTTAGTCCTTATGCTTCTTATCCTACATTACCAATCCTCCATCTTAGAACTTTACTTTTGGTACTTATATTCCTCCTACTCCATTTTCTCCTTAATCTCCTTCAACATCATCTTTCGCACTAGTTCATCACCCTTCAGGGTGTGCACCAATGATGATCTTTCCAATCCCCTCATCTATTTATCCACATGTTTTAGGCCTGCCCATCCATTATTTGTCAAATCCCACCCACCATTCTACATATTTAATCCAATCTTTTTTATGCTTCCTTATCCACCCATCCTACCAACATCTATGAGTAAAAATCCAACAATTAAAAAAAAAAAAAAAAGTTAAAAAAGTCAAAATAAATAAATAAATCATCCAATGGTTGAAACTTGGAAAACAAGTGCCTTGGATAAGTACCATGATGAAAACTTGGCAAACAAGAGTCATGCATAATCCTTCCATCCAAGTGCTCTGCACACTTTCGAAAATCTTAATGGGAAACAAGATACTAAGGGGTGGAAGTGAATTAGGATCTATAAAACTTTTCACTATTAAAACAATTAACTATATTCACGCCTAATCCATCTCATATCTTAGATCTCATAGCATATAAACATACACTTGTAATGATGAAATGAAATCTATCTAAGCATAACATTGATGAAAACATAAACTCATAAAACAATGATTTTGATAACCTAGAAACACTTCAAGTTGAAGGTAAAAGTGGGGTGGGGATGAAACCCACAAATCTTTACTATTACAACGACAAAGTTCTCCTATTAGGGCTATAATTTGATCACTTCTGGTTGGCTCTGCTAAAATATTTAATGACTATTAGGTATTACCTTGATTAAAGGATTTTACACTTAAAATAAAGTAAGGACTCTGTTAGGGTATTTAAGTAAGGTCTATAAGAACCACTATGTTAAGAGATTTTCCCTAACTCAATCTGTCAAAATTGATTCAGTACCTAATACTTTGGTTGTCTCTGAATGTTTTTTTCAGATCTCCTCTCTTCAATATCTCAATTCGATCTCCTTATCTAATATGCTATGTTGTGTCCTTCACTGCTAGGTTCTCTCTATCTAATCTCCTTTCAGAGTTAGTCTTCCTTATTTCAGTACTCAGCTTGTTTGCTCCTTCACGCTTCATCATTCATTGTTGAAACCCTTCACTGTCATTATGATATTAGGGTTGGAACCCTTCTTAAAAAATAATCATAGAAAGTTCTAGATCATAATCAATGATCCATATTTAATCCTTTTGTCATTTTACCCTTCTGATTTTTTTATTGGTTAATTTTATTTTCTTGGGATTAATGCCTTCTGACAAAATGCATAATCATCTCCATATTTATCTCTACAATCTTTAAATGTTGTGTAGAAGTCAGCTAAAATGATTTAAATAATTGTTTTTGCAATTACAAACTCATATGTCAAAATTGGTTTACTCGGCACTTGGATGTTTTGATGCTTGCTCATAACTAACATTCATGTTCTCACTCAGCTTCTATGTGCTCAGCATATACTGACTCACTCAGCATTAACCAACTTTCCAAATGCTCAGTCACTTCTATTTTACTCAGCATATATGTTGACTCGGTCTCTACTGGGGTGCTTGACAACTTTTGACTTGCTTGAAAAAATATAAACATGTCCCTTATAGTTTGGCCTTCTCTGGATGGCTTGGTCACAGTGATGACCATCCAATGCTACCTTGGAAATGACTAAGTGTTAGACACTAATAGGAAACTTGGGCTTAGAGATAAAAAATTTGGTGTCAAGTTCTTCTACCCACGATACCCATGACATCTTATCCATTTCACCTCCTCCATCCTCTAGATCTTGATAAAATTTAAAATAAAGGCCACTAGCATACATAAATTCTTTTGGTCACCTTTTGACACTCATTCTCCCCTTGCAATGTGTATCCACCTATCCTTTAACCACCCATTCTTCCTTCCATATAATCCATCCTCCTCCTTTCCTTTAGCTTCATCCACCCATTTTAGTTATCCTTCCCTCATCTTGTTATTTCCTTATATTACATCCTAGATTATACCCCTCTTAAATCCTCCTCACGCATGACATATTATTAATGGGGGTATTTTATTGCTTGGAGATCCTATCCTACCCACCTTCCATCTCTAATGCAATGGAGCCTGGTGTAGTAAGTCATAGATGACCAACTAGTCCTTCAGATCCTCTTCACTAAAGGAATGCCCAATAATAGTGTCTTTAATCCTATCAAATTTCTCAAGCACCAATGAAAAGTGCTCAAATCAGAAGGTTAAGGTTATCACAACCCAACCCAAAACAAGGAAATCCCAAGCACAAGAAGAACCCCTTAATACAAGACAACTTATCACAAATTGCCCTTACAAGCACAATGACAACTTTTAACACAAGATCCCAAAAACAAGTGAAAGGACTAGGGGAGACTCAAGGGGGAACTTTTGGTCTATTTAGATCCATTACAAAGTGTATTGAAGGTTAAAACCATACTATGCAACATTTAACTAAAAGTTGCTTCACAGAGCCACACTTTAGGCTTGTAGCCCTTAATTCTAAAAAATAGACTTAACTTCAACAATCTCCACATAACCCTATAATAAAATAATATATTCAGACACCCTTTTGGGTTTTACTAAACATGCCAAAGCACCAAGAGTGGATTGTGTAAAAAAAATAGGTTTTACCTAGTTCCTTCTCTAGGCAATTAGCCCTATTAGGCCTCCGAATACAAAGGAGGTACACATTTCCAATGCCCAAAATTCAATCTAACAACTGTATCATGAAGGTTAATACAAAAAAAAAAAAAATTAAACATGGTTTTAAATCTTGATGATAACTTTGGAGTGATTTATAGGAGATGGTGACCAACACTAAGAGCATGCACATGGCTCTTGTGTGTCTAGGGCATAAAATTTATCATTGCCACCTGCACATTCAAACCTAAAACCTAAAACATATTAATATACATTTTCAATACTTGTATTTCACAAGAGGCCATTAGATTCCCATGGTGAAATCCCAAGATATGGCAAATTTTGCTTGAAACCCTAGGTATGATAACTTTTTGAAACAACTTCTACAAAAACTTCAATATCTTGAGTTAGGAGATTGATCAAGACTTAAAATAAAATTCATCTAAAAGTTATTTCACAAAACAATCCAAAAATGTAGATTGATCCCCCTAGGGTGTCTGTACTCATCTGTACAACCTATTACAATTTGGAATTTGTAGGAAATTTGAGTTATTTTATTGATTCAAAGGAAAAAGTACACAATGTTATCCTACCACCCACCTAAAAGGGCTTATGTAGGACTCCCTAATGATCATAACATATTTTCAAACCAAATTTGGTCATTAGGGAGTGAAATTACAAAATATGCAACTTTTTGCTAAAAGTTGCTTGATAATTTATTAACATTTTTTGCAATTTGCACAACTGTTGCAATTTTTGATCAAAACATGCTGAAAATTCACCTAAATGACGCAAATAGGACCAAAAAATGATGAAACATGAAATAAAAATCTCTCCTAATATTTTAGGCTATTTAGATACCTTTGACCATAGTTGACCAAGGGCTTATAATTGTGCCAAACTTGGAACTAGGCCTTACAAGTGGGTCCAAATGCATAGCCACTATTTCTAACCTATCCTATCGGTTATTAGGACCTTGAATATGTCCTTTAAATATATCAAAACTCTTCATTTGTTGGGGGTGCTCCTACACCAATCTCCCTATTTGTTCCATTTCCATATTCATCTTCTAATTCCTATCTTCCCACATTCCTATATCCAAATATTTCTATTTATCATCTTGTCTCTAGCCTTCTTGAAAGTCTTGATAAAAATCCAATAATCATCATTAGGATGCATACTTCCCAATCCATTCCTTGTTTTGAGGTATATATCATTCCCATTATCCACATCACCCTATCCACCATCAGTCCATCTTGGCTTTTTAACTTGAATGGGACACTATCGAGTGAACCCACAATAGTGGGTTACACTTTTTTGGAGGAAGAAATTCCTCCAAAAAAGTGTGGAGACCAAAAATTGTATGAGAAGTTTCAATCGAAACTAATTTTAAAAATTTTGATCAAAAAATTCAATTTTTGATTGAATGTTAGTTTCGATCGAAACCCATTTAATACCAAAGTTTTGATCGAAACTATGGTCAAGTTTCAATCAAAACTATGGTCAAGTTTCGATCGAAACTTGGAGACATGGATTGCTGCACGAGTTTCAAAGTTTCGATTGAAACTTGACCATAGTTTCAATCGAAACCCTAATCCACTTGAATAAATAGGGGTGTAGCCAGTTGTCCTCTCATTATTTCGATTGAAAGTCAGAGAGAGACCGGCATCCACCTCATCAACCATTTGGAAAAGGTATGAAACACTTGTTTTTTCCCTTCCTATGTTGTTTTAGTTAAAATTTATGTGTTTTTAGTATTTAAATATATGTTTCTTTGTATATTTTATTATTTTTTATATATGTTTCTTTGTATATTTTATTTTATTGTGCATGCTTAAGCCTCTAATGTCATTGTGGATCTCTTAATGCACAAATACAATATTTTTTAAAGATAATTTTTCATCCATATTAGATCTAAATATATAATATTATCTTTTAATTTAAATTTTATTTAAGTACACTCTAACTATTTTACCTAATCTAAACTTTAAAACTAGCCATAGTTCCATGACCTTTAAAAAAATCTCTAACATTAATTCTAATCATAACTGAAATGCTAACCCTAATTTTTTAAAACCCCAATATAATTATTTCTCTAACCTAAGATGATGCTAAAATTAACTATATATCATTAATCCAAACCCTTACCATGTGATGTAAAACCTCAACTATAAAGCCTAATGTTGACTCTAGCCATAACCCAAACATAAAACCTAGGTATGTGATTTTAACCCAAACCCTATTCGTGACCAACCATGATGTAAACCCTAACCTTAACCTCAAATAATATTTTGAAACTATATCTAAACCTCAACCCAACCAAATTCTAATTCTCTCCCTAACTAAGAGACAATATAAACACTAATCGTAACCCTATCCCTAATCAAAACCATAACTCTAACCCTACATGGTGCATTATATGAATCCTAACACTGGCCTTTATTATAGCCTTAACCATAAACCATGACCTTAACTACAATCTTAATCATAACCAAAGTTATGCTAACAATAATCCTAAGAAAAGTATTTCTCTAACCTAAGAATAATTCTAAACCTAACTATATCACTAATACAATTTAACCTAACCCAAACCTTAATCATGATGTTAAACCTGACCTTGACCCTAAAGCTTAATATTAGCAATAACACTTACGCTAGCCATCCCCAAACCTAACTATATTTTTATTCCAACTTTTAACTCTAATTTGCTAACCATGATTTAAACAACCACACCATTTGACCTCAATGCAAAACCCTAAACCTAAACTGTATCCTAGAGTGTGTGTGTGTACATATATATATGTATATGTACATATATATATATGTATATATACATATATATATATATATATGTGTGTGTGTGTGTGTGTGTGTGTGTGAGTGTGTGTGTGTGTGTGTGTGTATATACATATATGTACATGTGTGTGTGTGTACATATATGTACAATATATATATATATATATATATATATATATATATTGTACATATATGTATATATATATATATATTGTACATATATGTACATATACATATATATATATATGTATATATGTACATGTACATATATATATATGTACATATACATATATATATGTATATATGTACATGTACATATATATATGTATATATGTACATATATATGTACATATATATGTACATATATATGTACATATATATATATATATACATATATATCTATGTACATATATATATATACATGTATATATACATATATATGTACATGTATATATATACATGCATATATACATGTACATATATATGTATATATACATGTATGTATGTATATACGTGTACATATATATGTATATATACATATATATGTATATATATATATATATGTGTGTACATATATATGTACATATGTAGATCTATATATGCATATGTGTCATGATATGTATATTTGCACATATCATGTGCATGTGTGTGTGTATATATGCACATATATACACACACATGATAGATATATGTGCAAATATACATATCATGTACATATACGCATATATACATATATATGCACATATTTACTTCATGGACCTAAATTACACTTGACAAGTTTATGTGCACACATATGTCTAAAACATTTGAACATTCAATCTAACTTAGATAGAAATATAACTTGCACACATGTAGTTCTTAAAAGGTACTTGAGTTACAAACATTATATATAACAACATGTGTGTTTTAAAATTTAGTTTTTTTAAGGTATATGTTCATTTATGTTTTAGGACTTCTATATATATGTACACATGTACACATGTTTAATTTTATTAAAACAATTTAGATACAAGTTTTTTAATTTTGTCAAATTGTACATATATATGTTAATATAAATTTCAAGTTTATTAAATGTCATGCATTTTCATTTTTATTTTTAGGTTTACACATTATACATGCACCTACATACATTGACATGGCTGATCAACAGCCTTCTATCCCCCCCGAGTAGCCTGTCCCCCTCAAGTAGCCTATACCCGGGCTCGAGTAGCCTATCCTGGGCCTTGAGTAGTAGCCTATCCCCCCTGAGAAGCATCATGTCCCCCATGATCAGCTACCTATCCCACGTCAGGAGCTCTATGATCGCACTAACCAGGAGATTCATAGACTTCAGGAATCCCTAACTAGTGGCACATGCTCTAGTATTTTTAGTGGTACATGCCAGAGTATCTTACATAGCCTGACATTTATTCTAGATGAGATTCATGGCACTGCCCCATATTCTACACGTACTATACAGACTATCCTTGATAGTAAGAGATGAGAGGTCTCTCTGGTCTTTCACTCCAGGAGGTGCAGGGCTTGGTGCCCAAAGATGTCTTGAAGAGGGAATGTTTCCCTCATTATCTTTCACAAAAGTATGTGAAGGGGTATTCTCCCCTTAAGTGTATAGATCCACAGATGGCTGCATTGATATACCCACGCTTCCTTGCTGCCCATGGTCATTATCCAAATAATGACCAAATTCCACTCTATTTTGCCTGACAACTTTATGCAGAGGTTTTCTTAAGCAAGGTAGTGAACTACACAGATTTACCAAGACATTTAGGATAGGGGCATGGTAGACTAGCTGATAGGCAGTTAGGTCATCCCCCACTGGCACATAGATCAATTTTCAAAGAGAGGGCACCTGTTATTTCCCCTGTGTTAGGTCCATCAGCTGATGAGGCCATGCATAGCACTCAGTTACATGGGGTCATTCAAGGAGTTGGAGAGATTGCAGCAACTATCATATCTATTTTGAGTGATGAGGTTGGTCAATATTTGATGTCTCATCGGCATTCCAGATCATCATCCTATGCTTCATCTTCAGGAGACTTGTACAGTGCAGCAGGCATCCCTTCAATGGCTAGCTTAGAGGGTCTCACAAGAGTGTTGGCATGAGATACTATGATTGGTCTGGCTGAGGATCTATTAGATACATACAAATTTGTATCAGAGCATCTTGGCATACACATATCAGATGTTCAAGGTCGTGTCCATGGTAGTACTAGGACACATCCTCGGCCATATTCCTCTCATCGATTAGGTAGTGGTCATGGTGGTAGTGCACATGATGATCCACCTACTAACCACTCTTTTGCTCTAGAGAGACATATACATACCACAAACCCTTCAGCCAGTGTTACAGTGCAAGCTTAGAGTTCAAATGTGGGCCTTAATGATGTTGATTTGAGCTTGTTGACCACAGGATGGATGAACTTTTTGACACATGATGATTCTACTTCTATGCCATCTCATCTACATAGTCCACTTGGCTCTTCATTATTAGGACATGTGCCAATCACCAGTCATGGGGCCCACGTAGATGCAGAGATTGACCTTGATGCGACGCAGCAAAATCTGGATGCATTAGTGGACACGATCAATGCTAGGCAGTCCGAGTATTATCAGATTGCACCATCTACACAGGTAAAAAAAATTTAGTTCATGTTAAAATTTCAATCATTTGAACCTAATTTAATTTAGACATGTGCATGTGTACACATGTATGTATATCATGCAAGTAGATTCAAATGTAATCATGTAGAGAAATTTTAATTTGATGTTTTGCCCGTGCATGTGTACAATGTAGGGGGACGTGCCTATTTTTACTCTAGCTTTGATGCCAGATCGTGTACGTCGTCGAGACTCATTGAATGATGTTAATAGTGGACAGGTAATGTTTATTTATGTTTTGATTATGTGTACATGTATTTCAATATCACTTTCTCTTGATTAAATGTATGTATGCATTGATATCACTTTCTCTTGAATTTATATATAGGGGTCAGCACATCTTAGTGAGCACCTTGATACTATTCAGTCTTCAAACCGCGTTGTGAGGAGGCATGGTGATGATAGTCCTGCACCTGATGATCTATAGTTTTTTGTATCTAGATGATTTGTTCTAGACTTTCATCCAGAGAGACATTCATATATTAGATAGACACTTTATATACACACATGATGCATGTTATATTTATATTTGATTTGATATAGATGTACCTAGATTTACATGTCTACATGTGTGCACGCTATTTATATTTGATATTATCTTCTGATAGATCTCTAGATAGATACATGTTTTTGTTATTTGTTCTCGAGATGATTGGTACATGTTACATTATGTTGTGGAATCTAATGTACATTATAGATCTACATCTAGTATATTATAAATTGTTTCTATCTAAGATACGTAAGTAATTTATTTAAATATGTACACATGTTTAATATATTGATTAAATTTATATATATATATATATATAGTTCATGTAATTTAAATGTCTGGTAATATATCATGTATGAAATGTTCAAGTATCAGGTAATTAGTTGTACATAATTCCTAACTCGAGTAAATCTATAGAACTCATCCCTTTAATTTGTACACATATCCTAGAATTTTATCCCCTTAAGCCCAATGTTCTAAAATTCAAGTCCAACTTAAAACATGTACATGTTCAAAATTTAGTTTAAACAAATTGCAATTTGAACTTGAAAGCTCACATGTCAAGTAATTAGTTAAATCAAAAGCTCACATGTCCTAAAATTGAAAGCACGTGTCCTAATTAGTTAAATTGAAAGTATATGTGTGTTCTAAAATTGACAAGTTAAATGAAATAAAAAGTTCAATATAATAGAAAGTTAAATGAATTCAAGACATTGAGTTAAAAATGAAAGAGTAAAAGTTCAATTTAGAAAATTAGTTATTGGACACCAAATTTCAAATTGATCAAATAATTGTTCAACCAAATTTGAAATAGTTTGAACCAAATTTCAAATAGTTTGAAAGCACATGTCCTAATTAGTTAAATTGAAAGCGTACATGTGTCCTAAAATTGACAAGTTAAGTGAAATAGAAAGTTCAATATAATTAATTTTGCAGACTCCTAATTTCATCCCCTTAAGACAAGTGGTGTTCGAATTTCTTTCCCTCAAGGTGTACATGTTAGGTAATTAGTGTACACACATACATATAAGTTCATAATTTCTATAATTAGTTACTTTATGACAATTTGAATTCAAGACATCGAGTTAAAAATGAAAGAGTAAAAGTTCAATTTAGAAAATTAGTTATTCCACCAAATTTCAAATTGTTCTTGAGTTACATTTCAAATTAGGAGTTGTTTCCATCTCATATCAAGTGGATCAGCTCGTTCTTGGATAACATTTAATATTTTCTCATGATCACCAATATGGAGCCTCCACTTATGTATTCCAGGTCCTTTGACTAGATGAAGAGTTAGACTAGTGGCAATAACATGGTTACTATATTGATATACCTTATTGTTAGGTTGATAATCGGTGAAATGAATACCATTTTTAAGTACTTTTATTTTCTTCAAATATGTTCCTTGTACAACAATAGAACTTGCACATGTACACATTTAAAAAATACATCAATCTTGAATTAAGTCAAAGAATTTGAATTCATTAAAAACATAGATACTTGACATACATATATACATAATTCAACTATATACTAACCTGTGGTAAAAATAATTTCATCACTTATTTCAGTCTTTGTTAGCTTCTCTCTTTCCATTGTGCAACATAATAAATAATAGCTAGCACCTTCTACATTTTTCAATTCTGCCATGACTGCAAAAATATTTCCTACACAAACTTATATATGTCAAAATTTTGGATACACGTCATGTACATAAGTACATATATATAATAAAAATTAACCAAAATTATGAAAAATGTATACATGTACATGATCTAGGTATATATATAGTTCATACATACCAACTCTGATCAATCCTGAAATATGGTTATAATCACTAGAAATCAATGGAATATCATCATAGTTTTCGTCCTCAAACTCATTCATATTAATAACATCTAGTGGCACCAAATTCCATTCACCCACATATCCATGTTCTTGATTAATGCAACCACCATAGTCTTCATCAATACAATTTGGACAAAAACATGAGTATTCTCTTGTGTACAATGACCACACATTACTATTTGTACTCATAACTGAATGCAAAGATCGTGTCTTCTCTACCCTCATGCATGCATGCATTGATCTTCTATCAACACCGGAATCTACACAAGGTCCATAATTTAATTAGAGATCATCTAAGGTAACATATTAAATATAAATTTAAGATTCAATTTAAAAATATGAAGAAATTAATTTATATATACTTGATATCTCCCAAAACACTCTAAATGGTATGACCCAATCCACTTGTGATGATGTGTTATCTATATTTGTTGGCACTGAAAAATGTGTTTTGCACCACTCAACCACATCATGAGCATTATTAATGTGATATCCTTTATAGTCCATTTGATACTTTCGTAAAGCACATTTGATATAGGCTCTTGCACCATCATGCTCACCCTTTCCATGTCCACTCTAAAAAAAACTCCAAATGTGTGGTATATTAAGGTATCGATGATACCTACATAATGCATAAAATGGTCTAGCTGATTTAAATTGTGTTGCACATCCATCTAACCATACAAAAAAAATTCTATTTTACTATTTTTTTTTTTTCAAATATTCAAAATATGTCTTAAAACAATGTTCCACAAAATGTGTGTCATCTTCTTTGTCATCACTAATATAAAAGTGATACTCTTTTTTAATGACTCGTGCTTGATCTATACTTTCCACACCATCCAGATCAATCTGTGCATGTCAATAAGACACTTGAACCATAATAGTAACCTGCTCTGTATAGTAGTATTCTACTTGAAGTTGTTTTTCAGATACGAAAGAGTAATTCTCTGCAAAGTCAACAACAAATAGAATTTTTTTGAGTGGGAAAGTTTCTCTTAGTGTTTGAAATTGTTCTGCTTGCCACTTAGCAAAAAATGCATGGCGTATATATGGTTGAATCAATTTACGAAAATTTGACATAAATTCTCCAGCCGATATCTCATCCTCTACATATTCTAACCTTGTTGATTCTTTTTTAGCTTTTGTTTCTGACTTTATGTACTTATATCTCTTACATTTTACCATCCCTGTCATATTAGTATCTTCTTCTCTCAAAGGAAATTTAGTCAAGTTACCACATGTTTCACAAGTTCCTCTTATGCAATCTATTTCGCCTATTCCACAATCATTTGGTTTGTCACATAAGATTGATGTTATGAATTGACTCAGTCATTTAGGAAAAGTATTTTGAGAAGTTCCACCACTTTCTTCTATCATATTTTGAAACCCTTTATAGTACAGATCAAATTCAACATGATATCGACAACAACATGTTTCAAAAGATTTATTTATCTTCACAAAATAGGGCTTCAATCTTTCAAACATTGTTTGTCCAATCTTTATGTTAGGATTTAAATTACAAAATGAGAGATACAATTCATGTTGAGTGACATCCAACCAATGTTTTGTGTGTTGAATATATTCCTTAGGCCCAATCCTTTGCTTGATGATATCTCTTCTATTTGGTGAAGGACGAGTATTATCAATCCAAAATTGAATAACTAAGTTCTTAATTGTTTCCCCAATCATGTCAAATTGAGGAGCTCTACACATTAGTGCCCAATTGCCTTCTAATGTACTATCATTCAAATTGTTTCTCCTTTTCAGATAATGTAGTACTGTCTTCCGACTATACCTGAAATGAGATGATAATGAAGAGATCTATCTATTTTGGGATGTTTTCTTATTTAAAATAGATGTCAGTATCACTCTTCATGCAATGGATTTATCTGCAGATCTAGTTTTTTTCCTAATGGAATGTAACCCTTCCTTAACACTTTCAACAATATATTTTTCTAGTTTAGAAGTCCTCCTCTTTTTCATACTTGTATCTATACCCAATAGTCTCAGTGGCTCTTTTAATTCATCTTTAAGAAGTGAAATTGATAATAGTTGAGTTTTCTCCACTATTGATAGATTCTCAAGTTGTACAATTATGTCTTTAGACTTTTTATTCAATTTCCTCTTCGTAGTATGTGTAGGTTGATTAGCATATTCTCTCAATTTTTTCACATCCATTTCAATTAAATGATCTATGTTTCTATGATTAATTTTTCTCTTCAATCTTTGAGCTAGATTAACATTCTCATTTGTTGTTTGATCTTGGGCTGCACAAGAAAAAATGAAACAAAGTCTTAAGATACAATCTCTTTAGGGGACATATATGTATACATATATACATTTTTAACTTGAGTGAAATATTATGTACTTGATTAAATTGTCTAACTTTCAGATGGTCCTTCTTCAATATCCATTGTTTCATCTTCAATTTCCTCATGTCCAACATTTTCATCATCTACTAGAGTTGCACATGCATGATATAACAAATAAAATCAAGTAAGTTTATAAGGGGAAATATCGCTCACTAAATTTAAAAATTAAAGATATAAAGTTTGATAGAGACCTAGAAATCTAGAGAGATCTATATTATATACTTGCAAGAGTTGCACATGTACTTGTTTGAACTTGGGATGAACCTTCTCCAATGTTGGTAGGTTGTCCTAGTTGACTACGTCCTAAATAAATTCATTTATTTAAATTTAATCATAATCTAATAAACCTTAATGGACTATAAATTATTAACATAATTGAATAAACAAGGTAATTCCCATGCTAAAATAAATTCATAATTTAAATTTATTCATTATGTAATATTTACCCTAAGGACTAAATATGGACATAATTGAATAAACCCTAATGGCCTAAATATGAACATAATTTCAAATAAACTCTTAATATTAAGTTAATCTAGTAATGCTAATTTAAGATAAATATCATATTCCTAATTGGATTTCAACCCTAATCCTAACTAAATAAACTAATTAAATACATTGGAAAAAAGATTGTGCATGTGTACCTGATCTAAGATAGTATCTTGCTAGCGTTTTTCAACGATTTTCATCTTCTTGTTCCTTAGTTCTTCTTCGTGCATATTTACTTGCTCTTTTATCTTTATTACCCATGTCGTAAATTCATCCTCCAAAATTTGAAAATAGGTTGAAGTTTGTCAAATATTTCTTTCTTCCCAATTCAAAAGCCAATAACTTGATTTCACATAAATGCAAATTGTAAAAAATTAAACTCATATTTATATACAATTTTTTAAATTAAAAAAAACCTCCTTATTAGCCGACTAGGGAAAAACCCCAAGGAGCCGACTAGAGAAACACCCCTATGGGTGGAGTAGGCATGATCCTACTTTCATAGTTTCAATCGAAACTATGAAAGTGGTTTGCTAACCGCTTGTGTAAACCACAAATAGTTTCGAAAGTTTGCAAAAAAGTTTCGAAGAAACTAAGTTTCTATCAAAACTAGCTAGATAGAAGCCCACATGAATAGTTTGAAGTTTTTTCAATGATTTCCTTTCTTCGAAGCTGAATTACCAAGTTCAAATGGAGCACTGAAGACTTGAAATTTTACATGATTGAAGTACTCTGAACTAACTTTCTAATGACTATGAATTTGGTGCTTTTCAAAAAATTTAGGTATATATTTTTTAACATGAATTAAATATAGGTTTATTATAAAAAATAAACTGAGATATTCGACACTCATGGAAAAATAGTAAATATAAAAATAAAATTTTTGAAAATTAAGTACGATCTCCGTATTTGAGTCACCTTTCAATCAAATTTTTATTTTTAAAAATTGGGTAAATATATAATAAGTTACATGTGTCAAAAGCCACGTATGTCTAAATTAGTGTTATGCCAACTTTAAACTACAATAAAATATGAAATATTAACGATAAAGATATAAGACCAACTCTATGGTTTAGGTATGGATGTTAACAAACTAAATTCAAAAGAATCATGTTGATATCTATTGTAGAAAAAAAGTTGTGTGTCAAAAACAATGTCACTCTTTAAAAATCAGGTTTTTGATATCATACCAGTTTTCGTAGGAGAAAAAATAATTCAATAAATTCAATTTTAAAAAAAAATAAAAAATAAATATTTAGAATCTAGACACAAAATCCTAAAAGACTCTAGTTTACTTTATCTTCGAATTACTAACCGTTAAATGGGAATTTGCATTTGAAAGTGAACGTTTTCTTGAAAATTCAAAGTTCAGTGTCAGTTTAGGCAAAAAAGTGTAACCCACTATTGTGGGCTCACCCACATGTCATCTCACATTAGATTAGATCCTCTAGCTCTTACTATGACACACTTCAAAAAGTCCTCATGCGAGAACCTGTGTCACTAAAGTGTTGTCCTTATAATTCCTAATTTCTATTGAATCTAGGTGCTAGGTGATACCAATATGTCCTTTTAGGATACATCTTTCCTCTCATCAAACTTGGGTAATTCAATATTGATTCATGTCAATCTCTTTAGCACACAATTACTCTTTGTTGATTTACTCTTTCTTTTGATGTTCGATTTCAATTTTGGTTCTTGATTATTTTTTCTTAGAAATTTGGTTAACCCCTCCTCAAGGTCACTAGATGTCGCCATGATCATTAATATCTTGGTGTGTTATAAATGGGGCAATTAGAGTGCAAAGACTTGATCAATCTTTCATCGATCCCATCATACATATTCCAGTCTCATGCCAAATTGTGTCAGATTAGATCCTTTAGTTCTAACTGCTCCACGCTTCAAAAAGTCTTGATGCACAATCCTCTATCACTAGAGTGGTGTGCTTAGAATTTTTGATTGCTTTTGATTCTAGGTGCTACTAATAAGTCCTTGCAAGATACATCTTTCCTCTCATCAAACTTGGGTACATTAGTATTGAGTCCTATCGATCTCTCTATCACACGATTTTTTTATTTATTTACTTTTTCTTTTGATGTTGGATTTCAATTTTGGTTCTTGATTATATTTTCCAAACAATTTGGTTATCCCCTCCTCAAGGTCGCCATGATCATTTGTATCACGTGGTGTGCTACCAATGGGGAAATTAGCGAGCAAGGTCTTTATATGTCTTTTATTTTTTATTTTATGTCTATGAGCCAGCTGAGTATAAGCCTTGCATATCCAAACATATGATCATTTATGATTACATTGTGTACCTGGGAAATATCTCTTGTTTTTGGGTTACCTAGTGTCGGTGCCTCTTTGATTCGAATTAGGTTTCATGTGTGATGCTCAGGTGATCATTGCATGCTTGTTTTGAGTTAGTCCTATGCAAAAATGATGACAAGGCCTTGATGTTCTTAGTAACCTTAGCCAGACCTCGATAATTCTAAATTAAATTAAGTGCTCAACTACATGGTGGTTCTCCTCATAGAGAATCCCATGCTCGAAGCTTCAAATGGATTCCATCTCATCCCCCCATTTCACAACAAGGAAACAAAAAAATAAGTCACTTTTATCCTTATCAAAATCATCCTATTAGCATCTATCTTGAAGCTTCAAATGGATTCCGTCTCATCCCCCCATTTCACAAAAAGGAAATAAAAAAATAAGTCATTTTTATCCTTATCAAAATCATCTTAGTAGCATCTATCTTACATCCTTATCCTATCTTGAAACCTATCCAAAAATCCTAGACAAATCCTATAAAGTTTCAAAAATCTCACCCATTCATCCACAACATCTTAAGGGTTCAATTTAAAAAGAAAAATCCATGATTTATCCCTCATGTCATCCATCTTATCTCACAAATTTGTCTAATTTGCACAACTTATCTTCCCCTTGTCTCATACTCCCACAATGAGAGTATGAGTTATTTTTAAACCTCTTTCATCCTTTGTGTGTCCTCCATCTCACCCCATTTTCTTACTTTTCAAGATGTTGTCTCTAAGTCTTGTTTTCTCTCCCCACCACCTTCTCCAAGGGGCATTACATAGTACAATATTTTATCAAGAATGGGGCAACATAGTTGCTTTAAGACCTTCATCTCATCTATTATTTAAAAACGTCTTCAAAATAGTGTTGTACCAACATTATATCGAAGAGAGGCAAAATGTAAACACTTAAATCTGATCACATAAATTCATAACCACATTTAGTCATCTTCTAAACCATATTTTAATTAAATATTAAATTATTTTAGCACTATCCCCTGATTAGTTAATTTAATTAATTAGTTATAGCCTAATTAATAAATTAACAAACAACCAAAAGTCTAATTTATTAATAAAATCTCCTTCCTCTATTAAATTAAATAAATGCAAAATCCAATTAATTTAATTTCCAAAACCCCTCTCTATTAAATTAATTTAATTAATTAAATCCATCCACCCACAAACTCAACCTCTAAACTAGTAGTTACCCAAACTCAACTCATGCACCAGTAATCTCTTTATTAATTAAATAATTCATTTATTTAATTAAATTTCATGCACTAATAATTCCTCTTATAATTAGATAATTCATTTATTTAAGTAAATTTCATGAACCAAATATTCATCTTTAAATTAAATAATTCATTTATTGAATTAAATCTCATGCACTAATAATTCTTCTTTTAATGAAATTGTTTATTTATTTAATTAAATTCACCCACCAACCTTTGTTCTAATAAATTCATCCACCTTCCACATCATTTAGTCAACAAAGCCACTTCACCCACCTTAACTGAAACACATCACCCCCTCATCCATATCTAAAACCCCTCTCCAAATCACTTGCACAAATTAAGACATGATTTATTTTTCCTAATTCATGCCCAAGCTCACTCTCATGCCACATCTCTGTGATCCACCTCTAAACACAGAAGTCCATCTCCTCCACCTATCTCAGTCAACTCAAGCCTATCTCACACCTCACTTAGTTAACTATCCATCAACAATTCTTATCTCTTCCTCACCCAGTTGTCTATAAATTAATCCCTTTGCTCCTCACACATTATCCACCTTCTGAGTAGAATTATTATACAGTTTTGAGAGCTAATTATTTTCAAAGCTTTATTTGGTGATATTCATATGTCCATGCATCCATCCATGATCGTCCATTATTGAAGCATTGAGCATACAATCGAGCACACATCCATAATCATGACCATATCCACAAATCAAGGAAGCTACGGAGATACAAGGTCTGCATGTTTTGTTATTTGATTTCCTTTTTTATCAATCTATTTGTTTGTTTTGTTATTAGTCTTTGAATGCTTAGTTTATTCTTTGCATTCTTAGCTCACACTAATTTTATCGCATATAGCGTCAATTTTAGAGTTTAAAGCAATGCAACATCATAGTCTTCACACTTTTGAGGACAAGCATGAAATAAGTGGCCAACTTCCATGTAAGCCACCCTAACAAGGGTTTTGTCAATCAAACTTTCAAGTGGCACCTTCCACACAAAATATTCAAAACAAGTATTTTTTTTTATCCATCTTGTCACAAACAATATTGAAATCTTACAAATATAAAACAACGTTCAGACTACTAGAGGTTGTACCTTGTGAAATACCTGTAGTGCCTGCCCCTAGTCTACATTTTTCTAGTTACATTGCTGATATCATTGCCAAACTCTTTTAGGCCAAGTTTTATGTTTGATAATTAGTAGCATTATTTTGAGATTATCAGATGTTGTTTTACACTCAGTTTATTATATGATGAGATTACTTGGTACTCTATATTTCAAGCATGTATGATGATTATTCAATGTTCTTAGTTATCGATGATGATTAGTTAGATGGTTTATTATCACATGTGCTTTCTTATGGTTACTTACCTCATACTGCATGTGTATGGTGTGAGTGTTGGTTTTCTTTATGTATGGTGTTTCTGATGTGGTTAAGGAAGGGAGTCGTAGTCACCTGCTAGTCGGGATCTACACGATGCACCACTTCCTACCATTGTTTGTTTAGCTTAGAATATTGTGTTTGTACATGTGTGAATTTTATGCAAGTTGCAGGTACCGGGTATCGACTTCCCTAAATCGCCAAGATGAGCGTACCCTATCGCATTATCTCAATGGTAAGAGAGGGGAGATAAACTCTTAAGTCCAAATCCTAAACCCTTTAGCCAATTGTCCTAATTGATAATTAGGACAAGTATCTGAGTTTAGTACCCTCTGAATGCATCAAATGATGTTATTTCATGATTATAACCCTTTTTGTTTGATTTAGTATGTGTTTTTCTATGATGGGTTTTCGTATGTTGCTTTATGAGTTCTTGATGTATTTTCTATTAATTAAGTCTAATTAAAAAGATTAATTAATGATTTAATTTAATGAAAAATTATTATGACATTTTCATATTTAATTAATTGGAAAATTAATTAAATAAAAGAATTAAAATTGGAGATAAAAGTTTAAAGAAAAATTTAGAACGCGATAATATTTATTTAATTTAATAATAATATATTTAGAGTTCATTTTTTTTAAATAAATGCTAAATAGTATTGTTATTTAAATTAATTAAATATTTTATCAATTAAGCTTCTAAAATAAATTAAAAGTTGAAAGATATGAAATTAATAAAATTCTAGATCGCATGATGTGAGCATGAGTTGAAAATTAAAGAAATTAATTAATAAGATAAAATAAGTGAAAATAATAATGTTATTTTAATTTCATAAAGTGCACATGAGATTAAAGTAATAAATTAATTTAAAATAGAAGTCAAGTGGAATAGTAAATAAAGTTATTTAATAATTCAACTTAATGTGCATGAAAAGATGAATGCAAAATAAAATAAAAGAAAATAAAAGTTAATTTGAAGTTAACTCAGTTGAGCAAAGAGTCTTCTCGGGTGAACGCACAATTAGTGCCCCGATTTGAGGAGAAAACTTCTTATCACAACTTTGGGGGTTCAATTTTGGAGACAAGAATTTTTGAGGAAAGAATTTCGGAAGCAAATTTGAGAAGGAGAATTCTAGGAAAGATTTTCAAAAGAAAGTTATTGAAGAGGAGCAAGTTCTCTTACAGTTTTTGAGAATTGCGTATTAGCATCAGGTTCAGGTAGGGTCTGATATTTTGACCCCTAAATGATTTAAGAAATTTAATATGTTCTGTCTACTTCGTGATTGTAAGAACTTGTCTTCTCGAATGTGTGAATTCTTCGTTCTGGATCTTTTGCTATCCGATTTCATTTGTAAATCTAGATTGGAAAACTATTTAGAAAACCTCATTCGTAGGTAAAAAAAAAAGGAATTTAGATTAAATCGGGTTTTGGGTTGAATTAAAATTGAATTGAGAAATTTAATTTGGAAAAATATTTGATCTTGAAAATAAAAATCTTAGAATGAAAATTCAATTGGTTCGATTTATTTTCCTATCAGATTAATAGAAATCTTTTATTAAAAAAAAATAATAACAATCATTATAATAATAAATTTTTATTATTGAGGGGTTTTGAATTGTTATTTTAAATAAAAATCGTTTGATTTAAAAATAATAATAATAATAATAAATAATATATATATATATATATATATATATATATATATATATATATATATATATATATATATATTCATATAATATTGGAGGGGGAGGGAATTACCCCGTACCCCACCCCCACTGCCGCGACTTTGTGCGACAGTACCTGCGCGCAGGTACTACGACGTCAAGTACAGAGTACCTACCGCTGCAGGCCCTGCGACCACAGGACTGCGACAGGCCGCAGGCACGTTATTAAGCCAACGGGCTTATTAAAATACGTGTTTTGTTTTTTGTAATATTTGATTTTTAATTTGTATTTAAATTAGTATTATTTATAAAAAGGTTTTATTATTATTTAAAATCTTTATTAATAAATTTTAATATATCTTATTTAATAACATTTTAATAATAATCTTATTAATATTTAATAATTAAATATTAATGCATTTAAACATAGTTTTTGTAAATATTAGTTTATTAATAATTTTTGGTTAAATATTAATAAATTAATATTTAATGAACATATTAAAATAAGTAATCAGAACAGTAATTATTGATTAATTTAATTAAATTAGTTTAATTAAAGTTAATTAATAATGAATATTATTGAGTAAATTGTAGAATTAGATTCTTGATTTAATGGAAGTCATTATAGAAATGGATTAATTGCGAAAAAAACTTATTACTTGAAACATATACGAAACTGGAACTTAAACCCTATTGTGTATTTCAAACCAAACCCAAACTATGAAACTATATTGTGTTGTTTGTACTGACTATGCTTTGGGGGTTTCGGGGTTGTTTAGATGTTGACCAATTTAGGTTATTACCAGAGGTTCGGGGGTTTTGTGAATGTGATGTTATAATGATTTGGTCTCGATCTTTCTTAACTCGACCATGGTAATGTGATGGAGTGCTCTATGATGGATGTATTTACTATTTGTTATTGCTTTGCAGTTTCCTTGTGTGAAGCTGAAGTGTATGTATTTGAGTTCCCTAACTTAACCATTTTTGAGTCATCGATCAGTTATATATATATGATTTTCCTTCCAGTCGCTTTGAGAGGACTGAGATGTTTTGGATGATTTGTTCTTGGTGATGTCACGTTGTGACATGTTTTGACTTGACCATTTTGGAGTCTTCGATCAGTATTGTGATCTATTATTGGGATACTTGTTGGTTGCTCGTTGGAGAACCATTGGATATTGTGACTTATTATTGATGCCTTCAGTTGCTGATAGAGAACTGTTGTGATCATTATGATTATCATTTGATGTTTTCCAGTTGCTTGTATAGGGCTGAGGTGATATTTGTGATTTGTGATTTCATGAGCCTAGGGTAGGTTATCTATGTGTAGTGTCGGGAAGTGGCTTGCGATGGGGGCCGGGGCCCGAAGTGGCTACCAAGGTAACTCATTGTAAGTTGTTTTAATAAGTGGAAACATCTCATCTAAATACTGACTTAAATGAATCTAATAAGATAACTGTATGTTCTCTCCCATGCCTTGAGTGCTAGTACAGACTAGGATGGGGTAGAGAAAACGCTTGGTTACAACCTTGCATTCCGTAGTATGCCTCGTCAGTACGAGAGGATACTAGTGGCCGCAGGATCACAGAGGACCCGAGATTCCTAAGGGATTGCTCGGGTAACTTTCGACGTGACTTTTGCGATGACACTTTCCCGCTTGCATAGTAGGTTTCCTACGTGTCTTTGTGGTGCCTCTGAGTTTAGATGTCGATCTTTTTTAGGAACCCTTGAGTTAGCATACTTATAGGATTTCCTGGACTTAGAGAGTATTTATGATTATATGTTTTGATATCCTGTTTGGGACTTGAGACTATCTCCTCAGCGCGGTGGGAGTGGACCATTTAGGTTCCACACGGTTGGGTGGTAGTGCTTTTTACTCTTACCATTGAGATCCGTCCGTGGTCATCGTGACTGGAGTTTTCTTGGTTGGCTTATACCTTCATTCTGTTCATGGATTTTTATGATGAATGGTTAAATTTCTGACTTTAGGCTCCAAATTTACGGCGGAAAACCACGAATTGAAAAAGTTAATACTCCTTAATAAAACCTGCAAAAAAGGCTCATGAAAGAACATTTCGTAGAACGTTCAAAATCAACAGAAATGAAAAGGCAAACTCTTTTGATTTAATACAAGAACTGTTTCAGACTCGCTTTATGAGCTCAAAAGAAGACAGCCTCAACGCCATTATAGAACTATAGAGCCCTAAAAATGCTGCAACATTTTCAGCGACACAAAAGCACAATTTCTTAAATTTCCATTTCGTTTTCCATAAATGCAAACAAAAACAGACAGCTTGATCCAGATATGTAGAACAAACTCTGCAATATGTTTTTCTTACCTCTGTGCGTCTGTCACTTCTCCTAATCAAATCCATTCCTTCACCGTACTCTTTTACCACAGTCAATTCTCTCAAGTCAATAATGCCACTGAAGTACAATCTACCGGTTACTTTTACCTTGTTTGCCTTTTATACCTTTAGTAATGTATGAAAGAGATGTGTATACAAGATTCAAGACTTTATTACAATTTCATAATTGAGTTTCAAATTTAATTTAATTATTTCAGTTAGGAATATGTCTTTGTCATCAGCTATTTTTATGTCTGCATAGTCAATTTCATTTACGACAATGGTATTTTGATAATGAAAGTATATGATTACGGGAAAAAAATTATGACATGGCATGAATCATAGGTATTCAAATAATTATCTTTGAGAAATTAGGAATATGTAAATAACCTATTTATGGATATATTTTTTAGGTTTTTCTATATTCAATGAGATTTATATCTGGTACATTTTGTAAGGTTGCTTAGTAATACTATCATTTCAATATTGTTAGATGAATAAGACATTTTCATTAATAATTTAAGAGTAAATTATTTTAAAAATCAAAAACCATTCTTCGAGAGTTACTAGTGTAACAATTGGGAAAACAAGCATGTATGTAGAGCTTAGAAGTAAAAGAAAAACAAACGAATTGCTTGGCAACCAAAGTAGTGACTAAATGAGGTGATAGATCTTTGTCATCCTTTTTACCCCATATATTAGTCAGGTTTGCAGTGGGGTCTCAAACAAGACACCCTTCTTTTGTTGTTGCTTCTTCTTTCTCAGTCTCCTTCTTGACTATAGAGGTCAGAGAAAGGTGGGGGAGCCACTTAGAAGATTTGGGCCATACAAGATCTTAATCAAAGTTTGAATAGCCAAAACCATAGGGAGTTGAAAGGCCAATGCCACCCATGGGCTAAAAGAAAGTGTGGACGCCACGTAAAGCATAAGTCGAGCTTGTAGGGAAGGCTAGGAGAAGGGTTCAAGTTAGAAAAGCTGAGAAAAGTCATGGATCCAAATGCACAATTGTTGGTATCTTCTACAATACCAATAGAGATGTATAAAAGTTGTGTTGACCACAAAATATACAACAAGGATCTAACACCCTCAATGTCGATGGTGAAGGCCTAGTGACATACCTTTGAGAAGAATACACTGAGCAAAGTGAGACACTATGGGTTTGACAATGGAAGTCCAAATAATGTGAGATTTACATAGCAAAGTGGAATAGAAGGAATGCAAATGTAAATTAGGATTCAAGGTGGGAGAGATGGGCAAGTGAAGAATGAGCCAATGATAACCTAGTCAAGGATTATTGTCATGAAAGGAAGTGTAGGGAAACTCTCTTCAATCCCTCCACCATGGATCAACAAAGTGGATGCCAAACTTGTGAAGCATATTTAGAGGTAGTACTAACATGACCATAACATACTTGTCTAACAAACTAGGCAATTGAGTACAAAATGGGCCTTTGAATCTTCCCCAAGTGCAAAGATTCATAATAATACAACTAAAGTAGTCAACCACTAAACACTCGTTGATTAATTATAGAAAAAGAGGGAAGATAAAATGCTTAATAATGTGAAAACAATAAGGTTGAGTTGTTTTTTTTCAATCCCATTCTCTATTTATATTTGAAATTGTATTTACATTATTTTAAGAAGCAATATGTTTTAGCAATATATTTTTTGATTAAATTTTTTTTTACATAAAATAGCTCGCACTTCAAATAATTACGCAAATTATTCAATCACATAAGAGCATACTATTAGAGAACCTGGGCATTTAAACTAAAATAGTAAAAGTTCAATATTATCTAGAACATAGATTATAGGTGTGATGTATTTAAAATGAATTTGAAAACTTCAACTAATTTATTTAATTGGTTAACAAAATATTATGATCCACTTGACAATGAGGGAATGTTTTCTCAATTACAAGAATAATCTCTCTTTCTTGGAAATCAATGTATCACACTAACCATCATGGATTTGTAAATAAATTTGAAAAATTCAACTAATTTATTTAATTGGTTAACAAAATAGTATGATCCACTTGACAATGAGGGAATGTTTTCTCAATTACAAGAATGATCTCTCTTTCTTGGAAATCAATGTATCACACTAACCATCATGGATTTGTAAATGAATACATGCTATAAATGAGTGAAAGAGCTTTGTAAATTTCATAAAACATATAGTTGTTGACCTTTTTACAAATAGGATAGTAAGCTAAGTGGGCTTTAGAAACTCTAGGTGTAAACACATTTGAGTCAAAGAGATATTGCTTTGGGTGACCTCTGAAGAGTCTTAATGTTTCACTTCTATAAGCATCACCTAGAAGTAATGAGTGCTAAGTGGAATATCCATACTCATGGTGGATGGGTTTTTGTGAGCTACTAGTCATGTGAAAAAGTCTCAAAGTCTATGTAGTTGAATCCTAATTAAACATTTTTAAATACAAATGCATTGCTAATAAGATATCAATATATGTTTTTAAATAACTTTAAGCAATAATAAAATCAACAATTAAATACTTATACATGCACATGCATAACAATGAATTTCTCATTTTTGGTGTCTTTCAAAGATGAATTCAAACTTAAAAATATTTAAAAGATAAAATTATGAATGGGATAATTTTGCATGTGTGGATTTCAACTTTCAAATTTTAAGAGCAACTTAATTTAAATCTAACCATTTTTCTTACTAAACAACAATAAGAATAAAATATAGATGCAATAAATAAAGAGTATAGAGAAATATGAATTATTGTAGATGTAGAAATATGAATTAATGCATACGAATAACAACTAAGTATGTAATTATATTTATATGTGTATAGATATAAATTAAGGAATAAAGACATGCATACAAAAATGAAATAAAATGTAGGTGTATAGTAAATAGAGTACGTAAATAGAGGATAGAGAAACATGAATAAATGTAAGTAAATAAGAGCTAACTATATAATATTATTTATATACATATAGATATAGATTGAATAATTAAGACAGGTACTTCTTACAAAATTAGAATAAAATTTAAATGTAATAAATCAACATAATATAGAAATATAAATAAATGTAGAGTTGAATAAGTACTTAGTACATTTGAATATTTAAATGTATATTATAGATGACTAAATGTATATTATAGATATTCATCTATTTAAAGAAATTATAAGACCTACTTCCTACAAAATTACTTATTTTCTAAATGTTTTTAAGAATAAAATAATATTATAACTATTCAAAATGCTATTACAATTTATTGAAAATTAATTTGGAACGATGATTTTCTTATGTACTTAATACTACTCATAAGCTTTTCATAAAGAGATTATGAAAACACAAAGACTAAAAAAATTATGATAAATTTTTCTTTTCAGTAATGTTTTTTGTAAATTTTGTGTTGTTTTCTATCACAAAATCTACAAATCATGAAGAAAAGATGCTAAAATTTCCATAAAATTTTGTGAACATCACCTAAATCCAATGAGTGCTAAGTTTTCGATTTATTATTGAGAGATGGATTCATGTTGAACCACTACTCATAAAATATGGTCAATGGGTTTGACTCAAGAACTACAGAGTTGCAATATCACAATTGTTGTATTTGCAGATTTTTGAAATTTGATAATGATATGTTTTATTAAAAACTCAAAACAAAGAATTTATCTTGTACTTAATCAAAATTATAGATTATATTTTTTCAGAATTAAGTAATCTGAAGATGGCTACGTCATCCTAGATAAAAAACTTTATGATATGTTTTATTAAAAACTTAAAACGAAGAATTTATCTTGTACTTAATCAAAATTATAGATTACATTAAAAAAAAGTGAGTAATCTGAAGATGGCTACGTCATCCTAGATAAAAGTGTCAATAGCAATGGATTTAAATATGTTGGATCCGAGGAACTGGTCTGCAAAGAAGACTTTATGAGATTAAACAAAACAAGAAGAAAAAAATCACGGAAGCCAGAAAGACCAGAACCGTTCTTCATAAAGCAGGCATATTTAGCAGTGGAATCACTCTCATGCTTATGCTTCCACCTTCAGCAAGACTTTTCGAGTTTCGAACCATGAACCTCTCGGTCCTCCTCCCTGTGCTACCTCGCCCGTCATTTTTTGTTGGAAGAGTATTTTTCAGTACCATTTCCGGGCTGTCTCTGCGATTCAGCAAGTCTGGTGGCTTCTTGAGATCTTCAGGCTTTGAGCTGGATGTCCCCAAGGGTTTGGAATCTGACACCAAAATCTTTCTTCCGGACTCAGCTCCGATCGATATGCTTCGGCAGGACGAAGCTGCATTGCAGCACGGATTCGACTTGCGTTCTACACCAGATTTGCTTCTGGAAAACGGCAAAGCGCAAAGTAAACAGCTCCCCTGCTTTTCCCGTCCGCTCCTTGAAAATGGCCACCGCGATCTTCCGAACGAACAATTTTTCATTTCGTTTTCCCCTTCATTCAAACCCTCACCTGCTTCCTTCAACGCGGGGCAAGAATGATCTTCGTTGTTGCAAAGTCTGAATATTTTCTTCCATCTAATGGACGGCCAGCGAGCAGATTTGCATGCATCATTTTCGAATCCGCTTGCATTTGAAAGATTGTGCAACGCGTATCGAACCGGCGACGAGCTTTCCAGACTCGCATGACTGCCGTTACCCAAAAGCTTAGATCTCGGAGCTCGATTTTGAGGCAGAATTTTGCCGTCGACGAACAATTCATCTGCAGATATCAGAATTCCGTTTGAGTCTGTGTCGCAACCGTGTTTACCGCTACTTACGCTGCAAAACTCAAATTCTGCGTTGTAATTTATTTTAGCCTCGCGTGATCTGTTCTGCTTTCCTGGCGACTCTCTGTCTGTCTGCGAGAGATCGACGGAAAATGAGATCCGCGGACTCTGCCAACCGTTTCCGAACTCCGGCCGCGCCATTGCTCGCCAATTTCAGACCTTAGACTCCAAATTTACAGTCCTCACATCTGCATTTAAAATAATAAACCAGAATTGAAAATATCCTATTCTACATATCTTCTCCTATACACCAGTGTAAAAGCTCATCAGAAGGCATTTCGTCAAACATTCAAAACAATCTAAACAGCAGAATCAAACTCCAAATTTGGAGTGCATACATCTGCTATGGAAACTATAAAAGTCAAGATTTGTCTTCATATCTCAACTTCAAATTTGCAGTGCATGGATCTGCTATGGAAACTAAAAGTCAGGAACTGAAAATATCCATTTCTTCGCATCTCCTTGTAAAAAGAAGCGTTAAGGCTCATATGAAAACATTTCGTTGAAAACGTTTAAAGCAACCTAAACGGCAGAATCAAGCTCCAAAGTTACAGTCCATACACTGCTATGAAAACAAAAAATCACTCATTCAAAATATCCAATTCTTCTTTTCCCTCTCTTAAAACTACCGTAAAATCTTATCAGAAAACATTTGGTCAAAATTTCAAAACAACCTAAACGGCAGAATCAGCACAAGAAAGTAAAAAAAAGCTCAGTCCTATGTTAAAACCTATCAGTTACCTTCGCCATACCGTTCAAAATTTCATAAGAATATTGTTAGGGTCATTTAAATCTTTCGTGAGCGCAAAGCGAACAATCAGGACGCCATTACAGAAATATATCATCTTAAACAGACTAAAAAGCTTTCAGCGACAAATAAATCAGAACTTCTCATGTAAAGTAAATCGAAACCTATAATTACATTTCGTTTTCAATAAATGCAGACAAAAACAGACAGCTTGATCCAGATATCTAAGTCTCGCCATGGAAAATTCGTAGAACAAAGAGTATTTATGATTTGTACCATTTGCTTCTCTTCTCGCTGCATTTCTGTAGCTTCTTCAAATCAAATCCAGTCCTACGCATAAACGAACTGATTAATATAGTAATTTGTTCCGACAGTCAACTCTTTCTTGATGAAATTACTATTTAACCACGTTGGCCTTTTACCTAGAGTAATTTATGCCGACGGCTTTTTTTCCCCTTTTTTGGATTAATAATGACGTATAATTGCCACATACTGTTCCAATTATATCTGTCGGACAGCATAAGTACAGGAATAACTTTAGGAATTAACGGATGTTTAAATAATTGTATTATAATTTGAAGTATTAAAATTTTGATTTTCATTGAAGTTGCCTAAGATATGGTTTTGGTCATATATTTTAAAGAGTATGGGTTTTTTTGTGGAGTGAGACTGGATCATTTTTTTTTTATGGCAAAAATATATTCGAAGTTAAGGTTTTCAGCATTATATTTTTTAATTCATTTTTCACAATCTAATTTTTTAATTTTCATTGGCTCCAGACTAATTTCCTAGGCAAAAATCTTATTTTTTGAAATGAAAAATACTGGAAAAAATGCCAACGACCTGAAAGACCTACCTAATCTGGCATCATGTTGCAGAGCATTAGCTACCATGGCAGAGGATTTCTACACCTCACAGTGAATGGACGATCTTGATCTCGACCTTGTGCGAGCACTTGCCCTCTTCTCCCCAGCATGCCTCATAAGGCTCTTCTTTTGCTAGCCCAAAACAATAGTAATGAGAACTCCAGCCTAGAGAAGCAAAAATTCATTGGTCAAAATGTTAAGAGCGATTGCACTACCAATTACTTCCTGAATGTCAGCCCCTATGAGATAAAACTCGACCATTAGCCACAACACAAAGATACTCCTCTTTGTAATGCTCAGTCAAATGACACCCAGTGACGATGCCCGATCAAGTGGCCATCGGTAGAATTATCAACCCAATAACACTTGCCCACATTAAGAGCCACAACAAAGAATATCCACCAATGTCTCCTTCCCGCAAGTCCCCTTCCAAATTCCCCGAATCCAAAAACCCGGGGCTTGTGAATCACCAGAACTTTCTCCAGGAAAATGGGGCGAATAGCCCGCATCTAAATATTTTCCTTATTTTTCTTCATATATCTCTATGCAAACTCTTTGGCTTGATTTGTATGCTCGATCTTTGAGCTCCAAGTCCAATCTCTGGCTTCTCACTCACCTTGATTAATTATTGAAACACTCATTATTGAAGCAAGTGCAACCTCATTTGCAACTCTATATTAAAGCCTCAGGTCTACTTACAATTAGTGCTCAAAAAAGTTACAGAAACATTGAAGCATAGACAATAGGTGTCAAATGTTAAAGCATAAACAATGCACATGGACTTACATGAATAAAAAGAACAATCAATGCATCATTCCAATCACAATCTCACGTCATCCTCACTGTTTATAGTGTTGTTGAAATTTGAATTGTACAAAATTTAACAAATGAATCTAAAGAGGATTGAAACAAACATTCAAGAAAGTGAATTTAACCATTATTTTGCCAAGACATGACTCCGCTCCATCCACCACAAATTGTCTCCAATGCCTCAAAAAATGAGTGCTCTACTCAACATGGGAGATTGGAGATGCTAATAGTTGCACAAGAACATGCAAGGATAAATATAATATTAAAATTTAATAAACATTGCAACACAATTAGTATCAAAATGTTGGTAGAATCTAAAAATTTCATCGTGTAAAATTCGATTGTATTTCTATAGTTATCACAAGGAGGAATGATTATTTAAAAAGTTTAAAATCGAGATTTGCTAAAAAAATGTTAGGAATGTTAAAGAGATAGATACTCCAATTTTTACTTTTAAAACTTTTAAAATAATTAAATAATTATATTTGTAGAAGCAAACTATGTTAGTAAAAGTTAGGTGATTCTAGGATACAAAAATTTAGATGTAGAAAATCATAATATTTGCAATTTCTTCAAACTAAATTTATAGTTTTCTAACCATTTTCCACGCACTGCATGTTTACTTTTCTTATTTCAAAGTCATGTAAATAACAAATATTCATAAATGCTTAGAAGTTAGAAGAATTAATTAGAGTTTTTTAAAACTAAGTAATAGTGCTACTTTAATAGTGTCATGTGTACAAGCTTCAGTTGCACACCTCAAAAGTTAGACATTTAATTTTAAATCAAAAGTTAGACATTTAATTTTAAAAGTTATTTTACTAATTTAGGGTACTAGCAAATTCCTATGATCAAATCTTGTACCTGCATAAAATATCAAAGGGGTGTGCACTCAAACTAAATTCAACAAAACTTGAACTTTATACCTCTATCTAAGCCAATCAAGACTCAATCTACACACTTAAAAATTGAACCCATCACAATTCACATAGTATGTTGACATATTTGATTCCATTTTTGAGAAAACAAGTCATCGACTTCTCTTTTCCAAAAGGTGAGAACTCTTTCTTTTGATGGGTTCATTGTAAGAGCTCTTATCTTTTTTAACAAACTAAATTTTTATAAGAAATAGGATTTCATAATCTATTGTGAACATGGACACAATTCTTGAAAGTTATTCTTATTAATGTTCATTACTCTTATTTAAAATACAATTGTAAAAAAGATTGTTGATAACAAAATCAATTTAAAATCATTTACAAACGAACACCAATTCATTGTTAAGTCATTTGATATTTGAAATGCTTGTATTGACTCTTGGAACATGGATAGTGGAGTCTTGGGGGATGCCTAAGAGATTTTTAAGCTAGTGTTATATGTCTTTTTCAAATGACCCTAATTTTTTTTTCATAAGTATTCATTGCCCCTTACCCACTCATCTACCCCCTATTTTTTGTCTTCCCCTACTGGGCGTCCTATTTTTTGTCTTCGTTGATCTCTTTCGATGGAATCTGCCATGTTGCACTAAGTTACCTACGAGGGTGTGCATACAGTCCAGGAACACTTTGGGGTTAACACCCATCCAAGCAGGTGGAGTTGATGGTTTGGCATTTAGGTTATAACATTAAGCAAGCCTTTTTTTATGAACAAGTTCTCTCTGAATCGAGCTTGATAGTCTCCTATCACTAGGTTGACCGACCAACATGCCTATCAAATTTTAGGGCTCCTCCATCTCATTCTTATTACTTGCTAGACTATCTCCTCCTTTGTGTCCTTAAAATTCTATGGGCCCTACTATTCTCCCTAAACAGATTATTGCCCTACTTTGGAAGCTTTTATCTTGGTGATTAACTAATAGTCTAGAAGTGATATTTTAATTTTTTTAATATATTTTTAAAATTTTGTGATTTCTTAACATTTTTTCCCTCCTTTGTAAGGAAAAATTATGATTTTTCTTAATTATTAAATTTTGAAGTTAAATTTTAAAAATAAATATAGAACAAAACGTGTAACTTTATGATGGAGTGCAATTTGAGTGGGTGTGTAAGTCATCTATTCTACTTTGAGATCATATAATCTTAACTAAAAATTTATATAAAAATGTTCACTTAAAATAATTAAGTAGCAAATAGCTATTTAATACTATATTATGAGAGAACTAGCATCCAATGAACTTTTTTTACATGTTTTAGTGTTGTTACAAAAAATTTACACTTCATGTGTAGCAAAAAACTAAGGTTAATATGTCTAATTAGTAAAGAAATATCATGGCAGCCAGCTTGAAAATAATGATTTGATTGAATGCATTATCAATCATAACAATAGTGACTGCCCTTATCATAGTGATTAATGGATCATGCAGATTTTCTTAGATTTTGAATATGAATCCATGTAAACTAATGAGCTAAGGATTTTTGTAACAAATGGGTTGTGTACCACAACAATTGCTAAATAACTCGTATATGTAACACCAAGTTAAGTGTTTTTGGGAAAAAACTTTATGATTTATTAAATTTGAGTTGAAGTATTATTGAAATAGATAGTCTCTTAAGATATCTTGATGTTTTACGCCTTTAAACAACACCTATATATAATGAAGAATAAATAAATTAACCTACCAAAAATTATTCTTTAGAATCATTATTCATGATATAAATATCAACAAACATAATTAAATTAAGGCAAAATATTATACAACTAAATATCTAATGTACAGTTATATATTAATAATTCATAAGAATATATACTTTAAAAATAAACTAAATAAATATTAGTTAGTTGCTTCTAGAATGAATTTTAAGAACATTTGAATTAGAGATTATATAAATGGGTGTGAATCAGTTATGTAAGCGTTGACTTGATCCCTCAAATTGTAAGAACAAAACAAATTCATATCAAGTCATTTTTTTCAAAATTTTAAAGAAATGAAATACAAATAAATATAACCTATCATTTATAAAAATATAGTTCCAGCAGATCCTCCAAATGAATCAAGAGCTCTTTGTCCTAGGCTTCCTGTAATTTCCTGAGACAAAGCCAAAAATACCAGATCCCTTTTTCCGCCCTCCAAAAGAGCCCATGCCCATAGCAGGCATATTCACCACTGGATTCACTCTCATTCCTCTGCTCACACCTGAAGCTGAAGCAACGCTTCTCGAGCTTCGAACCGTGGACCTCTCGTTCCTCCTCCCGGGGCTACCTCGCCCGTAATATCTTGGAAGAGAATTTGTCACCGCCCTTTTATGGCTGCCTTTCACTTTGGGCGACAAATCTTGCGGTTTCTTGAAATCTTCACGCTTTGAACTGGCTGTACCGCAAGGTTTCGAATCTGAGAACAAAATCTTCCTTCCGGACTCAGATCCGAAAGATATGCTTCTGTAAGGCCAAGCTTCACAGGACGGCTTCGATTTGCGTTCTACCGAAGATTTGCTTCTCGAAAACGGCAAAGCGCAAAACAAACCGCTCCCTCGCTTTTCCTTGCCGCTCCATGAAAATGGCCACCGCGATCTTCCAGACGGACAAGTGTTCACATCGTTTGCTTCCTCGTTTAAACCCTGATCTGCGTTCTTGACGGCGGGGCAGAAATCACCGTTGTTAATCAGCTTGAACACTTTCTTCCACCTGCTGGATGGCGAGGGAGCGGATCTGCAAGCATCATTTTCGAGTCCGCTTGTTTTCGACAGGCTACACGACTCAGATCGAAGAGGCGACGAGCTATCCGGACTCGCATGAGTACTGTTACTCAAGATTTGAGCTTCCGGAGCGCGAATTTGAGGCAGAATTTTTCCGTCGACGAACAATTTATCGGCAGGAATCAGAGATTCGATCTCGTCTGCATCGCAACTACTTAGGCTGCAAAACTCAAATTCTGTGCTGCAATTTATATTTGCCGCGCTTGATCTTTTCCGCTTCTCCGGTGACGTCCTGTCCGTCGGCGAAAGATCGACGGAAAACGAAATCCGCGAACTCTGCCAGCCATTTCCGAACTCCGAACACGCCATCGCTCACGAATTTCCGAGCTTTGTTTCCAAAATTTAAAGTCCATACATCTGCAGTCAAAATAAAAAGCCACGAATTGAAAAGATCCGAATCTTCAAAACTCCTTAAAAACCAGGCGGAAAGCTCATTAAATAACACTTCACCGAACGTTCAAAGCCACTAAAACCACAGAATAAACGCAAATTTACAGAAAACTTCTTATGCTGAAACAGATCATTTAATTTCCCCCTACCGTGCAAATTATTTGCAGACAGCATTTGTTACATTCATGCTTTAAATAAAGACAACCTCGACGCCATTAAAGGACAGTGCAACGATGATTTAAGCGGCAAGAAAAACAGCTTTTCATGTAAATAAAAATTTTTAAAACGGAAAAAAAAGCCAGCTTTCATTTAATAACAAAATCATAAAGCTGTGTGTCCAGAAATGCACGCCAAGCCATAAAAGATATAGGGAACAAAAGTTGTTACCAGCTTGTACAATTTGTTTCCTCCATTTGCAATTCTGTCTCTTCTTCAAATCAAATCAATTCCATGTCTGTACAAATCAGCCATCGAAACAAGAACACAGTATAATATAAATACAGGACTCGTTTTCTACAGTGAATGATAGAGGATGAATTACTATTTGCCGTGCACAGTGCGTTTGCCGTCTTCCTCTGGTAATTTATGTCAACGACTTTGTCGATTGACGGTCATTATAAATCGAGCAACTTGACCTTACACTTCGCTGTCAACAATATTTCAGTCGGCTCGATTTTTTTCATAAGAAGATCGCGGGATCGAATCCCGAGAGCAGCCCTGCAAATCTTCTCCACTCCTTTTTTGAAGTGCAGTTGCAAAATAAACCGGTGGTCTCAAAAAAGAATTTTAACTGAAATTTCCCTTAGCAAATAAATAATCGGCCACATGAATCATTTTAAATACGATATTCGAGACAGCTACTTTTGGCACGAGGGAAACTTGGAAAGGAGGGAACTTACACGAAGCTTCCATGTATGTTTTGAAGTTTTTTTTAAATCTATAACTAATTATCGTGATGTACATACCAGTTGAAGATATTGATTTATATATTTAGGGAGAATTTGAAAAGGTTGTTCTTAGGATATAGCATAAAGACTATAAAAGCTAGGGTAAAGACCCTATTTTATTTTATTTTAAATATTAAGTTTAAAATTAATAACAAACTTAAAAAAAATTATAAATATAAAAATGTAAAGATAAAATATATCTATAAGTGTATGAATATTTGTGTGTTGTGTAAACTTTCAGATAATCATAGTAGTAAAGGGGAGCATAAAATAAAAATCAGAAAATCAAAAAAGGGTCAAAAATATAATTGAAAATGAAAGATAAAAAGTTAAAAATACTAAAGTTAATTAAAGATAATATAAAATATATAAAAAGTTTTTTTTTAAAATACATTATAAATAATAAAAGAAACGTATATAACTAAATAAATAACACATACATATATAAAGATAAATAAATAAATGTGCAACTATACATACTATATGTGTTTGTGTGTGTGAAAGATAAATAAATATGCAACTACACATACTTACATATGAATGTATATACATTCATGTGTGTGTGTAGAGTATGCAAGTATATATTTAAGATAGACATCTACCAAAAGAAACCCTACACCAAGTATTTGAAGTGAAAGAAAAAGAGTTCTTCGCACTAGGAGGAGAAGATTGAGAGACAAAGAAGAGCCAAAGAATAGAAGGGGAAAAAATAGAGCAAGAACAGTGGGGAGGGGAGAAACTAAAGGGACTAGGGAGGAGAATTGAGGAAGGAATGAGAGCCTATCTCAACTTGGATAATAAACAATGCCAAGAGTCATTGATTGGTCCAACCATTATTTCAGTTAAGATTGGTGGAGGAATGGTTAAAAGATCGATAGCTTATTTTAGCTTTCTCTTAAATAATTTGTCTTTTCCACAAAGCACTTGGGTGCCCTCCAAAAAGTATGGTGCTTAGTAGAGAGGGAGTGCTCTCTAAGATTTGATTTGAGAGTTTGCTCATGTTTAATGTTTGCACTATGCTTTCTACTTCTAGTGCCAAATGATCAACTAGTCTCTCCTATGTAAGGAGTATCATAGGAGTAGATGATCTTGTAGACCACAGATTCTAGCAAGATGTTCCTATGGTCTTTAAGAGAAAGGGATGCAATTTTTTAACACTAAAAAAGGTTTCAAAGAACATTGAAGGCATTTTCTTAGAAGTATGTTCACGATCTTATGCAAAATGCCTTCAATTAAGGAATGGAAGCGCTCTACTGGACCTATAACCTGGTCAATGTTGAAGAATAACCAAAAAGAGATGTTCAATCTTGCAGCAAGAAACACTACAATAGTAATAACAACACAAAATAAGAATAACACCACTCAATAAGCAAACATGATTCAATTGTCACCAAGTTGGTCTACAAGTGCAGATTATAACTTCTATTTAAGATATTAGCCTTCTTACATTACATGCTTACATGCCTAATTATTTAGCAAATCTAATACTAGACATGTGTGATTATTTATCATTTATCTAAGACTATCCTTCAATCTATCTTCCAACTGCTAACTCTTCCTAAAACAAGGATTACTAGCTTACTTATTTACAAGATTACTAGCCACGAGTCATATTATCTGATCAACAATCTCTGAGACAAAGGAAATGTATTGCATCATATAGGTTAGGACCCAAATACATAAGAACACCCCCAAATATATACATCATAATGTACATATACACAAGAGGGTTGAACACATGTATAACATCATAGAACAATGTGCCAATTAGCATCACAATTGTGAAAGCCCATCACAAGTCAAATCTTTCCATCCCAGTCATTAGAATAGGAAAACCAATATAAGACAAGATCAATCATAACATAACTTCATCTAGAAACATCAAAATGAATTGTGAAGCTAGACATAATAGTGTAGGAGAACCATTGATGTTCCTCATCATTTCCCTTAATTTTGGTATGATAGTGAGTTATAGGATGTCTTTCCATGTTTGAGATGTAATGGAGATGGTTCATTTTATTTTTGTTTGAAGTCATTTATAATGTATGTTTTTGTTCCAATAATGTTATGTTAGCCACTTGGTCAAACTAAGTAAATGCCAATCAAAGGTTAGTTCTCCATAAAATTTGGTCATGTGATGAAATATTATGTCTTGGTGTCTCATGGAGACCCCTTGGTCATGGTTGTATGAATCTTAATTTGGTTATGTTGAAAAATGCAAAAAATGTTGCAATTGCAAAAGTTACAAAATGCAACTTTTACAAATTCTTGTCAACTTGAGAAGGTGAATAGTCACCTTTAGTTTTCCTCAAGGATATGCCTCCATGGAAGGTGTAAGGAGATATTCCACACAAAAAATCATAGAGGGAAGACAATTTCAAAAGCTAAAAAAGGATTTGGAAAAAGATTTTGGTTGGAATTTGCACTGTACCAATGTGTAAGTTAATTATTTGACTTGCACAACTATTCAATTCTCGCTTGTCATTATGAGAAAATGTATAGGGATGTTTTGCATTGCTTTTGGCATAGATCAATGCCATATTTCTTATGATTTAGTGTTTTCATCAAACTCTGATTAGATTTTACTCTAATTGTGATAATAGGATTGCTACTTAGGCTTAATTTATGTGGGTTATCTCTCACCTTGAAACCATTATAACTATGGAGTTACACAAAGAAAAGGGAGATAATCCCATGTATTATATGTCTTTGTGTTCAAAGCCTTTTCTTCCCACCTTAGTCATAATGAGCTTTGTCATTTAAGCTAGGTATTTGTATATGTGACTAGCTAGGGTTTGATGCTAAATTGTTGCAAGAGAATAAAGATGGTGTTGGATCACTATGGTAGCTTCATGGGAGCATATTTTCAGTATTCATACCAAATACTTTGAGATTTGACAAGTGGGTATTATTCTAGATCCTTGATACAATTGGTAAAACTTGTGTGCAATCACATGAACTAGGAATTCAATTACAAGATCTTCTATCCCATCAATTTACATCCCTCTACCATTCCACTTTGCTTTGGTTATCTTTTCAATTTTATTCTTTGTTGCAATCCTTATTCTTTTAGGTTGATCCAAGGTAGGGTAACCAATTACTCGACATATTAATGCCTTGTTGATTTTAATTGGTCCACCCTCTAACAATATCTTCATGTTGTGGATACAACTAAGCATGCCTTTTATCAATTCTACCTTAAAAACCTTTGGGAACCCTAGGGCATAAGTAAGCCCTTTCTCAACCACTACTTTGTTCTCATCTTTCAAGACTCTATTGCTATACATAGCTCCTCATAAGCTGCCCTTATTTCAAAATCTCCAATCTCTCCTACTTTGCATAGGTAGCAAGATCTTACATCCCGGATAGTTAAAACTTTGGGTGGAATTGACGATAGGGTGCCAATATCATCTTCAATCTTCTCAACAATTATACTGCCCCTGAAATTTGGTAGAGGATGCTGGTTATTCCTCACAATTTGAGTGTTGATTTCCTTCAACATTTCTCTTGATAGTGCCATTTGAACTAGGGTTTTGAGAAATAAATTTTTCTATGATATCTTTTGCAAACAATTTACTCAGCACCAAAAAGTATCACTTATAGATGTTAACAAGTTTGTCAATGCTCCACTGTGATTCACTTGCTTTGTCACCTTAATCACCTTTAAGTCACTTGTGAGCTCTGAAATCTCTTGGTGCATAAAAATGTATGCTCAAATATGATAATTACCTTCAAATCTCCATTCTAGGTCTACAATAAATGCTCTTGTACTCGGTCTCCATACTTTCTCAATCAAGGTTACCTTACTCGGCCAACACTAATTCATTCAGTCAATACATCAACTCTGTCAATCACTCGGTCTACACTGTAAAGCTCAGTCAATATATATATAGACTATACCACTAAGGCTCGATACTTTATGCAGCAAATGATTCTCTTTTACTTTCCCTTTTATGGATATGTTCTTTAATGCATCTTAACTTGTGTAGATATGAACTTTTAGCACATCTATGTTTGGAATTGATGTGAAATATATCACTGAATATATAGTTCCTACATATCTTCTTCATTTAGTTAGATGTAGTGTGATCACCCGATCCATTAGACTAGGTGATCTCAGCTTTTCTTGCTCCACCACATCCAACTTTCACTATCTCTATCCATATTTTCTTTCCCTCAAATTTTTCATTTCCATTGTTTGGTGTTGGTGCTTTGGTTCTATAGTTTCTACTAGTATGTCCAACTTTGAGAATACTGAAACATATTGTTTCTCCATTCAATCACTTGTAATTTTCTTTGAAATGTCTCTTGATTTAATTCTCTGGAAAGTGTCCATACTCTCCACAATAGTGACAAATATACCATGTATTGTAATCCCAATTTTAGGAATTGCCTTTTCTTGGGGCATGTGTTTTTTTTTTAGGTGTCCAGTTAGATTTTGTCTTGAATCTACACTCATGAGCTCTATGTCCATATTTCTGATAGTTGTAGAAATGTCCTTTAAATGTAGTGAACGAATCACTTTTCTTTGATCTACATTCATGTGCTTAATGTCCTATCTTCTTTCATTTAGAACAATTACCAATAGACTTAGGTTTAGATGTTTGCATACCATTCTTGCTTCTGCAAATGTTTATTGTGTGTCTAGGTTTCCCACAATAATGATGTGTACATTTTCTTTTTGGTCTAGCATTTCTTTGTTCTCCACTCTTTGATGATTCTCCTTCTTCAGTAGATGAAAAGTGTTTGTTGCATCCCAATCTAGGGGTGTCATTTCTAGGTGCAGGTGTGTTAGGATTAAACCACAAATAGAAATAACAATTACATGCAAATATAAGCAATAACAAAAAATAATAGATCACATAGAAAAGAACACAAGGCACCAAGATTTAATGTGGTTCATCCAATCCCTCGGCTACATACACCAAAAAACAAGTCCAATATTTTTATGATCCAGTGATTACAACCTGATTGCAATCCGTAATCCCTTATAGCTCAATACCACCGCAAGAACCAATTTCGCATCACACTTTATGAAAATAATCCCTAACCCTAAGCCCTTTTATACAAGTATTTTAACCACTTTAGGGTTATAATTAATAATTACATGTCGGCCCAAAATCTTGATAAAATAGGGCCCAAAAAAAATAAATTGAACCCCAAAGAATTTATGAAGTATGTATAGTACTTTCCTAATTAGTCACCACAATCTAACAATCTCCCACTTGGGGACTGATTAGGCTCCACACTAAACAACAATCTCCCACTTGGAGACTGATCCTACTCCATGAGACACTCACTAGATCAAACCACCCTGGACTTTTTTGTTCTTGTATTCATGTTTAGTCTAGAAGACCAACGGAAGTTGAAGAGGAGTGCAACTTCTCTCTTGTTACTACCTTTGTTAACATATATAATAGATTATCATTTGTATGGATCTTCTCCAACTTTAATTGTCCATCCTCCAAAACTGACCGAATGAAATGGTACTGCAACTATATGTGTTTGGTCTTTGAATGCAGAGTGGAAATCTTTGCAAGATGAATGACACTCTGGCTATCTGTGAACAAATAATTATCCTTCTGAGGATGTACCAATTCTTGCAAGAAGAACTAAAGCAATATCATCTCCTTGGTTGTCTCTATAGCAGCTACATACTCTACCTTTGTAGTGCATAAAGCATTAACCTTTTGTAACCTAGAAACCCAGCTCACGACTGCCCCACCAATAGTAAAGACATAACCTGTAGTACTCCACCTAGTATCAATATCCCCTACCAAATCTAAGTCAACATAGCCCTGTAAATCAGTAGTAGAGCCCCCAAAATGTAAACACTTGTTGGATGTTCCTCTCAAATACCGGAGAATCCATTTGACTGCATTCCAATGCTCAATTCCTGAATGACTCATATACCTGCTAACGACTCCCATTGCATGTGCAATATCTGGCCTAGTACATACCATAGCATATATCAAGCTTCCTACAGTTGAAGCATAAGGTACCTTGGACATCTTATCCTCCTCTTCTTGTTTCTTGGGACACATCTCCTTAGTCAACTTCAAATGACTAGGTAAAGGTGTGCTGACAACTTTAGCATTCTCCATAGAGAAATGTTGCAACACCTTCTCAACATAATCAGTCTAAGATAGTGTCAATGTTATGTTCTTCCTATCTTTGCAAATCTTCATACCAAGGATTTGTTTTGCTACCCCCAAATCCTCCATAGGAAATGCATGTGCTAATTGGCATTTTCAGCTCCTTAATGTGATCCATGTTAGACCTAGCTATAAGCATATCATCAACATATAAACATAGAATAATGTAGTTGTCATCATCCAACCTCTTAAAATAAAAACAATGATCTGAATAACACCTATTGTAACCATGCTCATGCATAAAACTATCAAATTTTAGATACCATTGCCAAGGTGCTTGCTTCAAGCCATATAAACTTTTCTTCAATTTGCACACTAAGTTCTCCTTACCTTTGACCGCAAATCCTTGTGGCTGAGCCATATAAATATCTTCATCCAAATCACCATGAAGGAAGGCTATTTTAACATCAAGCTGCTCTAAATGCAAATCTTTAGTAGCCACAAGACTTAAAACAGTACGGATAGAGGTCATCTTAACAATAGGAGAAAATATCTCATCAAAATCAATTCCTTTTTTCTGTGCAAATCCTTTTACAACTAACCTAGTTTTAAATCTTTTCTTACCTCCTTTGTCTTCTTTTAACCTGTAAACCCACTTATTTTGTAAAACCTTTTTACTTGCAAGCAACTTGCACAAATCTCATGTCTTATTCTTTAGCAAAGAGTCCATTTTATCTTTCATTGCAAAGTCCCACTAAATCTTAGTATCCACCTGCATAGCTTTATCATAACTTTCAAGTTCACTAGCATTAGTAAGTAAAATAGAATACAAAGAGGGAGAAAATCTTTGTGGAGGTCTAATTTGCCTTGTTGACCATCTAACATTCACTAGTGTGTGTGATATTTTTTGTTGCGGTTGTTGGACATCATGAGGAATGGCTGAAACATCAACTTTTGGAGTATCATCCAACACTAGATAATCATCTTCTTTATTCTCATGTTGTTGTAACAGATCTTTGTACAACACTTTCTCATTGAATATGACATCCCTGCTTCTTACAATTTTATGATTTTCAAAATCCCAAAGCCTATAACTAAACTCATTAATGTCATATCTAAAAAATACACATTTCTTTGACTTAGCTTCTAGCTTGGTTCTATTTTTAGAATCTATGTGAGAAAATGCTTCACAACCAAAGGTTTTGAGAAAAGAATAACTCGCTTTCTTACCAGTCCATGCTTCCTTTGGAATACCACAATCCAAAGGAGTAGAGGGACCTCTATTAATCAAATATATAGTACTATTGACAGCCTCTTCCCACATGTATAAGGGCAACCCAACATGCAACCTCATGCTCCTTGCACATTCCATTATAGTCCTATTCATGCGTTCAGCCACTCCATTTTCCTATGGAGTCCTTGGAATAGTTTTCTATCTACGAATACCATTAGTGGAGCAATAATATTCAAATTCATGACTGCAATGCTCACCATCACTATTAGACTTGAGACATTTTAATTTTGTACCAATCTCATTTTCAACCAAGCATTTCCATTTCTTAAAAGTTTGAAATACATCAAATTTATGTCTAAGGAAATAAACCCATACTTTTCTAGTTGCACAATCAATAAATGTAACATAGTAATGAAAGCCGCCAAGGGAAGATACCTAAGTTGGTCCCCATACATCGGTATGCACAAGCTCTAATTTCTCCCTTTTATTTTCCTTCCTAGTCTTTGCAAAAATCACTCTCTTTTGTTTTCCATACACACAACTTTTACAGAAATCCATATTAACACATTTTAGACCTGGTAAAACTTTCTTTGAATGAAGTACTTTCATACCTTTCTCACTCATGATCCTAAGTTTTTTGTGCCACAATGCTATATTAGAATCTACAATAGCTATTTGTTCTCCCTTCTCAACTGCAGCAATTGTTCCTGAACATTCATTTTTCTTTGAAACAATTAAAGTAGAAGGAACAATATGACCTGTACAAAGATATAAGGTACCTACTTTCACACCTTTTTCTACTACAAGGTAACCTTTTGAAACCTTCCAATTTTTATCATTAAAAGTAACTACACAACCCTCATCACCGAGTTTCCCTGCTAAGATTAAACTCCTACTCAGCCTTGGAACATGTCTTACCTTATGTAGTAGCCAATGATTCCCATTCTGCAACTTAATCTTAATTTTTCCCTTTCCAACAATCTAACAGGGTTCATTATCCCCCAAATAAACAAGCCTAAAATCCCGTTGGACATAATCAATGAAATAACCTCTATGAGGTGTAGCATGAAATGAAGCACCAGAATCTAAAACCCATGAATCATCAACACTTTCTAAAAATAGAAGCAAAGCATCCTCTTTGGATTTGTTACTTACCACATTTTCCTCCTTGTCTCCATCTAATTCATCTCCTTCATTTTTCTTTTGATTCTAGCAATCTTTCTTTTTGTGCCTTGGTTTCCCACAGTACCAATAGTCATTTGGTCCTCTCGATTGAGACCTCCTCTCCTTTGACTTTCCTCTTGATTTCCCATGATTTCTAGAATTACTTCCTCTCGTCGTTCTACCCCTACTTTGTGCATTCAAAGCACTTCTTGATGTAGATCCACCTGAGGTTTTCCTATGAGTTTCCTCATTCAAAATAACACCGATCACATCATCATATTTTAGGGTACTAGATCCAGGAATAGAATTATTCACAGTCATTACCAAGCCATTCTAGCTTTCAGGCAAAGAACACAAAATCAAGAGAGCCCTAATTTTTTCTTCAAAATTGATACCCATAGAAGATAACAGACTAGTAATAGTATTAAACTCATTTAAATGATCTGTAACAAATCCGCCTTCTACCATTTTCATATTAAATAAATGCTTCATGAGAAATACCTTGTTTGAAGCGGAGGGCTTTTCATACAGTATCACTAGGGTTTTCATCAATTCTTTTGTTGTCTTTGCTTTTGTAATATTAAATGCCACTGATGGTGCCAGGCATAATCGATTGCTTCCAAGTGCCTTTCTGTCTAAAAGATCTCATTCATCATTTGACATAGATCCCTGATTCTTGGCTTTGCCCTCCAACGGCTTCCATAAATCCTTCTGATAAAGATAGTCTTCCATTTGCATCTTCCATAACTGGAAGTTTTTCCCATTAAACCTATCAACCCTTAGCTTACCCTCATCCGCCATTGCTCCCACTCAACCATGAGACTTTCCTACAGAGGATAACTAAAAAAAAACTACGCTCTGATACCACTTTTTAGGATTAAACCACGGATAGAAATAAAAATTACATGCAAATATAACCAATAATAGAAAATAATAGATCAAACAGGAAAGAACACAAAGCATCAAGATTTAATGTGGTTCAACCAATCCCTGGGCTACGTCCACCAAATAGCAAGTCCAATATTTTTATGATCTAGTGATTACAACTTGATTACAATCTATAATCCCTTACAGCTCAATATCGCTGCAAGAACCAATTTCGCATCACACCTTATGAAAATAATCCCTAACCCTAAGCCCTTTTATACAAGTATTTTAACTGCTTTGGGGTTATAATTAATAATTACATGTCGGCCCAAAATCTCGATAAAATAGGGCCCAATTTTTAAATTTTTTTTTTATAGTCATAGAAATGTCCTTTAAATGTAGTGAATGAATCACTTTGATCTACATTCATGTGCTTGATGTCCTATCTTCTTGCATTTAGAACAATTACCAATAGACTTAGGTTTAGAGGTTTGCATACCATTCTTGCTTCTGCAAATGTTTGTTGTGTGTTCAGGTTTCCCATAATGATGACATGTACATTTTCTTTTTGGTTTAGCATTTCTTTGTTCTCCACTCTTTGATGATTCTCCTTCTTTAGTAGATGAAAAGTGCGTGTTGTATCCTAGTCTAGGGGTGTCTTTTCTAGGTGATCTAATCAGTTCTTAAAAGTATTAGATAGCCTCACTTGGTTTGTTCATTCTTTCCACAAGTTCCATTTCATGCCTTAACTCACTTCTCAGTTGCTCATTTTGTGGCCTTAGGTTTGTGATCTCCAAGTCCTTTCTATTTGCTTCCTGAGTAGCAACTATCAATTGATTTATCATATCTAACTAATTACTTGTGCGTTTATGTACTTCAAATGATCTCTCTTCAAGTTTGGTTGCCATCTATCTTTTTTCATCTTCATCCATGACTTTGTCTTCTTCATCTTTCTTCTTTTGCTCTATTACTTCACATAGTAATACTGGTTGAGTTTGGACTATTCTATCTTAAGTTCTTTTGCCTATTTTCTTAGGTATTGTTCTTCTCCAGTAGTTATATCATTGCTTCACTATTATCACCAGTCTTTCCACTATCAAGTAGTCCTTCTGTGTCTACTTCCTTGTACAGAGTGTCATTTCATTGTATTACTATCTCTTTCCTTTTTGTTAGTGATTTCATTAACTCTTCTCTTTCTCCTTCAAGTTGTTGCAATATGATCTAGATTTCAATCATCTATTTCTTAATGATTTTTCCCAATATGTATTCCTCCATCTCCATGATCTGATCCTCTTAAGCTATTATGCTTCTTTCAAGAGAACTGAGCTTTGATACCAATTGTTGGAAAGATTATTTGGAAACTAGATAATGAGAGGGGGGTGAATCAGGATCTTAAACTTGAACTTATAAAACCAAATTAATGAATTTACACCTAATTCATCTCAAATCTTAGATCTAACATTAAAATTGCAATGTTGACTAGTAAATGAAATATGTAATGCCTACTCCTACTTGACTTTTCTGTTGTATTGTTGGATTCTTTTAGGCCAGTTTCCTGATTATGTTTTATGATCATCGATACTTAGTTACTAGATTAGATTAACTGTATTTCATACTCAGTTTATATATGTGATGAGTTACTAAGTTGTTTTAGTTATTTTAGGATTATTTTGATGATGATATATATGTTCATTTAATGACTTTCAGTTATTTCATGGCGTTAGTCAGAGGAATGATTTTTATGTAGTTTCTATGGTTACTTACCCATACTTGTATGTGTATGGTGTACTTGTTTGTTTTATTTTATGATTGACATTCCTAATATGGTTGAGGGAGGGAGTCATAGTCACCTGCTAATTGGAATTTACATAATGTACCACTTCCTACCATTGCTTGTTTAGTTTAGAATATATGTGTTTGTATATGTGTGGATTTTATGCAGATTGCAGGTACCAGGTATTGACTTCCCTGAATTGCCAGGATGAGTGTACCCTATCACAGTATTTCAATGGTATAAGTGGAGAGATAACTCTTGAGTCCAAATCCTAACCAAAACCAATTGTCCTAGAAAATAGGACAAGTATCTAAGTTAGTTTCACCTTGTTGAATTTGTCAAGTGATGTGAATTCATGATTTTGACCTTGGAGTTTGATTATGTTCTTTGTCTTCAGTTGAGTTGTCGTATTTGATTTTGTGGATCTATTGTAATTTTCAATTGTAATTAAATCAAATTAAAAGATAATTTAATGATTTCATTTAATGGACATTTTCTAAAGAAAATTGAAATTTAATTATATTTAATTAATTGAGAAATTAATTAAATAAAAAGAATTAAATTTAAAAGATTATATTAAAGTTCTAATTTTTTTGTTTTATATTTATTTAATTTAATAACAAATTATTTAGGAGTTTTATTTTAATAATAAATTCTAAATAACATTATTAGTTAAATTAATAAATACTATATTAAAAATGTCTCACAAATTAATAAGAGAGATAAAGTAATAATTTAATAAAGTTTATTTTAATTAAATTACATAAAGCTTATGCATGAAATTAAAATTTAATAAATTAATTAAAGAGGGAAGGAAAATTAATTTAATAAACATATTTTAAATTGCCAAAAAGTGTGCATGAAAATGTAAAAGATAATAAAATATTAAAAGAAATTGATATGCAAGTTCCCTCATGTGATTGCACAATCAGAGCCCCAAATTAGGGGAGAACTATTTATTAGAGGTCTAGAGCTCATTTTGCAATTAGACAGGTTTGAAGGAGAAAATTTTCGGGAAGAGGGTTTCTAAAAGAGAAGGAAATTCTTGGGTGTTTTGTGTGTTCATTATTTTAGCATTACATCCAGGTAGGATCTTTTGGGTTTGTGCAGTAGTTGCTCATTCTTCAAATTCATGTCTTCTCTGTGTTTGTTGTGTTTATGTTTTCAGAATCCTCTAAGTCAAAACCCTTGTTAGCATGTTTAATGTTCTTCATTTTAGGAAACCTTTGTAAGTAATTTGATGATTTGAAACCCTTGTGTGTGAATCTGGTTGTTCTTTGTTTTCGGAAACATATGTATACCAATTGGAAATTAGAAACTTTGGTTTGTATTTTATTGTTCTTCATTTTTTTAAAGACATCTCTAAATGAATGGAAGGATTGAAACCCTTATCTAGAAAGTTTTAGAATTCGTAATCTGATTGATAAAATCGGGTTGTAGGTATTGCAAAAGAGTCAGATTTAATGTACAAATTCGAACGGTTGTCCGTATTTTTCCTATCAGATCTAGTGTTAATTGTTTGAAAAAAATTTAAATTATATATATATATATATATATATATATATATATATATATATATATATATATATATATATATATATATATATATATATATATATATATATATATATATATATATATATATATAATATTAAAAAATGTGTTGCTATGCAAATTTAAAATATGAAATGTACAATATTAAATGGATTTGGGGGCACTGTTTATTTTTATGGTTATATATAAAGGAAGGGGCAATGACCTCCCTCCTCCACCTTGTCATGCACTTGGCTTGTTGCCTGGTAGTAGTTCATGCTACCATGGCAATTGTGAGCGCTGATTGACAATGGCTCATGCTACCACAACAATGTTGAGCACTACCACAGCAGCCTCACTCATAGGGTGAGAGCCCTTTGAGCTTTAAATGGATTTTGTAAGGTGAGTTTTTGTTTTTGTTTTTATTTTTAGTTTATTTATATTTTATTAATAATTTTTATTATATGTTAGTTAAAATTATTAAATGTTAGTAATTATTAAATGATTTCAATATATTAGATTTTAATTAATTATTAAATATAAAATTTCATTTAATAATATTATTTATTAGTAGGCAAGAGCCTACAACACAATGGTAAATTGTGAGCCTCTTAATTGGGAGGTCTTGGGTTTGAATATACTCAAGCTTAACTAATAATCAAAATAATTAATCACAACAAATAATAATAATTAACATTGGCTTTGACCTCTTACCAATCCAAAAAATATTATTATTATTATTAATTTTTTTTTTGATTGATATTATTATTATTAATTATTACTATTAGATTAATAACTATTTTATTAATAAATTAATATAAGTTATTTTATTGATAAATAAATAATTATTATCTATTAATAATATTATGATTATTGATTTAATTTTTTAGTAATATTTAATTAAAAGTTTTAATTAATTTATTATTAAAATGTATGTGTGCAAGTTTATTGCGAATTGTAAATTGGGAAAATGGTTATCTTTAGTAAACTTGGATTTTATTTGATGGTGTAATTTAGATATGGAAATGATTTATGAGTACTAAAACAAATTTGAAAATTAAATTGATAAATGAAATTTTGTGAAATAATTATTTTAAAGTAAACTCCGATTTTGTTTGATGATCTCTTTATGGAAATGATTTCTATTGTTTTGGGAGATTGATTATATCTTTTGATTATTCAAAAACCTTAACAAGTATACTATTTTTTAAAAGGTGAAAACTATTATGTGTATGTTTACTAAACTCTTATGTTGTGATAAGGAAATAAACTATGAAACAATGTTTAAACTTTATTTGAATTGTTGAACCATCTGAGATTCTAGTGAACTTGGAAACCTTAGTGAACTTGGCAACTAGCGAAAATGAAAACTAAAACCTTGATTGTTTATCAAACTTATGTGTTTTCCAAAACCTAATGTATTGAGAAAGTTACATTGTTTGTACTCCGTATACGATGCATGATTTATTGATGTTGGGTTCGGGTTGACTTAGTACTTTGACCAGTCAAGATGTTTACCAGAGGCTTGGGGTGTTGTTCTATGATGTCATGATGATGTTTTGGTTATGATCTTTTATACCTGACCGTGGTGATGTGTCATGTGTATTCTATGAGGAAATTGTTCAGATGGTTGTTATTGCTTTCCAATATCTCTTGTGTAAAACTTAAATGAATGGTGTGACTTTCCTAATATAACCTTTGAGTCTTCAATCAATTATCTTTGGATTGCTTCCCAAATGCTTGTATAGGACTAAAGTGATTATGTGATTTGTTTTTGGTGATGTCATGTTATGACATGAATTTGGTTTATATGTACTTGATGTTGGGTCAATCCTGTTAGGATGATCGTATTGATGGAACTTGTGATTTTGGCCAATAATAGTTTAGTATGTTCCAGTTGCTTGTTTAAGAATTGATGTGTGGTTTATGGTCATTTGAGATCTTTTTCTTTTGCTAAGCTTAAGGTAGGTTATATTTATGTCATGTTGGGAAGTGGCTTGCAATGGACGTTGAGGCCCTAAAGAGGCTGTTGAGTAACCCATTGTAGGTTATTTTAATAAGTGATAACATTTCATTAAATGGGTTTAAAATGAATTAATAATATATTGGTACCATAGAAAGTCACTAGGGGGTCTGGAGTATTAAAATACTACCAGGGTATCCTTAGAGTTGACTTGTTAGTATGCCTTGTTTGAACGAAAGGATATTGATGCTGCATAGAGTCACTAGGGGGTCCAGAGTATTAAAAGACTAGATCGGGTAACGTTAGAGTTGGCTCATGCAATGACACTTGCCCACTTGCATTGTATATTCCCTACGTGTTTGTGTTGCCTCTGGGATTAGTTGATACTTTTGTCTTAGTACCCTTTGAGATAGTTTTCTTTTTGGTGATTCATTGAACTTGGATGTTGGCTTTTACTTTTGAGTTTGTTATCCTATTTGGGACTTGAGATTATCTCCTTAGCACGGTGGGAGTGACGCCATTTAAGTTCCATGAGGTCATGTGGTAGTGCTTTTTCTTATACCATTGAGATCTGACCATTGGATGTCATTGTTGGATATGTTTTTGCAAATGTTCCTTTTTATCTGATCTTGTATTTGTATGATGGATGGTTATATTCTAAGTGTATTGTATTTGATTTCATAGATCTTATGAGATGATGTAATCTATTTCATGATGTATATTATTTCAGCCTTTCATACCTTATGACCTATGCAATGGATGATTATGCATTCTGATTATTGCCAAGTAGCATTCGAGATAATTGTATATTGTTTAAATGAAATTTGTACTTGTAGATATTCTTTAATACACCTTATTTATATGTTAGAGTTAATATTAATTAAACTTAAATGTGATTCAACGTCACGGAACCCTAAGAGATGTAATTTGTTTATGATAGTTGTTATTTGAGTTAATGCTTCTGCTGCTATTTTATCTCTTAATGTTATTGCTTCTGTTGTAGTATCTATTGTTGTTTATAATTGTTATCTTTAAAATAAAAAATGTCTAGAAAACTTAGTGAAACTTTAGGTTAATTTCTTTTGGGTTCCTTGGCGGGGTGTTACATTTGGTATTAGAGCCCGAGTTTCTACATTGGGAGCTCTGGGTATATTGGAATGCCACTAGTTGTTAACTAGTTAAACCGAATCTATTACAAACTTGAACACTTGAACTAGTGGAACTGAAATGAAACGTAAACAGTGTTATGTATCTTTTGCAACTTTAACATTTGGAAACTTCAAACTTGAACACTTGAAACTTGAAACTTTAGACTTGATACTTGAAACATAGGAAAAGGCAAAACTTGTGAGTTGGATTTCATACATGTTTTGCTATGACTGTGCTTTAAGGTAGAATGTCGTTGATTGATTTTGTGAGCATTTTTGTTGTTCTTGACTTTTGATTTATGTCTATACATTATGTTTTCTGATGGATTTGGAGGTGTTGATCTTTTGTTTGGAGTATTTTAGGGGATCTATTTTAGTATTTGTTAACAAGATGAATGTCAGATCAATATGGTTTTTGATTTATTATTAAACCAGAATCATATTGCTCTAAGTGACTGAAAGTGTATACATAGTTAACTTATTTATATTAGTTTCTTAAATAAGCTTTTTGTTTGACATTGTAGATAATACTCTTTGACTTTGATTTACCCTAGTCATTGTAGTAGGCTTCTAGAAGTAAGTCTAAGTCTAGGGGGAGTGATGTAATGCCTACCCCTAGTTTAGTTTTATCTTTCTTGTAAGCTTCTAGGAGTAAGCCTAAGTCTAGTGGGAGTGGATGTAATGCCTGCCCCTACTTGACTTTTCTATTGTATTGTCAGATTCTTTTAAGCCAATTTTTTTATTATGTTTTATGATTATTGGTACTTGGTTACCAGATGAGATTAACTGTATTTAATACTGAGTTTATATGTGTGATGAGTTACTAAGTTGTTTCAGTTATTTCAAGATTATTTCAAGATTATTTCAATGATAATATACATGTTAATTTAATCACTTTTGTTAGAATCTAAAAAGATTAATAACCCAGAAAACTAGTGCAAAGAGTAAATATCTAAACTATGAATGCAAATGATACAAAATCAAAATAACATCATAGAGTTAGTCTCCAAGAGAGTAATGCAAATGCTGGAAGCAAAATAGCATTAAGAGGATGCAAAAACAAGAGATGCAAATACAAGCCAGGTAGCATGCTTATATAGGCTAGGAAGAGGGAGAAGGTGGCAACACCAACCAATGAGGAGCAACCATCTATCAGACTAAAGATAGCAAAGTATCTTCCCAAGATAGCTAATGGATGCTCACATGTAGGAAGGTGACACCTCACAACCATTCACCTAATAAGACATGCTTTATTAACCTAAGCTAGATTATTAAAAGTGTAGGAAAAACCTAGCAAAATAGAAAAAATAAAAAATTACACTAACACCCCCCCATAAGCGAGGCTTAGGTGGATGTAGAAATGGGTCTCGGCAAGTCAAGCCTGATGAGGTACCCATGTACATAAAATTCCCCCAAAAGAGAGAGAAAAGAGACTCCCCAAAGAAAATTAGGACTCCAAGTGAGAGGAAGAGGCCCCCCCAAAAGATGAAGCATCCCGCACCTCTAGCAAAGCTTGCAAATTTTGTCCAGTTGATCCACTTACATCGAACAAGTTTTCTTCCCTTAGGAAAAGGGACAAGATCCCAAGTGTGGTTCCTCATCAAGGAACTATACTCTTCCTGCATAGATGTATCCCACTCAGAAATACCAGAAGCCTCATGAAAGGACTGTGGATTTGAGGTAGTAGCAATGAAGATATGTAGAGCATCCTGGAATTGTAAACGAGTCTGCTTGGTGTCTGATGGATCCCCAACCCAATCACTTGCAAACTACAAAGTCTGTCTAGCCCAAAGTGGACCAAAAGATGGAGAATCTAGAGGAGAATCATCAACCTGTGAATGATGACTAGGAGAGGAAGGAGGTGAGTACTCTGAATCACTCTCTGCATCAAAAGTGGAGGTGGAAGACTGCTCAAGTGAATCTGACCCATCAGAAGATCTATCATGTATTCCAAGTGACTCCAATGTCAAAGTAGAAGGCAACCCTATGACCATGCTCTGCTGGTTAAGCTGATGCAAGTAGTGGAAGTTAAGATGGCCAAACCGCTCATGCCATAATCTGCTCACATCATTAAAGTGAGTGAGTGAAACAGTCAAAGGAGGATCAGGAACAAAGTGAGAAAACATATAGAGTCGTGACTGATGATCTACTCTCCCAATTGCAACTATAGAATCATTGTGCAACTCACATATCTCCACTGAACTAGGAGTGAACTCAACCCATTTGCCTAAACCTGTGTGAGTGATCTGGTGTACCGATTGGAGATTAGTTGACAATGAGGTACTTAAAGAACATCATGGAATGTACCATCCCCCACATCAATAGACCCTCTCCCACACACCTTAACAATAGTGTTATCACCCATCAAAATAGAAGGCGTAGTACATGGCTCCAAGGATGCAAGTTCTTCCTTAGATGAAGCCATTTGGTGTGAAGCACCTGAATCAAGAACCCAAGTGGATGGTGAGGAAGCAACTGCAAAAAGGACCTTGCCCTTTCCTTTCCCCTTGCTATTTTTTTTTTCCTTGTTAGACCCTTCATTAGAACTTTGTTTGATAGACTCAGGAACACTGATATTATTCTTCTCAAGAATGTATATCAAGTGATCAAGTTGTTTCTGCAAACATTTATGTTCATCATGACTAGGTCTTTTACAATAAGCACATTTGACCTTTTCTTTCTTAGGCTTATCGCCCTTGGAAGATGGTGTATCAATAGTTGCTTTTGAAGAAACCGACATCTGATCCTTCTTCTCCTCGCTATTCTTTTGTTTCTTGTCCTTACTATTGTTGTTACTACTTTGTCCTTGTTGTTCTTTTATGCCTTGGTTGGCAGTCAAGGCATGTGACTTAGAGGACTTAAGAATGCCCATCTGGATTAGCTTGTCCTGTTCTCGAGTGAGATTGATAGCAAAATCATCTAAAGATGGCATGGTGAATTGAGTACCAAGTGCACCCTTAGTAGCATAGAAGGTAGAGACAAACACAGAATATTCTGAACTTAGCTTAGAGAGAATACTAAGAATCAGTTGTTCATCTTTCTTTTCAATTCCACATTGTTTTAACTGCAACTTTAGTGATTTCAATTTGGTGAATAAATCTTGGATTGTGTTGAAATTTCCTGGACTCAAACTAATTAATTCATTTTCCAACATATAACCCCTCATTGAATCTTGTGTACCAAATAGTGTTTCTAGCTTTGTCCATACTTCATTTGGTGTATCCAAAGACTTAATGTGAAATAGCAAGTTAGGAGAAATAGACAAACACAATGTTCCAAATGCCTCATCACATTTGTTAAACCACTTAGGCTTATCTTCATCTTTAGCAGGTTCAGTTTCAAGTCCCATAGTTATCCTATTTAATCTAGCTTTCCTTAAGTGAATTATCATGTATGATTTCCACTCAAAGTAATTGTATGGAGTTAGGATGGGCATATTTGTTTGATCCATGATGAAGAAATGCAAAGAAATGCTAAAAAGAAGAGAACCCAGCCACGACAATGCCACCCCCCCCTTTTACTCAATCAAAGAACCCCCTCCCAAAGAAATATGATTTGGCACTTTATTTTAGTGCATTTACAACTACCACTAGAAAGAGATACTTAGTGGTCTTGATTTCAATGCATTACAAACCCTCATGAAGAGCATATGCTAAAAGTGAAACTTGGACACAATAATCAAAGAAACAAATAGCACCACTGCGATCTACTCAAAAAATTATGCACTTTCAAAAAAAGAATCACCTCGATACGAGGTCATATGAGAAAGTTATGATCCTTCAAAATTTTCAAAATGAGAACTGTGCACAGTCATGGCTGAGAATCTGCAAATTTTGAAGAATTTATGCATGAAAATCAAAAAAAAACTCCACTAGTGGATAGAGCACAAAAAAATAGCTAAGTTCATAACAAGAATCATCAAAATTGGAGTTCGTATGAGCAAGAACGAGACATTTGAAAATTGCATTCAAATTTGCGACTGCCAACGGAGAGGGGTATGGCTGTAGCTTTGCATGTTCGATTTTGAAAAATATACAGCTTGCATGCAAAATCTAAAAGATGCCCAGATGGTTTTTTGGGGCTGCGAACAAAACCCAAAAAGCGTTTTTCATGCTGATGTACAGAAGATGTTGTTGTAGTGTAAATCATACGCCTTTAACAGTAAAAAATGGCTCCAAAAATTAAAAAACGACCCCAGCAACCAAAATATGACATGCAAATGCTGGATCAGCTTCTTAAGTCCATCAATGGCATGCTGGAACCTGCAAAACTGATTGAAAACTTCAAATATGCAAGTTGGTTGTCAGATTTGAGATTGAAACCCTAGAGAAAAACTGTTTTTGTCAAAAAAATTCTGATTCTCAGGATCATCCAAAGATGCAAGAGAAGAGCATACTTCATTTTTCAAAAAAACTACAATAAAGTTTATTTGCCCCCCCCCCCCCGAATCTCTCAAATAAGAAAACTAAAATCTACTCTTGCACATAGAAAAGCTCTGATACCATGTTAGAATCTGAAAAGATTAATAACCCAGAAAACTAGTGCAAAGAGTAAATATCTAAACTATGAATGCAAATGATACAAAATCAAAATAGCATCATAGAGTTAGTCTCCAAGAGAGTAATGCAAATGTTGAAAGCAAAATAGCATTAAGAGGATGTAAAACCAAGAGATGCAAATACAAGCCAGGTAGCATGCTTATATAGGCTAGGAAGAGGGAGAAGGTGGAAACACCAACCAATGAGGAGCAACCATCTATCAGACTAAAGATAGCAAAGTATCTTCCCAAGATAGCTAATGGATGCTCACATGTAGGAAGGTGACACCTCACAACCATTCACCTAATAAAACATGCTTTATTAACCTAAGCGAGATTATTAAAAGTGTAGGAAAAATCTACCAAAATAGAAAAAATAAAAAACTACACTAAAAACTTTCATTTATTTCACGATGTTAGTTAGAGGAATGATTTATATGCAATTTCTATGGTTACTTACCCCATACTTGCATGTGTATGGTGTACTTGTTTGTTTTACTTTTTGATTGGCATTCCTGATATGGTTGAGGGAGGGTGTTATAGTCACCTGCTAGTCGGGATCTACATGATTTATCACTTCCTTCCATTGCTTGTTTAGTTTAGAATATATGTGTTTGTACATGCATGGATTTTATGCAGATTACAGGTACTGGGTATCGACTTCCCTGAATTGCCAGGATGAGTGTACCTTATCGCAATATTTCAATGGTATAAGTGGGGAGATAACTCTTGAGTCCAAATCTTAACCTAATCCAATTGTCCTAGAAAATAAGACAAGTAGCTAAGTTAATTTCACCTTTTTGAATTTGTTAAGTGACATGAATTCATGATTTTGACCCTAGAGTTTGATTATGTTCTGTCTTCAATTGAGTTGTTGTATTTGGTTTTGTGGGTCTGTTGTGATTTTTAGTTGTATTTAAATCAAATTAAAAGATAATTTAATGATTTAATTCAATGAAAATTTTATAAAGACAATCTATATTTAATTATGTTTAATTAATTGAGAAATTAATTAAATAAAAGAAATTAAATTTAAAAGATTATATTAAAGTTCTAATTTTAGCGTTTTATATATATTTAATTTTAAAATAATTTATTTAGGAGTTCTATTTTAATAATAAACTTTAAATAACACTATTAGTTAAATTAATAAATAGTATATTAAAAACATCTCACAAATTAATAAGAGAGAGAAAGCAATAAATTAATAAAGGTTATTTTAATTAAATTGCATAAAGGTTATGCATGAAATTAAAATATAATAAATTAATTAAATAGGAAAATAAAATTAATTTAATAAAGATATTTTAAATTGCCAAAAAGTGTACATGAAAACGTAAAAAATAATAAAATATTTAAAAAAATTGATCATTGAGTTCCCTCATGTGATTGGACAATCAGAGCCCCAAATTAGGGGAGAACTCTTTATCAGAGATCTAAAGCTCATTTTGCAATTAGATAGGTTTGGAGGAGGGGATTTTCGGGAAGAGAGTTTTTGAAAGAGAAGGAAATTCTTGCTTGTTTTGTGTGTTCATTGTTTTAGCATTAGATCCAGGTAGGATCTTGTGGGTTTGTGCAGTAGTTGCTCATTTTTTGAATTCTTGTCTTCTCCGTCTCTGTTGTGTTTTTGTTTTCAAAATCCCTCTAGGTTGAAACCCTTGTTAGCATATTTATTGTTTTTCATTTTAGGAAACCTCTGTAAGCAATTTGATGATTTGAAACCCTTGTGTGTGAATTTGGTTATTTTTTTGTTTTCAAAAACATTTGTATACCAATTGGAAATTAGAAACTCTAGTTCAAGTGTTTTATTGTTCTTCATTTTTTAAAGACATTTATAAATGAATGGAAGGACTAAGACCCTTATCTAGAAAGTTTTAGAATTTTTAATTTGATTGATAAAATCGGTTTGTAGGTATTGGAAAAGAATCAAATTTAATGTTTGAATTTGAATGGTTGTCTGTATTTTTCCTATCAGATCTATTATGTTAATTTATATATATATATATATATATATAATTACCACAATAATTAAATTTATTGTGATACTTTTATATACATCTATTAAAAAATGTGTTGCTATGCAAATTTAAAATCCGGACTGTACAATTTTAAATGGATGGGGGGGAGTGTTGTTTATTTTTATGGTTTTACATTCAAAATAATAATAAAATATAAAATAAGGGATAGTGAATTGAACTATGAAACAATATTTAAACAAATTTATTTGAATTGTTGAACTGTTTGAGACTCTAGTGAGCTTGGAAACCTTAGTGAATCTAGCAACTAGTGAAAATGAAAACTAGAACCTTGATTATTTATTGAAGTTGAGTGTTTTCCAAAACCTATTTTATTGAGAAAGTTACATTGTTTGTACTTTGTATGTGATGTGTGATTTACCAATGTTGGGTTTGGGTTGACTTAGTACTTTTGACCAGTCAGAATGTTTACCAGAGGCTTGGGGGTTGTTTTGTGATGTCACGATGATGTTTTCGCTACAATATTTTATACCTGACCATGGTGATGTGTTATGTGTATTCTATGAGGAATTTGTTTGGATGATTGTTATTGCTTTCCAGTATCTCTTGTGTATAACTAAAGTGAATGGTGTGACTTTATTGATATAACCTTTGAGTCTTTGATTAGTTATCTTTGGATTACTTCCTAGTTCCTTGCATTAGACTGAGGTGATTATGTGATTTGTTTTTGGTGATGTCATGTTATGGCATGAATTTAGTTTATGTGTACTTGATGTTGGATCGGTCCTATTAGGATGATCGTATTGGTGGAACCTATGATTTTGATCAATAATATTTTAGTATGTTCCAATTTCTTGTTTAAGAACTAATGTGTGGTTTATGGTCATTTGAGATCTTTTGCTTTTGTTGAGCTTAGGGTAGGTTATCTATATGTCATGTTGGGAAGTGGCTTGCAATGGAGGTTAAGGCCCTAAAGAGACTGTTGGGTAATCCATTGTAGGTTATTTTAATAAGTGATAACATTTCATTAAATGGGTTTAAAATGCATTAATAAGATATTGGTACCAAGGTAAGTGCAAGAAGTCGGGTCTCACTCTTGGGCAAAAAGTGGAAGTGTTTTTCCTATTTTTGAAATTTCTTGTCAATTGATGTCAAAATTTGACACATTTAGAGAATGAATATAAAAAAGCTTCAGAAATAAAAATTGTAATGTTTAGAATCTACTTTTTGAATATGTAATTTATTTGTGTACTCATATGATAGATTTTTTTTTGGTGTTTTTCAAAATGTTTGTTTCAGGACCATACCACACTTGTGTATGGGACACCATAATTTGACACAAATAAATGAATTTTTGTAAATCCTTTTAAACGAAATTACCTAACACACCAAAGATTGATGTAATATTTTTCCTTAATTTTTTATTGAATAATTTTTTTTATTATTCATTTTTTATTGGCTATAAAGGTAAATTTGTAAACCTCTCATGTACGGACACCATAATTTGATCAAAATTTCACTTTTTTCAATTTTTTTTAAAACTTCAAAAGAATTGAATGTAGAATGATGATATACAAATTAATTTAAGAAAAATCATAAAATTAAAGAGTTATTAAAGTTTTAGTGAACATCACTATTTTATATTTAGGTACCACCTTTGATTAAAAAATAATAATAAAATAGTAAATAAAATTATAATACTATAAAATTTATATTTCTAAAATTAAGACAGTGAGACTCTAATGGGTTTTTGTTTTGTAAAAAAAATTGATCGGGAAAACCCTCTAAAAATTATGGCAAGACATGAATTTGTTAGTTCAATGCCTTAGCCTAATCTTGAGAGGTCAAGGCATAGCCTTGGTCTCACCAAGCCTATCCCAATCCAAAATCTGAGGCAAGAAAAAAAAATCCCACCACATGTTGTAAGAAACAGGCACCTATTATTTGAACTTCAAAAATGGGTAACCATTTTGAAAAATTAGAAGCAGCATTCAAAATCATGTCATAATTTAAAAAAAATAAAAAAAATAGAAAAGGGTACGCATTGTTTAAAAGTAAAAAATGAGCACCTGATTTTTTTAAAATGGGTACCTGTTTCTAAATTTTTTTTTTTTTAAAATTTTTTCAAAAACGGGTACCCATTTTTTGAAAATAAAAAATGGGTACCTGATTTTTTTTAAAATGAGTGCCCACTTTTTTAATTTAGGATCACTTACTGGAGCTGAAAATGGGTGTCCTTTTTTAAAACTTAGGTACCTTTTTCATAAGAAGTCTCATTCCATGGAATTGACTTCCATGGAATTGCAATCCAACTTTGTGCATTCACCCACCACAGAAAGTCACTAGGGGGTCCGAAGTATTAAAAGACTAGACTGGGTAACCTTAGAGTTGGCTCATGCGATGATACTTGCCCACTTACATAGCAAATTCCTTATGTGTCTATGTTGCCTCTGGGATTAGTTGATACTTGTGTCTTGGTACCCTTTGAGATAGTTTTCTTTCAAGTGATTCCTTGAATCTAGATGTTGGTTTTGACTTTTGAGTTTTTTATCCTATTTGGGACTTGAGATTATTTCCTCGGCGCTGTGGGAGTGGAGCCATTTAGGTTCCACGAGGTCAGGTGGTAGTGCTTTTTCTTATACCATTGAGATCTGATTGTTGGATGTCGTTGCTGGATGTGTTTGTGCAGATGTTCCTTTTTATTTGATCTTGTATTTATATGATGGATGGTTATATTCTTAATGTATTGTATTTGATTTCATAGATCTTATGATTTGATGTAATATATTTCATGTGATGTATATTATTTCAGCCTTTCATACCCTGTGACCTGTACAGTGGATGGTTGTGCATTCTGGTTATTGCCAAGTGGCATTCGAGATAATTGTATATTGTTTAAATGGAATTTGTACTTGTAGATATTCTTTAATATGGATGTGTTATATGTTAGATTTAATATTAATTAAACTTAAATGTGATTCAACATCATGGAACCTTGAGAGATGTAATATGTTTATGATGGTTGTTATGTACATGTGAGTTAATGCTTCTGCTACTATTTTATCTCTTAATGTTAGTGCTTCTGTTGTATTATCTGTTGTTGTTTATAATTGTTATCTTTTAAAAAAAATGTTTGGCAAACTTAGTGAAACTTTAGGTTAATTTATTTTGGGTTCCTTGGCGGGGCATTAAAAAATACATCACATCCATGAAAGATTCAATGCATAACACAAATTATTTGGTAACCTAGAAACACTTCAATGTGAAGGTAAAACTGAGGTGGGGATGAAATCCACAAATCTTCACTATTGCAACAATAAAGTCAACCTGCTAGTTGGGTTACAATGTTTGATCATAATATATATGATCTACCTTGTGAGGGGTCTGCCCTATTAAAAGCTTCAAGACTATTAGGTCCTACCCTGTTAAAGGATTTCATACTTACAATTAAGTAAGGACTCTATTAGGAGATTTGCATTGACCTAGTAGGATCACTCAGTTAAGAGATTTGCCCTGATTCAAAATTGATTCAGTACCTGACCCTCGATTTTCTCTGCAAGTTGATTTTGGATGTCCTCTATACAATGTCTTATCTAATATCTCAATTTTATATCTCCTTTCACTCCTTCATTACTTTGATTTCCCTTTTCTAATTTAATTTCAAACTTAGCCTTTTTACTTTGTTCTTTCCTTGTCTGCTTCTTCACTTGCATGTTCTTGTCTTCACATCACACTCTCTTTTCGTTCACTCTGATTCTAAGGTTAGAATCCTCCTTAAATAGGTGTTCATCGAAAGTTCTAGATCTCAATTGATGGTTTATAATTCATCATCTTTTTCCATTTATATCTGCTTTTCTGATTGGTTGATTTGCATTCCTCGAGATCATTTCCTTATGTAATGATGCACGCAATCTCCATCTTAACTGTCTCTATAAAAATTAAATATCATATGGAAGTTAGCCAAAATGATTTACATAGTTGTTTGTGCAATTAGAAACTCATATGACAAAACTGAACTACTCGACATCTGAATGTGCTGACACTCAATCATCGTTGACATTCATACTGACACTCAGCTTCAATATACATATGATAGTTATTTACTCAGTAAAAACTATCTATTCAATTTACTCGATCTCTACTAAAGTAGCTCAGCGTACATATGTGCTCGGTCTCAACTGGGGTGCTCGACAATCATTAACTTGTTCGACACATAGTACAAAATAAACAAGTCCTTCATTATGCTCAACCTTCACTAGTTGACTCGGTTGCAATGATGACCGTTCATCCTTACCTAGTAAATGACTAAGTGTTTAGACACTAATAGACAACATAGGTTTAGCAATCAACATTCTTAGCCTCTAATGTATTCACAAGATTCTATTGCTCATCTAATACCACTCATTCGATAATCTTCTATAACATTTGGTTGTCACCAGCCTTTAGTTTCACCTATTCATATTCACTCATCAGATTCCTCAATAATTGTACAACCTTGAGTTCATCTTATGTCATAAGAAGAGAAGTACAAATACTCACTTTCAAAGGAATCTAAATAAATCTTGAATTTTGTGGATCAAAGTTAAGGATAGAGCTCCTTTTGGATATGTTTGAACATGTCAACAATCTTTCTATATGTCTTGATTAATCAATGACATCATTTATAATGATCTCAAATCTTAAGAAGTCCTTACATTTTCAAGCCATTTTCCAACATTGTGAATAGGTTTTTTTTATTCTCTTTTTGTGACTAGTATTAATACTAATGTTTTCCTATGCATTATAAATCTACATTTTGTTTAAATGTATTATTGAAGATACAAATACATGTTAATAAGTTACATTTGAAGTGACACACTTAGAATTGATTGATTCTAGTAATAATACACTTTATACAATTGTGAAAATTTTGTTACATGTACCAAATGACATCAACTATGGTAGAATTTATTTAATGCACATGGCTATGATTTTTATGATATCTTATCATATTTTTCAATAAAAGCTTGTTATCACAATGTACATATAGAGTCCTGGACTTTTTGTCAACCTACAAATTCTTTTCAACTCTATTATAAATGTGTCTTTAATTAGTTTAATAGTAACATATTTCTCTATCTTGCCTTGCCTATGTCTGTTTCTATAAGATTACTTAACCTTCATATGAAATACAAACTTACAATAGAACTCTTATTATATCTCAATATACATAATAACCTAATGATTATAACTTACTTCCTACAACTAAATCAATACAATGAATACTTTTTTCTCTCTGTATACAATATTTAAGACCATGTCTTGTATAGATTATAAATGCAATTTTGTTTACTTTTTTTTTGATAATATAACTCTTAAGCTCTTACATAACTTCAAAAACAGTGACTGGTCCAAACATAATAGCATCATTTTCAGCTTGGCTTGTCATTCAAATAAAAAGTATTTTGAACAAAAGCATTGTACATCCATTCTAGAAATATTTATAAGAGAACTACAAGTAAAACGTTAACTTCAAATAACAGAAACCAGATGTGATGCCTTCATTACATATTTAACCAACGATATCTACTCCACATAGAATTTTTTTTCAAACTCCATTCATATATTCGATCGATCCAAATGTTATATATTTGGGGGAACAAAAGTGTATTATTGAGAGGATAAGAATCATGCAACACGTATCATTTTCTTTTTGTGGTCTACCAACTTGTTTGCTTCTACAAATCCAATTCATTCTTCTCCAAATTCATTCAAAAGATGGGCCAAGAGAATAATCTCATGGGGCCCTAGAGGATTATTCAATTTATTTAAAGTGTAGTCCATGCTTATGCCTAGGGATTTAGATTTCCAAAAGCCATGTTCCTTGGTGGACTCTATCTTATTCCATCATTTGCTTTCATTATTATTTTTTATTTATGTTGGGTCTACACATTGATTTTCCTTATCCTTGCACCCATTTAGTCATGTCTTCACCATTATATTTACATTGGGAATATCATGTCCTCCCTCTCGTGCATTGTTTTCTTATTGGCATGATTCTGCCATACCTTTTATGTTGGAGATATAATGTCTTCCCTTCTAAGGCATTATGTTTCTAGAGGTATATTGTTGTCTTGCTTCCCATGTTCTTAATATGATATGGGGGCATATAATAGGGTTTCATATGTTCTAATATCTTATCCATATTTAAACATGGATATTCTTTTGTCATTGGAGATCATATCATCTCTTTTAATGTTGTAGGTTGAACTCTTTATCATTTTAAAATTCAAAATGTTTGTTATACACTTTTTGTTTTCTTGGCTGAGATATGATATTATGTGTTAATATTTTTAAGACATTCAATAGCATGTCTCTATCATCTTTTAAGTTCTCTTATATAGTGTAATGTCGTATGTGCAATCAATATTGAAACATTTAGATTGGGTGCACTAAACAAACTAAGTTATACACATCATTCTAGAGTGTTTTCTTGTTGTGCCCAAACTTTTGTACACATATGTTAGGGATTAATCGAAGAGAATATGTTTTCTTGCACTGCTAAATTTTGTCAGTCGTCAAATATTGGAAAGGACTGAAGCAAATGAACGCCAACTAAATGAATCAAGAAGTATAAGTATAGATTGAGAAAGGTAAAGTCCAAATCAAGTGGATGAATAGATCGTTCTACAGTTGACATAAAGCTCTCAACAAAACCCTGGACAAAGTAAAAGGTCATTGAAGAATTTGAAACATCCATTAATAGAAAAATTGAGAACTTTTAAATGTGAGATGAAAAACTATTTCTTACTAAATATGTTTTTTCTTTAACTGAAAAGATAAATTATCTTCTTCATTCACACTTATCATTTTCAACACTTAATATATATTCTTATAAACTAATTCATACTTAATTAATTGAATTGAACTATAATTTATCTTGATTATTCTTTTATATGTTTATTTTAAATAAATATTGATCATATTCAATTATACATTTAATCTTAATATTATTTTCTAACTTTTGTATAGACCATAACCAATCAGACTACCTGTGAATAGATTTCAAGCATATCATCTTTGAAAAAATATTTACAAACAAAAGCATTGTATAGATAAAACGTACAGAAAACATCAAACTCAAAGCTTGCACGAAAATTCTGCTAAATTGTTCTTTATTCAAAAAAAAAACTTATGGCTTCTCTTAGCTCTACATTATTTCAACACGTTAAAAGCCAAATGAAACAAATTATTATTTTTTTTTTTTTAACCTCTTGTTTTAAGCTGATAAATGTCAAATGAAACTAATTAAATAAAACTGAGTGAGCATGGGCTAATGCTGAACGGTTTCCAGCTTGAACTACAGCAATAAATTCAGTCTATTTGTATGAAAATAAAGAGAGAGAATTATTGAGAGGATAATAATTAAGTTTTATTCACTCCTATAAATCCAATCCATTCTTTGGCAATTCTTTACGTAACCAATGACATACGCCAAGACATATTAGTCTTATGGATCCCTTCTAAAATTCATCATTTGTTTTTGAGTGGTCTTGGGTTTTAATATGTCAGTCATAGGTTTGAAGGTTTTGTAAGGTTTTCTATCAATTTCATACAATTGTAAAATTATAAGATTGGGAGTGGTTTTAATTTCTTTGTTTTAAAGTTTTGAAATGAAGAATATTTATGATGTTAAAGTTGTAGAGGAGACGATTTGGGGCGTGTCTAAAATTTTATTATGTTACACTAATATCAAGGTTTTACATTCAATAAGATTTAATTTAGGCATGATCTTAGTTTTATCTATTTTTGATGTCGGAGCTTTCCATTTAATAAGACTTGATTCATGATAGATTCTCTAAAAACTTTTCAACTCACTCGAAGACCAAAAATTTATTGACAATCAAATTTTTTTAATCTCACCAAAAGAATATTAAGAAAATATTTTATTTATTTATAATTTTATATATTATTAATTAAAACATGTTAATATATTAATCTACTCTTTGTGAGTTTGTTGATAGGTCATTTTGTCCATATTAAATTTTAAATTTGTATTTATTTATATATGAGTTTGACTACTCAATTTCTTATAGTTTTTGTTTTTGATAGGTAGCTCAATTTCTTGTAGTTAAAGGATGTGCCATAGTAGTTATTTTTGGGTATTAATGATTTTTATTTCAAAAAGATATATTAGTCAAATATCTTTTACTCTAATCAATATCAAATTTTACATTGATTGTCAAATAGTTGTAGTAAATTAATTGGGCACAATTGATTAGTGTGATGGTATGTTATTTGGTTATCCCATCCGTCACAACTAAAATCCTCTAAAGAGACATTAATCAAGAGGTGAGACTAGGATCACATGTTAGACAAATTTGTTATCTAGAGCTTCTCACTCTCCACAAAGTCCATATTGTCACCCACATACACATACAACAAAAAAATCATTCATATGATATGTATATTATGCCCCTAAAACAAAATAATGCTAATGCTATCTATCCATTTTTTCTTTGCTAGTTTATGTTGTAACACATTCAAAATCAACTAACTCTTATTTCTTCTAAATTTGAAAATTCTAATTTTTATTATATAATGCAATTAAAAAAATTGTGAGAAGGCTCTTAGCATGTTCATGAAATTGAATGATTTTGAATTTAAGCTCATCAAAAATCAAGTTTCGTTGAGTACAAAACCCTCAACATTATAAGAGATAAAGTCAAGACCATATTCTAACAAACTTTAGTGATATGGGTAGGTTACGATATTATTATTAGGACTCAATGTAGTTTTTTGTTAGTTCACAAGTATCTTGGGGATGCCAAGAGTGGTTGGCTTAAACATCACACAATAAATATGACTCCTAGGCTAAACGTGTTAAATAGTCAAAATTGATTGTTTTCAAAGTTTAATTTGTTCTTTAGTGTGTGAGCTTCTTAAGAGAGGTGAAACGTTGATATTTCCATAGATCACCCATCTAAATACTACTCCAATTCATACATGCCTAATCATAGAGTATATCTAGATTAAAACTACTCTACTTGCATTATAAATCTAAAATTTCCAACTTTAAGTTCCAAAAAAAATTGACAACAGTATAATTTTTTTTATTTTTATGGATGTCACCCACAAACAAGTTTTAGGTACCCAACGGGCCCACGCGTGCCTGAAACCTCTTCGGCTAAGAGCCAAGGACTAAGGAGCATCAATGCTGCCAAATTCACACAAGGCACGATCCTGGCCTTATCGCTTATGATGTCTTCAAACTTTGCATTCAGCAAGACTTGATCCTTGGTAGACTCTTTGTGAGCCATTCAACTTCACGAATAGACCGAGGGTCCAATGACCCAACAATATAAATTTGACATAAGACTCTCTACACAAAATTAAAGAACCTTTAATCTTTTATTGCATTTAACTAATTCAATCACAAATTAGCACAAATTGTTGTTTCAGGAGATTATTAGATCCTTCAGCCTAAGCCGTCTATTCAAGGGAAGTTAGGGTCCACTTTTTACTATTACACTGGACTTCCCGTTATATATTTGAATTTCACGGGATTCAGTAAAAAGGAGTTTCCGAAAGCTGTGGCGGTGGGGACTCGAAACGGACGTTTATTAACGACCTGACAAGTTGGCGTCTGATTGAACAGCGTCAATGGACAGACTTGTCTTGATAGATCTTTTTCATTTCGAACTGATCTATCAAACCGCGTCATTGACAGACTCGTCTCGACAGATTTTTTTTTCAATTCACGAGATATTTCAGCAAGGAAAGGTGAAGAAAGTTTTTACAATTGTTTAACCTTTTCAACAATCCATGCCTCTGCAATCAAGAAATCCAAATCTTACAAAATCCAGGGGAAAAGCTCATCAAAGAACATTTCACTGAACATTCAAGGCAAAGAAAAAATGCAGATCCGCACAAATTTGCGGGAAATTTTTATACGAAAACTGGTCATTTACCCTCCCCGCACCGTTCAAGCTATTTGCACACTGGCAGTGACATTTTAGGCGACAAGACACAAACCTTTTCTTGTCAAGTGAAAAGTTTCAAACAGAAGAAGCGAGTTTTCAGGGAGTGCAGACAATATAATACAGATCGATCCAGAAATGTACGCCTAGCGATAAAAGATTTAGGGAACAAAAGTTGTCATTTTCATGTACCGTTTGTTTCCGCCATTTCCAATTCTGTCTCTTCTTCAAATCAAATCTGTACAAATCAACTACAGAAACACAGTGTAATGTAAATTCAGTACTCTTTTCCTACAGTCAAATGTTGGATTGAGAATTATTAGTTGCGTTTTCCTTCTTTCTGTGGTAATTTATGTCAACGGCATTTTGGATTGACGGTGACTGTGAATCGGGCGACGTGACCTTCCAATCTGATGTCAACAATGTTTCAATCGGGAGAACGCGGTATCGAATCTTGAGAGCTCTCCTGCAAGTCTTCTCCGCTCGTTTTCAGAATACAGTTGTAAAATAGACCGCTGGTTCCAAAATAATTTTAACTGAAATTTTCACCACAGCAGTCGTTTTAAATAGAGTATTCGACAAGCGGGCTGTTTAACATGGGGGAGACTAAGAAGTAGAGGAAGCTTCCATGTATTATTTGAAGCGTATTTTTCTTTCTAGGTCAACAATCTAATATATTTATAGGTCAACAATCTAATATATTTAATATATTTATAGGTCAACAATCTAATAAAATCTTTATATAATATATTTATAAAATCTCTTGTTTCTAGGTCTAATAGAGAGTTATGTACACTTTTTAAATCTAAGATAACGAGTTATGCATAGTTTATGGGTGTCACATATTTTATTTTATTTAGGATGCGGCTATGCTCCCTGCAAAATAATGCACTTTTGCCGATCTAAAAAGAAAAAAAAAGTTTGACTTTTAGTGTGTTTTGTAGGGAGGATAGCGGACACATTTTCTTTACTTGAAATAGTGAGTGAGTGTTTATTGCATGTATTAAGGTTATGAAGATTTACAGATAAAAGACATAGTTGTCTCAAAACATAACACTCCATGAGGTACCAATGATCCTATCACATTTCATCATTCTACTTCTAATACATTTAATTTGAACAAGTATATGTTAAAATTTATAATTCAAGAATTAAAAAAATGGACATCTAATTTGCTAGAGCTTATAGCATCTTAAAAAGGTCAATGTTGTCTTTTTACTATAACGCTGCTCTCAAGAGTTTTAAGTGTGTTTTTGCATCCTTCATGCAACTTTCAACATAATTTTAGACTTCACTACACGTTGTCTTAGATTTAGTCTACTGATAGTTATAGTTTTAATACACTAAAATCTTAAGACATGTACATATGTATGTTATGCATAAATGTGTGTGAGTATGTCTATGCTTCTTAAATGAATTCACACACTACATTTTTATGTTATAAATACACAGAAAAAATTAAAAGAAACACATAGTTTACTATATAGAGAGTGTCATCTTAATTAACTTAATTTTTTTCACACTTAATATAGCAACTAAATTATAACACCTTACAAAAGATAATGTTTCAATAAATTTGGCTTTTATAAATATAACTTAAATTATACTAAATCTATGTATTTAGTTAAAGTTTACAACATTCCACTAGTCAAAATATGTATGTCAGCTTTTAGTGATTCAAGTTTAAAACATGTTATCAATGTTTGTTGTCTCTTTTATAAAACTATGATGCAATTTTAGACTTTTTCTTGATACCTATTATTATTTACAATAGTAATAGCCTATTATTATTTACAATAGTAATAGCCTATTATTATTTACAATAGTAATAGTAAATAACTCAGAAAGGCGAGAGATTTTAAAGTTGTGTATCTTCTTTTCCTATCAAAATAAATATGCTCTCGAAAAACTTTTTCAATAAAATGCCAACCCTTAAAGAACACCTTATATATTAATTAATTAATTAATCTCATTGTTTACAATACATTCTCAAATCTAGTGCTCCAAACTAGAATATCAATACTATTCAATCATGGAGGAAATTGATAGTATAACATCATAGAAAACAATGAATAATGTCTCCAATATCTAAAACTCCCAATATATACTTATGGAGACATACGAAACTACCAAAAGGCAATGTTGAAAGGTCCCAAAATACTATTATAAGAATTCTCACAACCTAATCAAGATATTTTCTCCAAAATAGAATGTAACTCCCTAAAGAAACATCCTCAACTTCTATTGTGCAATTTGGCACATGTAAGTGACTAACACTCCACGATGAAGTAATAGTTTCATGTAGTTCCCACTAATAATATTACAAATCTCTTAAAAGTCCACTATATGTAATCTAATACCTCATTAAAAATAATATTTTTAAATCTCCAAATAATAACATATGCCCCCTACCCCACACACGCACACATATAGGATCATCCCAATTGCCCACTCTATGAACTTTGGAGATGCATATTGAATCATTTATGTACAATTAGATCTTAGGATATATGCAAGGTAGAAAAATATTTAATCAAAACACTCTAGAGGTCATTTTTTGTGTTGAATCTAAAAAATATTCTATTTACATAAAATTCATGTATTTTGAGGTACATCTTTCCATGGTAGTTAGATCATATTACATCAAACAAATGCATTGACATTAAAGGGTGACTTATAACACTTTCTAAATTCCAATGCTTTGAACATAAGATTTTAAGGAATATCTCCAAGTGATATATCCAAAGTCAATCATATGCCTAAGCTTTAAGAATATGTCATCCTCCCAAAGAGGAAGAACACTAGATTGTTGTTAGGAATCACGAAAAAAATGAAAAATTGGAGAGAACTCAAGTCTCAATGGTTCTAAGGGTGAGTGAGTAGCCGAGTTGGTGTGAAGGCGAGTCGTGAGGCGTAGTGTTAGGCTAATGATCCCGGTGCTATGCATCAACTCTGGTTCGAGTCACACTAGGTTTACCACAAACCCTTTTGCCAATAGTGGCATGTTGTGATGGTTAAGTTGTTGCGTTGTTATCCTTGCCATCCAGGTTCAAATCTCATGGGGATGAGGTCCCCCGTTTGTGGCCTCACTGATTCATAGCTCCAGGTCAAAGCGTTGGTGGTACCGGTGGACGTGTCACGCCAGCGCTACCAGTCACGTTAAAAAGTTTACCAGGCGCATTTTTAAATTTAAAAAAAAAAAAAAAAAAAAAAAGTCTCAATGGTTCTTGAGATTCCTCTAAACTTTCTTGCAAAGTTACAATTTTTAAAGATTTTGATAATCTTCTAAGTAGGTGAATTTAAGCCTAAGTTTATCTAAACTCCACTTCTAGCTGACATTATTTTCTTAAGAAAAGGACTTATCCTAGGGTTGACTTTTACACTTATATAGTGAAATACTTCTGGGTGCATCACTTAAAATGTATCTTATTAGCTTATGCTTGTACCTATAATAACATATTCTAGAACAAATGATGGAATCATAATACATGTAGAAATTACTATTAATAGTAGTTGCAAAAAGAGAGCAAAATTCTTGTCTTTCAAAATATTGATTACAATTTCCACTTTGCAAGCATTTTATATATGGGTAAACTTAGCAAGAATCATATGCTAATCTCCTTCTAGTAATAGGTGCTCAGAAAAATATCACTTTAGTCTTAAAAATATAATGAATTTAATTACATATTGTCTAGGTTCTACAAAAAATAAATTAAAAGATGTACTCGACTATTTATTGATGCCAACAAAAAGTGTTATAGGGAATTGAACTAATACATAATTTCTCTTAGAACCAATATGCATCAAATGTAAATGTGGTGAGTGTTAAGCATAAATATTGTAGGGACAATTGCTAAAATAAAAAATATTGGGGTACAATTTACAACTTTTCCACCTTGGCTTGAAACAACTAACTTCAATTATATTATAAGATCTTCATAAGGATAGAGTATATAGTTAGTCTAAATGACTTGAAAATTCTAGTTAGTGAGCCAATATTTCACTTTGCCTTCTAGTCAAGAAAACTCTAGTTATTGAGTCTGTAATATTTTTTTCTATTTTTGCAATTGCTATTACTAGTAATTCTTTCCATCTATTCTAGATCTACATTTTTTTCTTATGTATTACCAAAGATACAAGTGCAAGCTAGTAATTCAAGTTGAAGTGACACACATAGAAGCAATTAACTATAGTGGTTTAAAATAAACTTAGCATACAATTGCTAAAAGTTTTTCCAACATGTTTTAATAAGGGATATTCCCATCCTAAATGACGCCAAAGTGACAGGAGTTATTTAATGCACCTGGGTTTGATTTTCATGATTATCACATTGATTAATAAGAGCTTGCAGTCACAATTCCCATTAATGGTCTTAGACTTCTTGTCAACCTCTAACTTCTTCTCAACCACATGTTACAAGTGCCTTTGGTTGTTCTAACACCAATGATTTTTTTTGTCTTATCTTGTGTTGGCCCATTTTTAGTAAGTCAAAAATTCTTTGCAGTAATATTAAAAAAAATTCATGTGAGGTTGAGATCAAGCATCTGTGTTGTTATTTGTTGAGAAATTATACCCTCAAAATGCAAAACCCTAGAAGAACTTTGAAAAACCTTTGTTATACATTCTATTTTTAAGTTACTTTTTTAGTAACTTAACAAAGGTTCTTTGTGTCATGAATAAAGGGCCCCTTTTGTCTACATAATGTTATAACTTCAAGTTGTGACCCCGTGAGATATTTCCTTTTAAGTTATATTTTCATTTAACTTAAAATGAGGGTAGTCGCACCATGAAGTGGGTCCTAAATGTTGTCCCTGGTGATCAGTAAGACTTGTATTGTGACTCAACCACATGGAACCTATTAGTAGTCTCGGAGCTTCACTATTGAAGTGTTGGCTTAAGGAGAGAAGATCGACGACTCTCACATCTTCATAAGAATTGGCTTTCATCTAGTGAAAATATGAGATGCCTCAGTGGGTCACCACAACATTAACAATAAGGAGTATAATGGTGGAGTTACTAAAGGGAGGAAATGGTGCACATGTTCATATCAACAGTTGTGCTTTAATTAAGCGATGGGAAAGATCGAACACCAAGAAGACACTATAAATGAAGATCAAAAACCCTCACATTTTTATGAGGACTAACATTTATCTCACAAAAATGCAAGATGATTCCACATGGAATCTCTTCCAAACAAACTTTGAAACTTCATAGAGTCTATTCGGTGTGTTCCTTATTTCTTATTAATCGAGATGCAGGGCCCAAACACTAATGAAGACTATCAACAAAGGTCAAAAAAAATGAGAACCGTTAGATGCAGGGAAGATAGATGTCAATAGTATTAATTTTAAGTTATACTTAGGATTGGAATTGGATGGCCGTAATGGCCATTTTTACACATTTTAACCATATATGACAATCTAAAATTTCATTAGTCCATAGAGACTGACATGTCATATTCTTCTAAAATTGTCAATATGACACTTTCAATTATTAATAAACCATACAAAATTATTATAAATAATATAGCATTTTACTTAATAATATAAACATATGCTATTAGTTTGTTTATGTATATTAAAGTGATAGATATGAATATTTTATGTTTTTATATGAATCTAGAAACTTATTAATTACTAATTATTATATTATTATCACACACACTAACAATAAATTTTTTTATAGAACGTAAAATGAAAGACATCAAAGTGATCAAACCGTCATAGAAAAATCATATGACAAGTGGGGGTGATCGTCAAAGTCTAGGCATGGTTGTACTATTATAAAGAAAATGTAGTTTCATTTATGAACGAAAAGAAATCGCACGCTTCTTGTTTTCAAAGCTTTGTTGTGAGCTTTAAAGGTTGTCTTTTAAACCAAATATTTCCACTTTTTGCATAATAGATTTCCATAAAACTGAGTTGGACTACACATTGAAGATTTTAGGTGAATTTTCAAAAGGATTCTTTGCTCGAAAAAACAAGTGGCTAACTTCATCTCAATTTTCAAGATGTATGAGCTTTCCAAAAATTGAATTATAATTATTTTTTGTTGAATTAGATTGTTTTGATAGTTGTAGAAACCCCTAGTTTTGGTTTACTAAATAATTATAGAGCCCTAGCCCTAGTAATTACCCAATTCTATGAAAATGCCACCCAAAAAAGCATGTTGGGAAGTTTAATTATGCAAATAGGCATCTCCAAGATGACTTTATTGATCAATAACCCAAGTCCAAGGAAGGAAGAGTTGTGCTAGAAGAATGGAAAACAACAAGGAAAGAGGTACACACAGGTTTGAGAGATAAGTACGATAATATCCATGATGTATTCGTGCTCAATTCAAGTCTTTAGGTCTTCAAAAGATGGTATGGGCAAGCTAATGTAGGAAGACCATTGTATAAAATTTGGTAATATGATTTTAGAAAGTTGGTCTTCCCCACTGTGTTCATGAATGTAAACTTTTTCGCTAATAATAGTGAACCCATCCAAACTAACGATGAATCCAAGCCACTTAGTTATTTTAGCAAGTTACTGAAAAATCAACATGCAAGAATGAGACATGAAAGATCAACACATAATACAGTGATTTTCATGGAAAACCAATTAGGGAAAAACCACTAGTAACATGCTACTCCTTTCTCACTCTTCTGAAGTGATGCCCTGTGAAAGGCCTGCCCTATTAAAGGCTACAAAAAACACTATTAAATGTGACCTTGTTAAAGGATTTCAACCAACCTGTTAGATGTGAGCCTGGTTAAAGGACTTTATAACATTCACTTGGAATGTCAACTTGTTAAAGGATTCACAACATGGTTGTTAAACCAACCTAAGTCCATAGGATTTTCCTAACTAATACAATTGCTAGAGTAGCAATAAGGGCTTTTGATCTGATACAACTCACAACATAACTTGCAGATTTTAGATCTCAATTCAACTCACGAATTTGCTTGGCCTTCAGTCTCTACAGCTCTAATAGCTTGTCCTCCTTTCAAGCTTTGTCTCCTTGAGTCTCCATGCTCATTTGTGCCAACGCAAACACCTTTGTGGTCACCTATCAAATCAAAGTCTCTATACTTTTTTTCTCCCTCTCGATGCCTTCTCCTTAACACCACACACTCTCTCCAACCACCCTTGCTTCTTGATCTACAACTCCTTAAATAGAAGTTTGGAATACTTTTCCCACTCAAATCTTTCGCTCTTATTTTTGGTTCGAATGGATTAGGTAAGATTTAATGAATCTACCCCTTATCTTGTTTCTTCAAAAAAAATCATGTCGAATCCACCTATATTCACCCAAAAATGGTTTACCTAAAATTTTGTGCCACCAGCTCAACATTCTTATCTTCCATCTGTTCACAAAATTCAAGGTAACAAACTTGTCGGCTCAGATTTGGCGAATCTTTAACTTTTCAAATAATGCAGCAACTTGGCACTATTGAATTTATGATGCTTGGCACATATTGTGTTACTCGGCATCAACTAAGTTTTTCTGATGCTTGGCACCTACTCTGGATTCACTTGGCATCAACTAACTTTTTCTGATGCTCGACACCTATTACTAGCTCGGCACCTGAACTTGCTTGGCACCTTTTGTCTCACTTGGCACACACTAGATTTTACATTTACTTGGCACTTACTGATGATTTTCTCGGCATGAACTAACTTTCTTGACACCCACTGATGAATTTAGTCAAGCTTTGCAGACAACTTTGTTACAACTTATTCTTCTAGAGTTTCTAAGTGTAGCCAACCTCTGTATCTTCAAGTGTATTATCAATACAACATTTTACCATTGTCTTAACTGATCCTTGTACTTCATTACAAAACCATAACTCAACCTTTCCCTTAGGTGCTTTTGTTACCTCTTATTGATTAAATCCTCCTCATCAATCAACTAAGTGATAGTACTTAGATCTTATAAACAATTGTCATTCCAGCAAATAGTAGGTTTGACATCAATGACAAAATAATGATTGAAAACATTCTTTACCAACAATCTCCCTTCTTCTCAACAATCTCCCTTCTTTAATAGTGATCTTTTCAATCAGATTTCAACAATCTACCTCTTTGACATTGATGGCAAGCCAAACTGATCAACCAAGTTACCAAATTACTAACTAGGTTAAAACAGTAAGTCAAATGCCAAAAAGAAAACATTCTATTTAGCAACTTTGAATTTCTTACGATGCCCTCTGAATTTTGAATTCTGTAAGCAACTCCCTTTTTCAAAGTATAAGGGATATCTCTTTTTTCTGATGTACAGTCTCCTTTTTTGTTCTACTCCCTCTCTGATCTGTTATCCTGACTAATTCCTATGTTTCTGCTTCTCCCTCTTAGTTGTTGTTTCCTTTCTCCTTCCTTTCTGCTATTTCTCCCTCTACACATTTGATCATGTAGATTTGAGATTAGTTGTAGATCAGTTTATGCTATTTCTCCCTCTTTGACAACAATGCCAAAGACATATTGTTTCGGCATCTTATCATGAAAGTGTAGCATTTGTAGAACTCCAGTTTCTCCCTCTATCACCTTGCCTATGAATAATTTGGAATTTTAGTACTTTAATTACTTCAAGAAAAACCTAAAGTACTTATCCTCTGCATCAATTTATTATATTTTCGCAATTAACTCATTTGATGTAGGACAATCTTGATGTTACTTAAATAGCCTTAGATAGGGGTATCACCCCTAACTTACCTCTAAGATACTCAAATGCATCTTTAGGTAATGGTTTTGTGAAGATGTCAGCAATTTTTTCCTTTGAGTTGACATATTCCATCTTCACTTGTTTGTCTTCCACCAATTCTCTTACATAGTGATACGGGCATATGCACGTAGTTGTGGTGCCAAAAAGGTGACATGGTTTTTTTTTTCCTAATTTCAATAGCATGCACGCACTATGGCTTGGGTAACCCAAGCCATAGTGCATGCGCGCTATAGGGTGTGCACGCTATAGCACGTATGCGCTATTTGCGTCATCAAAAAGTTATATATGATGGGATGCAGACCCGCAACCCATCATTTTTATGTTCATTTTTTGCTATTCCCACAGAGAACAGTTGCGTACGTGGGTCAAAAACCCAAGTTTTCACCTTCATTTGCAAATATGCCTCCTCGCCAACGAAATTGAAGACAACAAGCACACCTACGACAACGTCGTAAGTGATATTAACTTAACTTTGTGTTGTTTAATATGTTTTTCATATTGTTTTGTAGGTTTTTTATATTGTTTTGTAGGGTTTTTACAAATTTCATTTAGATTTGTTTATTTATATGGATTTCAATTGATTTTTTATTAGGAAATGTCCATAATCAATCGAAAAATCCATAAGAGCCTCAAAACCCTCAAAACCAAAACCCTCCTCAAGAAGAACAACAAATTCCACAACCCAAACCAATTGCAAGACCTCCGCTAGGCACACAAGAAAATATAATAAATGAAATAGAGAGAGGCAAAACTGGATTACAAAGACTCATTACTCGGTTGAAAGAATCCGGACAAACCAATTCAATGAGGGCTTAATTGGCATCATCCCTCGAATCCATTAACACCCAGATAGCCTCAATTAGTGGTCAGTTAGATATTTGACAGGGTAAGAGGGATGAACAAAAAATATTTTATGCAAATAAATTGTCATATGAAGATGTTAAAAAAAAAAGAAATACCAAAAGGTAGTATATGTGCATTATTTAGAAAACCCGATGAGCAAAATGCTATTAGAGAGGGTACTAAACGATTCCCCATCCATTGGTGCATACACAATGCTATTAGAAACAATTTTTGGGATAGATGGTGGATGGTTTTTGATGCCCCTCCTTGCAACAATCATGAGGTCCCCATGTATTTTTTGAAGAAATTATATTTTGAGTTTGTCCTTGGGGAGATCCCCAATTATTTTGATATATTAGACTCCCAGGGTAGAGGTGGGGGGTCATCATTTGAGAGGCCGGGAGCATGTCATGACCCTAATGTAGTTAGGGCACCTGTGGTCAAGCCACAATGTGAGCATGTGACTATTCCTTCAGTTGTGAAGGAACATGTAGAGGCCAACACTCTAAGGATCATTAATGCTTTGACGCATTCCATGAGCCCATTAGTTGAGGGGGAGCTTTTTGTGTTTTGTGGTCACATGTGCACTTCATGCGGATCCCTATGCACATTTGGCACTCATGCTAGAGATGGTGCAGATGATGGGCTTGTCACCGATCAGTTCTTGAACGAGACATTTGGCATTGACACACAAGTAAATTACAATTATAATTTACTAATTTGATCACATTTCATATGTATAGTGAATGATTAATTAATTAGCATCTATTGACATTGTTCAAAATTCAGGGTTAGAGTGTTGCTGGGCCCAACAACGATCCTCCAGGCCCATTTTTTGTCCCTTCCACAAGTCCTGAGGTATGTATCGATTTAATCATTTTAATTAATATATATATTTATTACGTAATCATATTAAGGATTGACAAAAAAAATTATGCATGTACATCAGTTCTCCACATGACCCTCAACCTTTACCACAGACTTGGAGCATAGACATCATACGAGCTTCACACAGGTACAATTGTTTCATGTTAATTTAATTCATTTGATTATATTTATTTTATGTTTCATGTTAGATGTAACGTGTATTGTATGACATGCAGCTCATGATGTCGGACACACCTCCTCATCTGCAATAGTCTATTGATAGTGGAGTGGCCGCAGGTGTGGCTAGCTCACAGCCACTGATGGAGGTATGAAAGAATTTTCTTCGTTTTAGTTGTTTATAATAGTTAATCTCAAAATTTCTAATGTTAACATTTGTTTATATATTACTATAGCTTTTATGGTTTTTACACAAGCAGTATGTATGTTAGGCCTACTGATACTCTTTTAGTTATGGATTGAAACCTTATTTTTGTTTTACTAAGTGGTAAGGGGTAGTTTTTTTTAATGGTTCTCTATTGATAGTAGGTCAGTTTTCTGTTAAAGGGTCAGCCCCCTAGTTTTGGCTACTTTTAATTCAAAAACTAGGAGTGAAGGTAGAAGTGGCAGTGAAAGAATTAGATAAAGAAGAACTAGGAGCACATATTGAAGTTAGAAGTAGAGAAGAAGTAGGAAAATCAAATAAAGGTATGAGGACTAAGAGTAGGAGATAATGAAATTAAAAGTAAAGATAGGAATATAAGATTAGTTGTATTCCAAGTTGATTGCAACTAGGAGTAGGACCTACAAGATGGAAGTTATATGTTTTCTATAAATAATAGTCAAGTTTAAAGATATAATTGGTGATTAGATATACTCACCTTGGTCTAGTAGAGTCATAAGTGTAGGAGAATTTGTGTTTTAAATTAATATTATTCATAGGCCAAAGTCAAATGTTGAACTTGATAATAGAACTAGGCATATCCTTAGGATTCAAAGAGACTATAGTTTTTGGAATCAACACCATCAACTCTCCTTCACTATTTCTTTGGGATGAATGGAACTAGCATAACAAAATTCTACATTCTTTCATTCTCGTCCTCCTCCTCCTCTCATACAAAATAAACTTGGATAAGATAACTTACTAGACTTTTGGATTCATGGCCCTTCTCTCTTCTTTTCATACTCTTATAGCTATGCTAGTGGGATAAATCAATGAGTATTTTCTTATCTTTTATTTTTTCTCTTTCTTTTTTCAAGTGACCACTTGAGCTTTTGCTATAGCTTTTTCAACATGATGCTTGAGATTGAGACATTTTCTTGAGTGAGGTCTCTTCAACTAGTTGACTTGGAATATTAGTAAGCTTTAGGATTTTGTTGTTCTTTTATGTATCCTTGCAAATGAATGTAATAGTTAAAATTCCTGGTTTGGGAGCTTTTGTCCTTCAGCTTGGTGATATTTAATCTCCTTGTAGTTTTCCCAAAATCTTTACCTCTTTCTCTTTTTTTCTTCTACTTTATTGTGTGCATGAGGTGGACACATGCTTCCAATAAAGTGGGGACTACATGTATCATTTGAAAAAGTAAGAACACTTATTTGGTATTAATTTTAGCCCCATTTTAATATACATTATGGGTTCCTACATTGATTTCACACTCTTCTAACACTCATTGGACCTTCAAATTATTATTTAAGTCCTATATTGATTCATTTTCTTTAAAAACTCAAGGTTACCCTTATCTATAAGTGTGCTTCTCTATTTCAACTTCAATCAAATAATTCCTTTCATTTATTGGACCTTATCGTACCATTTATGACATGTATTTTCTCTCTAAACCCAAAAATAAGTTGTTAGATCAAATTTCACACGCTCTAAATATCTTGGACCCACAATCAAAACTTGGGTTGGAATTGGTGGGTATAAGATGACTTTGGTGATATTTACTTGGGTACAATATTTTTGTTGGTGATATGTGTATTTATAAGTGATTGTTTTTATTGAATTGTTGTAGGGTCTCGTCACGCCTAATCGTCCACGAGCATTTGAGGTGAACTTACAGAGTGACTATTTGTTGGTGGTAAGAAAATAATTGATTTTGTGTGTACATATATTTGATTTTAATGTATAATAAATATTGATTCATATCTACTTTCTTTGTATTAGTTGGAGCTGGAGAAGAGCCTCGACAAGAGGTCGAGTGAGCATGTCAGGAGGGCCTCATCATCTCCATTGCCTCCCTCCACACGACGGCAGAGGACGTCGAGAGACTTGTTTCCTTCCCCTCGTGGGAAGGAAAAGATGTAGTTGATCTAGACATGTATATATATATATATATATATATATATATATATATATATATATATATATATATATATATATATATATATGTATATATATATATATATATATATATATATATATATGTATATATATATATATATATATATATATATGTATATATATATATATAGGCATCAATGGACATATTCGATACACATTTGATGTATATGACATTCTATATTTGATGTATGACATTTATTTAATGTATGACATTATTCGACTTATGACATTATTGGTTAATATATGCTATGTTTGTTCATATACGACATATGATATGATATGTTTGTTCATGTTTGTTCATGTATGACATTAAATTAGATATGTTCATGTATGAAATAAAATTAGATATGTGCATGGATGGAATTAAATTCAATACCTAATATATTCAAAGCTTTGATAGAATATTGATTAACAATAAACTTTATCATTGTTTAAGCATAAGTTAATCATTTACAATATGTCATCATCATATGATTTATGATCTTGTTCATGTTTAAAGTTTTCCTTCTCTATCATTTGTTTATCAAGTTTAATTCAATACCTAATTAGTTTGAATTTTTGATACAATAGTAGAGAAAAGATGGATAATTTGCAAAAAAAAGTCATTTTAAAAATCATAAATGTAACATAATCACTGATAGTTTTATGTGTTTTCATACATTAATGATTGTAACATAATGACCTGTTGATTGGAATGTGTTGTTATTATTCTATAGTAACTAGATTAAGGTAAAAATAAAATTTTAATAAATAGTTGTGATGTATAAGAAAGAGAGATATCTCACATGAGAGGGGGACGAATCTAAGATGACACATAAGATACTTGTAAGAGGGAGCTATACTTGTTAATGAATTTACAATGCATGTTATGGAAAATCATAGAGCATCTTTAAAAGGAAATAGAAGAGTATGACAAGTGGAAGGAACATTTTTATTTGTAGACTCATATTCAAATTTGGGTGTTGATTTTCTAATGAAGGATTCAAGCACTACAATTTGGTAGTTTTGGCTCATGTTATCCTTGTATCTCACTCTATCTTGTATCTCACTCTCTCTTATTCCCACCCCTCCCCCCTCTTCTTATTTCTATTTTTTCCATATCTATGTAGCCATCTATCCTCTTCATCTCCCCCTCACTAATGTAGAGATGTTGAGCAAGAAGTGAGGTTTAAGCACTTTCTTGTTCCTAATCTACCAAACTAAACTTGTGGCCTTCCTAATATCTTATTACTTTAGGATATCATTTTTGTGGTCTATCTAAAGTGATAGGATCATTTGTGAACTCCTCCAAGGTGAGTATTTCTCCAATCAAGATCTTGCACCTTTTTGTTTTAGGGACACTAGCCCTATTCCAAGCCAATAACGGTAACTCTTCACCAATGGCTTCACCAACCCCAAGTTTCTATTGGGACACCTTCCTTATGTTGAACTGATTGAGAATCAACTCTTGGTTTAACCTTCCAATTGTCATACAGTACAAAATGTTGACTATCATAGAATTCCTTGTAGGTCTCCTAATCTAATTTTTTGGACTTAAATTCCTCTTAGGTTGAAATCTAACTATTCTATGGGTAGATTCAGACCCCCTTTGGAAATTTATTTAAGACTCCAAAGCCTAGATTCCCAATTCCATTCCTATAGCACCTAACCCATGTAAAGTACATAGACCTAATAAGGTCACACTAGGTTTGGTTTTCAAATTAATTACTAGATAATTGGTGCATGAATTGGTGCATGGCCTCAGACCTCCTCTATTCACCAATATTTATCATCTTCAAATAATGATGAAACACAATAATGTTTCCACTTTTTTTCTATTATATATTCCCCCTTATGAAAATACTCATAGAACTAATAAACCATTCATCTCCTCCTTGCAACACTTCTCTACTTCATGTCTTTGCTTGACTCATATCTTAACTATAACACTTCTCTCCCTAAGTAGCATTCACCAATAGTTCATTTATCACCCTTTGATTCATATCTTCTATTTTTACATCACTACCTTTGATATAAGTCCATTCAATGTTTTAAACTAAATTTCCAATGTTGTGAACTAAATTTCCCCTTTTCTTAACATCTTTAAACTTAGTCAATACTGATTATCCATTGTCACATAGGAATAGGATGAGGTTGTGGATAGGGTTTACCCGACCACCCGAAGCTAATGGAGCAGACATTTTGATCCCACGACAAAAGGCGAGAGATATTTGGCAGTTGGCAACTTTGTATTAGCCAACACTACAAGTTTCAGCATCACCTGAGATGGCGTTGTAAAATGAAAATAGAATGTGATCTCCAAAAAGTGAGAGAGATTATTGTAGGTCTCTGCAACACGGTCCTGTAGGAACTAGAATCGAATCCATACCTTGCATGAGCTCTGAGATATGCCTCGTCAAAGATCGCAGCCCTATGGGATTTAGTGACCCTTGGGGACATTTCGGTTCGGCATGCTCGAGAACATTCGAGCACTGAAGGGGACAGGACGAGGTTGAGGATAGGTTTTACCCAGCCACTTAGTGCTAACAGAGTAGATAGTTTGATCCCATGATGAAAGGTGAGAGAGATTTGGTAGTTGGCAGCTTTGTACTAGCCAACACTGCAAGTTTTAGCATCACTCGAGATGGCGTTGTAAAATGAAAATGGAATGTGATCTCCAAAAAGAGAGAGGTTATTTTAAATCTCTACAGCATGGTCTAGAATCACATCCATACCTTGCACGAGCTCCGAGATATGCCCCGTCAAAGATTGAAGCCCTGTGGCATTTAGTGACCCTTAGGGACATTCCGGTTCAGCATGCCCAAGAATGTTCGAGCGCTGAAGTGGATAGGATGAGGTTGAGGTTAGGGTTTACCCGACCACCCAAAGCTAATAGAGTAGACAGTTCGATCCCATGACGAAAGGTGAGAAAGATTTGACAGTTGGCAACTTTGTACTAGCCAACACTGTAAGTTTTAGCATCACTCGAGATGGCATTGTAAAATGAAAATGGAATGTGATCTTCAAAAAGTGAGAGAGGTTATTGTAGGCCTCTACAACACGGTCCTGTAGGAACTAGAATCACATCCATACCTCACACAAGCTTCGAGATATGCCCCATCAAAGATCGCAACCCTATGGGATTTAGTGACCCTTGGGGACATTCTAGTTCGGCATGCCCAAGAATGTTCAAGCACTAAAGGGGATAGGATGAGTTTGAGGATAGGGTTTACCTAACCTCTCGAAGCTAACAGAGCAGACAGTTTGATCCCATGACGGAAGGTGAGAGAGATTTGGCAATTGGTAACTTTGTACTAGCCAACACTGTAAGTTTCAGTATCACCCAAGATGGCATTGTAAAATGAAAGAAGAGAGAGATGTTATTGTAGGTCTCTGCAACATGATCCTATAGGAATTGGAATTGCATCCATACCTCGCACGAGCTCCGAGATATGCCCCATCAAAGATCGCAGCCCTATGGGATTTAGTGACCCTTGGGGACATTCTGGTTCGGCATGCTTGAGAATGTTTGAGCACTGAAGGGGACAGGACAAGGTTGAGGATAGGGTTTACCCGGCCACTCGGAGCTAACAGAGTAGACAGTTCGATCCCACGACGAAAGGTGAGAGAGATTTGGCAGTTGGCAACTTTGTACTAGCCAACACTATAAGTTTCAGCATCACTCGAGATGGCATTGTAAAATGAAAATGGAATGTGATCTTCAAAAAGTGAGAGAGGTTATTGTAGGCCTCTATAACATGATCCTATAAGAACTAGAATCACATCCATACCTCGCACGAGCTCTGAGATATGCCCTGTCAAAGATTGCAGCCCTATGGGATTTAGTGACCCTTGGGGACATTCCGATTTGGCGTGCCTGAGAATGTTTGAGCACTAAAGGGGACAAGATGAGGTTGAGGATAGGGTTCACCTGGCCACCTAGAGCTAATGGAGCAAACTGTTCGATCCCACGACGAAAAGTGAGAGAGATTTGGCAGTTGGCAACTTTGTACTAGCCAACACTATAAGTTTCAGCATCACCCGAGATGGCGTTGTAAAATGAAAATAGAATGTGATCTTCAAAAAGTGAGAGAATTTATTGTAGGCTTCTACAACACAGTCCTGTAGGAATTGGAATCGCATCCATACCTCACACGAGCTCCAAGATATGCCCCGTCAAAGATCGCAGCCCTATGGGATTTAGTGACCCTTGGGGACATTCCGGCTTGGCGTGCCCGAGAACGTTCGAGCACTGAAGGGGACAGGATGAGGTTGAGGATAGGGTTTACCTAGCCACTCTGAGCTAACAGAGCAGACAGTTCGATCCCACGACGAAAGGTGAGAGAGATTTGGCAGTTGGCAACTTTGTACTAGCCAACACTATAAGTTTCAGCATCACCCGAGATGGCGTTGTAAAATGAAAACAAAATGTGATCTTCAAAAAGTGAGAGAGATTATTTTAGACCTCTACAACATGGTCATGTAGGAACTAGAATCGCATCCATACCTCGCACGAGCTCTGAGATATGCCCTGTCAAAGATCATAGCCCTATGGGATTTAGTGACCCTTGGGGACATTCCGGTTCGGTGTGCCCGAGAACATTCGAGCACTGAAGTGGAAAGGAAGAGGTTGAGGATAGGGTTTACCCAGCCACCCAGAGCTAACGGAGCAAACAGTTCGATCCCACGATGAAAGGTGAGAGAGATTTGGCAGTTTGCAACTTTGTACTAACCAACACTGCAAGTTTCAACATCACCCGAGATGGCATTGTAAAATGAAAATGGAATGTGAGAGAGGTTATTGTAGGTCTTTGCAACATGGTCCTGTAGGAACTAGAATTACATCCATACCTCACACGAGCTTTGAGATATGCCTTGTCAAAGATTGCAGCCCTCTGGCATTTAGTGACCCTTAGGGACATTCCAGTTCGACGTGCCCGAGAATGTTCGAGCATTGAAGTGGATAGGAGGAGGTTGAGGATAGGGTTTACCCGGCCACTCAGAGCTAACAGAGTAGATAGTTTGATGCCACGATGAAAGGTGAGAGAGATTTGGCAGTTGGCAACTTTGTACTAGCCAACACTGCAAGTTTCAGCATCACCCGAGATGGCATTGTAAAATGAAAACGAGATGTGATGTCCAAAAAGTGAGATACTTTATTGTAGGCCTCTGCAACACAGTCTTGTAGGAACTAGAATCACATCCATACATTGCATGAGCTCCGAGATATGCCCTGTCAAAGATCGCAGCCCTATGGCATTTAGTGACCCTTGGGGACATTCCAATTCGACTTGCCCGAGAACGTTCGAGCGCTGAAGAGGATAGGACAAGGTTAAGGATAGGGTTTACCTGGCCATCCAAAGCTAACAGAGTAGACAGTTTGATCCCACGACCTTTTTTCCACTAAGTTGCAAATTTGAGCAACTTTTACAACTTTCAACAATGCAACTTTACACAAAAAGTGCAATTTTTATATTTATCACTTGATTCCAATTCTATGACTTAGAAAAGGTTTAGCAACAGTAAAACCTCAAAGGAATATAGAATATAAATATTTTTATGGTTATTTCCTAAAAGTTGCTAAATTGTTGCAAAAGTTGCTAATGCAACTTTGCAATTTTCGATTGACAACATTTGGGTGAATTATGCATTTTGGCTTGAAGGGTATGAAAATTGAAAGGTGTGGATGGGAACATGCTAGATAGGGTAGAACAAACTTATTAAAGCCTAAAAACATCTTAGAGTTGACTGTTTGTAGGATTTTCCCATCAGGACCTAGAAGGATCACTTGGCACATTGTTACAAATTTGCTCATTTTGGGTTGTTACTTGGGTCCATCACCCTATCCTCTACATCAAGATTGATCCTAGGTTAGGGGTGGATAGAAAAGACCTATAAAGGTATTAAATAATGTAATAAGGCTATCGAAGCCTCTAAAAGATGTAAAAGGCACTAAAAGTGCAATATTTTATAAAATTACCAACATTGACAATATAAGCCAAAATGGGCTTAATCATGTCATGTAAAGGGTCCAAAGGGAGGTTTCATTTGGTTTTGAGAGTGTAAATGAGTTTAAAACCTCATTCCCACGTGTGGGAGACAAGTTTGGGTAGTCGAAATTGATCGCTCCAAAGGTGGATTTAGTGTTTTCTCTAAACAAGAGTTTCATTTTACATTGGAAGTCATCGAATATAACCAAAGAAAAAGTGTTTGAACCATTTTGGGATTCTAGAGACATTGCAAAGTAAGATTTCTAGAAAGCCCTAGGGTAAAGGGGCTAGAAAGGAGGGTTTTGTAAAAACCATTGTAAAGTTGATCATGAGACAAAAAAAAAAGAATCTTTGCATTTGAGTCATCTCTTAAGACTGTTTTGGGTCATCAGAGTTCCAAAAGTTAAGGGATTGTGAGTTGCTTTGTAAATGGCCTTAAACTAGGCCTAGTTGGCAGACTGAAATAGCTAGTTTTGAGTCTTTTTAATAGTTGGTATGTACTAGGTGCATGGTGCATGGTAATCTAGCCTTCTGGTGTTGTCAATTTTGATTGTTCTAGAAAATTAGTTTCAGTTTGGTATTGGAAATAGTTTGGAGTTGGACGACAAATGATGGGGAGGATCTTGAACAAGGTTCTAGCCTTAGCTAGTAGAACTCACTCCAAGCTTTCTCCTAGCCTCTTAGGGTATTTATCCTATACCCTATTCCAAGGGAATCTTCTCTCTATTCCCTTATTACATTAATCCTCACCAATCAACTCAAAACTATATTTCACCACGGGGTCTCCCTAGTTCTCTCATTGCACCATTCTTCACAACTAGCTTCCAAGAGTGCATTCTTGGCTATATTTAATTCCAAGGCTTGTATTAGGTCTCATTCAATAGTTTTTAGGATCATTAAGTGGATTGGAGTATTGGGTTTCCAATCGATTTGTAGATTGCATAGTTAAGAGAGCTACTAGGACTAATAACAAATTAGGCCTCCAAAACTGATTTTTGGCTTATATGTCCTCAAACCCTAAAGAAGAACTCAAAAAAAATTATGATTTGGGTACCCTTTTGGCTCCCCTTGAATATTTTTCAAGTTTGCAACACCCAAGTCATCCATACAAGGGATTCCCAAAAATATGCCTATTTACAAGGGTTTCTTGTTTGTATGAACATGAATATAGAGGGTTTTTCCTTCCACCACTCAAATGGACTCTAAATGACCAATCTTCTAGAATTAATTTCCTTCACTCACCACTCTTGCCTTCCATGAATTTTTATTGCACCCAACTGATAGGGAGAGAAGGGATGAATCAATCACTTATTCATGTTTCCAGTCTACCTCTGAGACTTAGGGTGTCCTCCAAGATCACCACATGGATTTATAGGATCTTTTGCAAGAAAAGATCCCCCAATTCCTAAACCCTTCTCCACTATCTTGAGAAGTTTTCACTTCTTGGAGGCTACCATTCTCAATGAAGATCATTGAAAACCTTCAATCAAACTAGGTCTTCTTGACCAATCTTACCAACCAGTTGTAGTATCATGGAAGGATCTCACACCCTTGAAATATACTCCTTTATCATGTCAAAATAGGTTGCTGAAGCCTTCTTCTTTACTGATTTCACCAAATTGCTCCAAAATAGAGCTACAAGGAATCAAAGGACAACTTGCTATCCTATCTTGTTTTTTAGCCAAATGGATTGGTGGAGCACTATCCTTTCACCCAAAGAATATCCTTTCACCCCTCTTCCAACCTCCTTCAGCAACATGCAACAAAATCCACAATCTTGCAATGTAAAATGCTTATTTATGCAACTCTTACCTAACTGGGCTTGCTTGGCTCGCCTAGGGCAAGAGATTAAAAATGCTTGCCAGCATTTTGAAGGGCCCTGCTTTTTCCTACATATAGTAAATTGAGTGTACTCACTATCCCCAAAAGGTCGTACAATTCCTATAGTGGGATAGTCGGTTATCTCATTTTCTTTACAAAGTGTTGTAAACTGGACAACAAACTACCTAAAAATAAAAGATTTTTATAACTACCAAACAAAATTCTTTCAAGCCAAACTTCCTAAATAAAAATTGTTCTAAATCATTCCATATAACATTATATCAGGTACAACATGCAAAAATAATGAAGGAAAACCTCAAAACTGAAAAAAACCAGTCTTTTTGCTCTCAAAATGCATGCTACAACACTTTTTTTTTCAAAATGACAACTTCTTCCTCACTTTAGGGTTTGGGTAGTCATTTATACTTCCTCCTAGGTCTTTTCCTCCCCTCCTAATGTTTTGCATCAGCCTCTTTATGTTTTAAAGAAAAAAACTCCAATTTCTAGCAAAGGACAACATTTTTTTCAAAAATTGCAAAATTGCAATAGAGCAACTTTTGCAATTTTTCTTGCTTACATGCCTTTTTACACTTCCAACTTGTCAAATAGGTCACCCCTTAGCAATTTCATGCTAGAGACCCTTTCATAAGTTAGTTACTCATCACTTAAGCTACCCATTACCCCATGGTAAGGTATACCTTGCCTTTTAGGCCATTTTGCACTCTACCTAGGACATTTTGACTTACTACACCCCAACTACCACACTTACGAAGAAGTCAATAGTAGGAAGAATAAGTTCTTGACTACTAGCCCCTTTTTTAACATGGTTACAAAGAGAAAGTACAAACCTAATGTGGAATGTAAGAATTATTGTTTGGGTAGGAAGAATAATAAAGAAATAAGAGAATTGGCAAGTAAAGTTGATATAGTAAATGGGAGACAGTTCACCATCTAGGAGAGTTGTAACAAAAGTTATAAAGGAATATCATATCATAGAATATTAGAGGATTGAATGCTCCTCATAAGAAGGATATTTTTTGGAATGTGGTTTGGTAGCATAAATAGGATGTGATTTTGGTGCAAGAAACTAAGATGACTAGAGATAAAGGGGAAATGCTTTCTTTCTTCAAAATGGAAATTGTTGGTTTGTAGGTGATATTTTCCTTTATAATATGTCATTTATGTTCAAGGAAAGGTGAAGTAACCTTTGTTTGAATTTGGAAGTGGTTGGAGAAGGCACTTTGAGAAAGCCCTAGTTTTGAAGGGTAATTAAGCCTATTTTGTTGAATCCATAGTGCTAGATCAAATAGTTGGTCCAAAGGAACTACAAATGAGATTGCTATATGTTGTCATACTCCAATAGTAGTATTTGTAACTATATTTACTTGTATGGGGTTTGGGAGAAATTGGTGAAAATAAGGAATTACCTGATTCATAGCGATACTAAAATCAAGCCTAGATAATGTCCAAGTAGGGGATTTTGAATAAACCTATTAAAGATATGCATTTAGACTATTGGAATGACCTAATTGAGATATTTTAAGACCTTAGAAAGAGTTGGGACAAGCCAATAAATTTGGTAACCCAATTTGAACATTTGGAGGGACCCTTGTGGAGAAGGGTAGGTATTTAGTTTAATGGTTTGAATCTATTCTTGAAACAAGTCATTTGCTGAATGTTTATTACTTCTTGGGGATCTAGTTTGACTCCTCAAATCATTGGTATAGAATCTAGTAGATCTATTGAGGGGTGCAAAATTAGTTACTCGTGTTGTAGATTGTTATATTGAGAAGATGCCTCCAAAAAAAAATATAGAAGGAGATACAAGAGCTAATATAAGCTACTAAAATAATGGATAGAGAGTTGAGGAAAAAAAGAGACTAAGATGCAATAAGGTGAAGAGAACTAAGACAAGTAAGAAAGTAAAATGCAACCATCTTGGAAATCTTGGAAGCTTTGGAAAGGATTCCTATGAGGGATGTGCATGAAGAGCAAGAAAGTGATGCTTAAGCACTTGAGAATCGTCATGAAGAGGATGGAGGGGACTTAAATCTTGTATAAAGAGGGATGATAAGGTTTTTGAAGATATTTTAATGTGGTAGAAGAAAGACAATAATTGATTTCTATATCTATCATGGCAAGATAGATAGTGAAGAGGTTTTGTGGTTGATAGATTCCCAAGAGAAATATTATAATTATGGAGATATAAGTGAAGTAAAATAAGGTAAAGCTATGCAAAACATAGCTAAGAGGGAAAACATTGACATGGTGGAGTAGTGTAATAGAAAAGAGGTTTTGTAAGGGTGGAACAAACATGACCAAATGGTGAAGGATGTGCCTCTTCCATCAAATAATACAATCCAAAAATAGAGGATAAGGAATAACTTGAAATAAAAGGAGATGGGTTTGATGACCTACATAGAGGAATTTCACAAGTTGAGCATAAGAGGTGGATTAGAGCATAAAGATGAAAATGTTGCGAGGTATCTTAATGGGCTCATATAAAACTTGCAAAATGGGATTACCTTGATTTTTCCTAAGATGCTTAGAGATAGTTTCCAATTGGCTATAGGTGCACAAGATATGGTCAATAGGAAGAAAGAGAGACAAGAAGGTGGTAGAGGAAATGCAAATAGAGGAAGAGGAAGAAAAACTAATAATATAGGAATAGGACAAGGAAGAAATGACAAGGGTAATGAACCTTTTTTTCTTATCAAAGAGGAGGCTATAGAGTTGGAGGAAGATTTTGTTTAGGTAGAGGAACATGGATGTTTATAGGAAGGGTAGGGAACACATCAATTAAGTGTAAATTAAATGATCAAGGTGAAAGGAAGATTAAGAAGAGGGTCAAGAAGTTAGAGCACATAGAGGTTTAGATCCTTATGTTTAACTAATTTTAGAGACTAAAGGATAAATGTTGATTTTTATAAGGGGAAAACAAAAAAAGTGAAACCAAAGCTATTAATTTTTAGAGCACAATATAAGAGTCAAGATAAGTTGTGAATGACAATAATTCATCTAGGTTCCAATGATAGTTTAGTTTCATATGAAATGGTGAACAATTTATATTTGGAATGGTCACCACACAATAGGCCGTATAGAGCATCACATGTAAGTAGTGATGATATTCTTAAAAGATAGATGACTATGAGGTGACTATCTTGAATTGAATGACATCTCTAGGAATTGATTGGAATCCAGTTCTATATGATTGTGATCTACTTTAAACAAATGGAAGTTCTAAGCATTGTAAATCTGTTTCAAGTCATTAGAATGTGACTTCCCAGAAGTATGTACTTATAACTATTTTAAACTATGTCAAACTCTTCATGAAATCTATGACCCAAATGCATCACCATTGTGTTGAATCTTCTAACATACATCTCCATTAAAAATATATTTGCTAGTGTAAACCTGTGAGGAATATTTGGTATTAGGAATGTGACCAATTAATGCTACAAACCTTAGTATTGACATAATTTAACCATATTGTGGGTTGAATTCAATTGGGTTTGGAAATAAGTTATTATTAACATGTGTATGAACTACCAGAGCAATTCTAAATATAGTAGATAATAGCCTTCCATGTTTGATATTGAGGGATAATGTATGCACATGCTATAACAAAACTAGAGGATCATATTATATGCAGATTGAAATTTCTATTTGTCATCCAAAGCATAGTAAAAAAATTATTCTAGGAAGTCTATGCTAAAAACTATAGTGTACAAACAACCATTACTTCATAAATCACTTCAACTCAATCATTACGTTGTACAAACAACCTCATTATATGTCACTTGAACAAACTGATCATGTTACAATAGTATTAACCTCATGGAACACACATGGGATGAATATACATAATCAACTATTAACCCTTTCCAACATGCCAACTTTATGATAATAATGAGTCAAATTCCAACAAATTGGAATCCTTAGAGAGAACTATAAAAGGTACTTGAACAAAGAACACTAATAAATATTGAGGATGTGAATTGATAATACCATTTCGCAGATTATTTTGGCATCTCATCCTTTATCGCTTGTATATCAACTTTATTAGACCTCTTATTTGGTGACCTACAAATGAAGAATTAGCATAGTAAAAAATCTAAGATAAGATTTAAAAAATGGATCCTATTAAAGAATCTAATATAAATTCAAATAATGTATCTAGATTCTAAACAAATAAAAATTAAATCTCATCACTTACACATCATAACAATACAGTCCACCTTAGTCATGTGATAGTCTTGGGAAAGAGGTTGTAACATTGTATCTGGATCCAATTGATCACTTTTTATCTCTCTCCCTCTCTCCCTATTCAATCTAATGAGCCAACTGGATCTGCTCGACATTTTAATGTCTCAAGTATTGCCTCATGGTCTAACTCATGAACTTTTCAAAGAATCTTATTATGTGGTTTTCCACCATATTTTATCAAGTGGAAATTTGATGCGACAACAAGGTTTGAATAATGAAGAATCTTCCTCTCTGTTTGCTAATCCTCAAATAACCACAAGTTAGGATTCTTCATAGGATATCGTCTAAGCCATGTGCCTATTACAACCATTGCACCGACATGGTACTCTAAACCTTCACCATCTATAACCGAGTGATCCAATTTTTGTTTGGCTTCAACACAATGACACAAATAATAATCTATCCCTTCTTCATTGTCTTCAGGTGCAATAACAGCAAAAACATGGCCTGTAGTGACAAATGTACAAAATGCAGTCATTAATTCAAAAAATAATTGGGTAAAAGTTATAAAGTTACATATTGAAATTAAAAAGATATATATATATATATATATATATATATATATATATATATATATAGATATATATATATATATATATATATATATATATATATATATATATATATATATATATATATATATATATATATATATATATATATATATATATATATATAACCAGGTTGCACTAGATCTAACAAGCAGTCAAAGTCAATAGACGAATCCATCTCTACCATTTCCAGTGCTTGTGGGGGACGATAGGTGTCAATTGTGTCCAACACCCGTATATCCCATTTGTCCACCCATTTAGTTGACTCACAGTCATCCCAATTTTCCTTTGCACATGATGGACAATAGCATGCCATTTTTCATGTGTGGATACTCCATGAACCTGCATCAGAGCTTCTAAAAGAGTGTAACTCACTAGATCCTATTACTGTGCAACAATCCTGATATAGTGAAATGTTAGTATTATCTATCAACCAAAAAAATCTATGAACTGTAGACTCACCTTTCTTAACTGGACCCATTGTAGCGTTACACCATTGGACGATGGATTTTGCATCTATCAATTTTGCTCCATCTTTGTACTTTAGTTCTTCATGAGCCAAGGCTCTTTTAATGCATGCAACCACACCATCGTGCTCTCCCTTACCATGACCAACCTCTGTGAAATTTCACATATATTGAATTCTACACAACCTATGCATCTTGCTCAACCAATAGAACATCCATGCATTTTTGAATTGAGATGCACAATTGTCTGACCAAATAATGTGCTGACGATATGATATGCCCCTGTTAGCCAAATCTCCATAAAATAGTTGAAAACAACCATGTACGAACTCTGTAGAATGTGATTGATCATCAGTGATGTAAAAATGGTACTCCCTCAAAATCTTCCTGTCATCCTCTGTACTTGTAGGTGAATGCATGAATGCTATGTGAACAAATATGGAAACCTGTTGAGATGTATAATACTTTGCTTGCACCACATTTTGTGGTTGTAGTGTGTAGTTCTCTGCAAAATCTACAATCAAAACAATAGTATCTAATGGAAACGTATCTTTGCACAACTTGAATTGCAAATCCAACCATCAAGCTCTATGAGTATGCCTTGCGTACTTGTAAATAATATTTTCACGAAAAATCTTCATGAAATCATACACTGGAATCTTTTCAATGACTAGATCACATCTTTTACCATGTTTTCCATCTTTTAGAGCATATGTCACTATCTTGAATTTTTCATAATCTACTATTTCATTTCCAATTGCATGCGTACTATCCATATGTTGACAATTTTATAAAAAGTTGCAAAAAATCACAAAATAAGCACGTACCATCCAAGCATGATGTCTTGTAAAATTGTTGGTCGTCCCCTATTTCACATAAAATGTTGGATATGAATTCTCTTGAAGATCTTGGTGGCTCTTTTATGTCACAATCTTGCAAAACTACACATATATGCCTAAAAACATCAAAATGGTTAGAAAATTCAATATATATCCTACAACAACAAGTTGTGCATGTGTGATTTATCTTCACATAAAAAGGTTTACCCATCTCAAAAAATCTTTGACTTATTCGAATTTGAGGATACTACCAATAAATTTTGCAAAAAATTGTGTCTGAGTTGAGTCCAAAAAATGTTTCGCATGTGGCTCGCGATTTTGGCTACCAATCCTCCGTCTTACAACATCTCTTTGATTAGGAGAAACACATGTATTATTTTTCCAAAAATCTTCGATCAATGATTTTAAGGCTTCACTAATTTCTTTATCCTTTCATGGTAGTCTACTGCTAAATGTCCATAACTAATTTTTTGTTGGATCTTCTAATCTCTCGCGCCTTAGCATGGCTCTCCTTAGGGTACCTCTACCAATTTTTAATGTTTTTCTTGTCTTTCTCATGAGTCAAGCTTTCTTCATTTGGCTACTTACTATTATCGATGTGAGTACTTGTCTTGTGATATTACTATCTTTGGTGTGTGATTTAGAACTCACTTTGTCATAAGCACTTATTAGATTCTTTAGAATATTTCTTTCATTTGAATCGTCCATTGTTCTTAGCTCAAGAATCTTCATGATAGGCCTAAATTTCAAATTTCTCACATTTCAAAAAATAATTGGCATTGACCTGTAATATTTAATTCTTCAAAAAATAATCTCCACATACTATTAACTTTTCTTTGACAAGTACGCTTGCTAATCTTGTTAGGCATTGATTTCAAAATGTTAGTATCAATATCAATCAAATATTTTGGTCTTCTGAAATGAATTCTAGAAGGTGTTCTAATCTCTTCAATTCTCTCAACATTTTGAACATCAATATAAAGTTGAGTGTATTGTGTACCTTGAACTGAAGATGATGTGCCTTGGCAATAAGATGTAAAAGATGGAATATCACCTACTTGATGTGTTGATGTTGTGCTTTCAACATGACATGATGGAGTGTGTATATCATCAGATGTAAAAATCAGTGTCTCTTCTACATGAGAGGATGATATGCCTTCAACATTGGAAGATGGTACTCCAACATTGGAAGATGGTGTAGCGGACAATATGACTCCAACATTGGAGGATGGTGTAGCTTCACAATTCAATTGTCTTCTTGAGCGTAACAATCTCATTCGTTCTCTTTGTCTTTCTAATTCTTCCTCTTTGTTTCTTTGTACTAGTGGTTCTTGATCCTCTTCGAAAGTCAATTCTTCATTATTGCTTTGTAATTTTCTTTGTTCACGTAATAATTTTATTTTATCTCTTTTACTTCCCAAATCTCTCTCCCTATCTTCATTTGTTTGAATCTTTGGTTTCTTCCTTGGCATGATGATGATTTCTACATGTCAAATTATTCAAACATCTAAATTACTTTAAATGTGTAAATTACAAATTATTCAATTACATATAAAAATTATAATGATTTGAATGAATACACAATATATATCAAATGGCTTGTCAAATTTCTAACCATTCCAAAATAACATTTCATTCAAACATAAAATTTTCAATGAATTCACTATATATTAAATAACATGTCAAATTATAATCAAATTTGTATCTATATATTGACAAACAATATTTAAAATGGATTGCACTAACCTTTTCTATACAAGGAATATTCAAAAAGTCTTCAAATCAAGTATCCAATGATTGAATTTGGTGTTTGCTACTTTCCAAAAGTGTTGAAATAGTGTTTTCTATGTTGAAACTCGTGATTTCTGTCGAAATAACAGACCAAAAGAAAGAAATGGATGAAATGGGCCCCAAGGTTGGTTTTTTACCATTTTTAGGTGATTTGAGATAGTGCGTATGCACTATAAAGTGCGTACGCACTATAGCACGTATGCACTATAAAGCGCATATGCACTATAGTGTGTATGCACTATGTGAAATCACATCACTCCCCATCCTCCCTACTCCCCATCCTTCCTACTCTCTCTCCCATCCCCTCCCTCTCTCTCTTCCTACTCTCTCTCCCCTCTCCCATCCTTTACAATCTCTCACTCTCCCTCTCTCACCCTCTCTCCTCTCCCATCCCCAAATCTTTAGATCTCTCACACACACTCTTATCCCCCCTATCTCTCTCACTCTCCCTCCCCTACCACCTACTTTCTCTCCCCCATCCCCTACTCTCTCTCTCCTCTCCCATCCTCTACTTTGTCTCTCTTACACATATTCCCATTCCCTCTATCTCTCTCCCTCTCTGTCTCCCTCTCCCTCTTCCTCTCCTACTGCCTACTATCTCTCTCTCCCTCTCTACTCTCTCTCTCTCCCATCTTGTATGAGCTCTCTCTACCACCACCTACTCACTCTCACACTCTCTCCCATTCCCTACTCTATCTCTCTTACACACACACTCCCATTCCCCCTCTCTCTCTCCCTCTCCCACTCCCTCTCCCACCACCTACTTTCTCTCCCCCATCCCCTACTCTCTCTCTCTCCTCTCCCATCCCCTACTCTTCCACACTCACACTCTCTTCCATCCCCTACTCTGTCTCTCTCACACACACACTCCCATCCCCCCTCTCTCTCTCCCTCTCCCACCACCTACTTTCTCTCCCCCATCCCCTACTCTCTCACACTCACACTCTCTTCCATCCCCTACTCTATCTCTCTCACACACACACTCCCATCCCCCCTCTCTCTCCCTCTCCCACTGCCTACTTTATCTCCTCCATCCCCTGCTCTCTCTCTCCTCTCCCATCCCCTACTCTCTTACACTCACTCTCTCCCATCCCCTACTCTGTCTCTCTCACACACACTCCCATCCCCCCTCTCTCTTTCCCTCTCCCACTACCTACTTTCTCTCCCCCACCCCCTACTCTCACACTCTCACACTCTCTCCCATCCCCTACTCTCTCTCTTTCATAGATACACACACTCTTATCCCCCCACTCTCTCCCTCTCCCTCTCCCACTCCCTCTCCTACTGCCTACTATCTTTCTCTCTCTCAAGTTCTCTTTCTTCCTCTATACTCTCTCTCTCTCCCATCTCTTACTCTCACTCTCTCTCCCATCCCCTACTATGTCTCTCTTACACACACACTCCCATCCCCCCTCTCTCTTTCCCTCTCCCACCGCCTAGTTTCTCTCCCCCATTTTTTTACTCTCTCTCTACCACCCCCTACTCTCTCACTCTCACACTCTCTTCCATCCCCTACTCTCTCTCTTTCATAGATACACACTCTTATCCTCCCACTCTTCTTCTCTCCCATCCCCTACTCTCTACATCTGTCACACACACTCCCATTTCCCCCTCTCTCTCTCTCCATCTCCCTCTCCCACTCCCTCTCCCACCACCTACTTTCTCTCCCCCATCCCCTACTCTATCTCTCCTCTCCCATCCTCTACTCTCTCACACTCTCACACTCTCTCCCATCCCCTACTCTGTCTCTCTTACACACACACACACTCCCATCCCCCCTCTCTCTTTCCCTCTCCTATAGCCTACTTTCTCTCCTCCATCGTTGTACTCTCTCTCTGCCACCCCCTACTCTCACACTCTCTCCCATCCCCTACTCTCTCTCTTTCAGAGATACACACACTCTTATCCCCCCACTCTTCTTCTCTCCCATTCCCTACTCTCTACATTTGTCACACACACTCTCATCCCCCCTATCTCTCTCCCTCTCCCTCTCCCACTCCCTCTCCTACTGCCTACTATCTCTCTCTCTCAAGTTCTCTTTCTTCCTCTCTACTCTCTCTCTCTCTCTCTCTCTCTCTCTCTCTCTCTCTCTCTCTCTCTCTCTCTCCATCCCTTACTACCACACTCTCTCTCTCTCCCATCCCCTACTCTCTCTCACGCTCTCCCATTCTGTAATCTCACTCTCTCTCTCTCTCCCATCCTGTACGAGCTCTCTTTTCCACCACCTACTCTCTCTCACACTCTCTCCCATCCCCTACTCTATCTCTCTTACATGCACACTCCCATCCTCCCTCTCTCTCTCCTCTCCCATTCCCTACTCTCTAGATTTGTCACACACTCCCATCCCCCCTCTCTCTCCCTCTCCCACTCCCTCTTGCACCGCCTACTATCTCTCTCTCTCTCTCAAGTACTCTCTCTCCCTCTCTACTTTCTCTCTCCCATCCCCTACTCTCACTCTCTCTCTTCCATCCCCTACTCCCTCTCACACTCTCTCCCATCTCCTACTCTCTCTCTCTCTCTCTCACCCCCATCCCGTACGAGCTCTCTCTGCCATCTCCTACTTTCCCTCAAACTCTCACACGCTCTCCCATCCCTTACTCTATCTCTCTTATAAATAAATACACATTCCCATTCCCCCCCCCTCTCTCTCTCTCCCAGTCCTTGTCCCACTACCTACTCTCTCCCGTCCCCTACTCTATCTCTCTAACATGCTTCCATTCCACCTCTCTCTCCCTCCCACTCCCTCTCCCACCACCTACTATCTCTCTCTCTCTCTCTCTCTCTCTCTCTCTCTCCCCCTCTCTCCCATCCCTTTGCCATTTCCTACTCTCTCTATCTCTCTCTCCCTTCTCTCATTCTCTACTCTCTCTCTCTTTCACACACACACACACCCATTCCCCCTCTCTCCTCTTCCGTCCCCTACTTTTTTTCTCACTCGCTCTCCCTCTCACACTCCCTCTCCCATTGCCTACTCTCTCTCTCTCTCTCTCTCTCTCTCTCTCTCTCTCTCTCTCTCTCTCTCTCTCTCTCTCTCCCCTCTCTACTCTCTCTTACATTTTCACACTCTCTCCTATCCCCTACTCTCTCTCTCTTTCTCTCTTACACACATTTCTATCCCCCCTTTCTCTCCCTCTCCCACTCCCTCTCCCATTGCCTACTCTTTCTTCTATCCCCTACTCTCTCTCGAGCTACTTTGTCTTCCCCCTCTCCCATTCCATACTCTCTCTCTTTCACACACATGCACTCCCATCCTCCTCTCTCTCATTATTCATCTCCCACTCTATCTCCCATCACCTACTCTCTCTCTTTCCCATCCCCTACTCTTAATCTCTCTCTCCCAACCTATACTCTCTCTCACACTTCCTCTCTCTCCCATCCCCTACTTTCAATCTCTTTCCCCCATATCGCACTCTCTCTTTTCCACCCCTACTCTCTCTCACACTTTGTCTCTCTCGCATCTTGTACTCTCTCTCCCATCTTATATTCTCTTTGCCTCCCCTACTCTTTCTCACTTTCTCTCTCCCCTCTCCCATCCCCTACTTTCTCTCTATCTCTCTCTCACACACACATGACCATTCCCTTATCCCCCCTAGTTCTCTTATGCAATTTAGGTCTTAATAGTGTGTGCACCCTATAGTGCGCACGTGCTACTGAGAAATCATGTTTTAGATAGTGCGTGCGCACTATAGGGCGCACACACTATTGAAAGCTTATTTAAACCCAAGCCTAAGGCTTGGTTTTGCCTTGGAGATCCAACCCAAAGGTTTTGAGTTTATGAACAGGTTTGAGATGTGTTTTCCAGCGAACATACCAAAAATGATTTTTTTTCTTGTGTGCTCCCCTTCAAGATTCCTCATGGTTGGGTATCGATAAGATCAAGTTACATAACATTATAGGTCTCTGTGTTAGCTATCTAACCATATAATTTATTTTTAAGTTGAACTATTTCAAACCTTTCATCTATAATTTCTTTTGAATGTATGTTCATTTTTTGTCAAAAACCACAATGTACTAATTGGGCTATAGATTTTAGCTCGTTCATTGAATTTTTCAACAACTAAGTTTTTTAGAAACTAAACTCCATTCTACACACTTTGAAAAAAAAAGTTTTGATTTTAAATTAGTTTTCAATTATTTCTAGGGGGAGCACACAGATATTCCATGTTTTTTGGATGTGTCTAGTTAAAAAATTCATTAAAAAAAAATACACATTATAAAATTACCTGAAAAATTTGGGATAAACTACACAGTGTTAAGTAACTTTTGACCAGAGCGATTAAAGAATTTGAAAAAAAAAGTTAAAATTTTAGGGGGGCCACACTTTGTGCCATGTTATGTTTTTTTGGAATAAACAGTACCACTTTTTGTGGCCCCCTTTTTTGAGGACCTAAAACTAAACTATTTTGAAAAAAAATTAGTAGTATAGAAATTAGATTCAAAGGACTATGACTTTTGTTTTTGTCATATCTTAAAATTTTGAGCGTAACTATCTTCAAATTCTTTTTGAAGTTCAAAATTTGTAGATTTTAGGACAAAGGTGTCCACTTATACCTCCCTTTTGGCACCACAACTTGGTGCACTTACCCATACTTAATTGCAATGTGCTTTGTTTTGGAATGCATCATAGGATTCTTTGATATGTTGATGGTACTTGTGTTATCACAATAGAGTATCACAGGTTTAGTTATTTCTTCCTTCATACCTTTCAATAGATGCTTGATCCATACAATATTGGTGCAGTTGATAGCAGCAACAATGTACTCAGCTTCAGTTGTGGACTGTGTGGTACAACTTTTCTTTTTACTAGTCCAAGTGACTAATCTTCTACCAAAGAAGAATGCTCCTCCACTAGTACTTTTTCTGTCATCAATATTACCTCCCCAATCTGCATCAATGTAGGCATTTAACTCAAACTTTTTACTCCTCTTGTAGTATAAGCCAAAGTCATATGTTCCTTTTAGGTACCTCATTATTCGTTTTACTGCCATAAGATGATTTTCTCTTGGGTTTGTAGAAAATATTGCCACTATTCCAATAGATAATGCAATGTCTGGTCAATTGTGTACAACATACTACAACTTTCCAATCATTGATCTGTACATTATCTGATTTACTTCAGCTGACTCAACATTCTTAGATAACTTATGTCCTATTACCATTGGTGTACTGACTGGTTTTGAAGCCTCTAAGCCAAATGTTTTTAGTATCTCCTTGATATATTTTGATTGAGTCACAAATGTTCCATGTTTCAGTTGATGTACTTGCAATCCAACAAATAATTTGATTTCCCCAAACATTGACATCTCAAACTCATGTTTCATCTAATCAGAAAAATCTTTGCATAGTGCATCTTTTCCTCCAAATAGTATATCATCAACAAAGATTTTAGATATCAAAATGTCTTTACCTTTTTTTGCCTTGATATACAAGTTGTTGTTGTCATCTTTTTTCTCAAATCCTATCTTTGTTAGATACTTGTGTAGTCTCTCACACCATGCTCTAGGCACTTGTTTCAAACCATAAACTATTTTATGCAATTTGCAAACCATATCCTTGTTGTTGTCATCAACAAATCCCTCTGGTTGTTCTATGTAAACTTCCTTTTCTAGTATAACATTCAAAAAAATAGACTTTACATCCATTTGGTAGACTTTAAAACCTTTGTAAGCAGCATATGCAAGTAGATTTCTTACTCCTTCCATCCTTGCAATAGGGGCAAATGTTTCCCCATAGCCCAGTCCTTCCTCTTGTGCACAACCTTTATAGACTAGTCTTGCCTTGTTTCTTGTGATCTCACCATTCTCATCTAGCTTGTTCCTAAATACCCACTTGGTACCAATCACATTCTTATCAGTTGGTCTCGGAACTAAAGTCTAGGTTTTTTTCTTCTCTATCTGCTCAATTTCTTCTTCCATAGCTTTACACCAGTCATCATCTTGTAGTGTATCTTTCACTATTTTGGGTTCAATCTTGCTCAACAGACATGATTCATTTCTTAGTCTGTTCCTTGCCATTGGTCTGGCTTCCTTGTTACCAATGATTTGTTCAGTAAGGTGATGCCTTCTCACATACTTGGACAGCCTTGGTTTTGTCCTTGTTTCCATGTTTGGTCTTTCAGTTTCAGAGTCACTATGCACATTTCTTTTAGGTAGCTCAGAATCTCTTTCATGTGTACTGATTTTAGAATCAAAATGTGCATTTTCTTCATTCTACAACTCAGCTTCTGAATGCAACTTGACATTCACTGGTTGTGACTCAGTTGATACTAAAACTTGTTGTTGATTCCTAACTTGATTGGCAACTTCTTCTCCAGTAGGAATTCCTTCATAGAAGTATACAAAGGATTTGTACTCTTCTAGTTTCTTGATGGATTCATCAATTTGAACTTTTGTATGTTCATCAAAGTTTACATTTGCACTCTCCACAATTTTGATAGTGTTAGCATTTAAACAGGTATATGCTTTACTTCTAGTGGAGTATCCAAGGAATATGCCTTCATCACTTTTTGCATCAAACTTGCCATTTCTAGAATCTTTAAGAATATAGCATCTACAACCAAACACTTTGAAATGTTTTACATTGGGTGAGTGACCATACCATAATTCAAACGGTGTTGCATTTGTACCTTTCTTCATTTGTACTCAATTCAAGGTGTAAACAATTGTACTTACAACTTCTCTCTAGTACTTTAGAGCAACGTTCTTCTCCATCATTAATGTTTTGGCACAGTCAATCGCTGATCTATTCCTTCTCTATACAATTCTATTCTGTGGAGGAGTTCTTGGTGTTGATGTTTGTCTCTTAATTCCTTTATCATTGCAAAATGTCTCAAATTCTTTTGATGTGATCTCTCCTCCTCTGTCTGATCTCAGGCACTTCAGACTCTTCCCTATTTCCTTCTCAACCCTGGCCAAGTACCACTCAAACATTTGAAATGCATCAAATTTTTGTTTTAAAAACATGACAGTCATCATCCCAGAGTAGTCCTCAACAAACAACATTATATATCTATCTCCTTTGTAACTTTGCACTTCTATTGGGCCACATAAATCAATATGGACTAACTATAGTACTTCTTTGGAAGTGTAAGTTTTTCTTTTGAAACTTGACTTGGTCATCTTTCCTAGCCGACACTATTTGCACATTGTATTGTTAGGCTTCTCTAGTTTGGGCAAGCCTCTGACTTTCTTCATTTTGCTGATGTTAATCAGATTATCAAAGTTGACATGATAGAGTCTTTTATGCCATAGCCACATGTCATCAAATTTTACAATAAGACAGGCTACATCTTCCATATCTAGGTAAAAAAGATTACTCCTAGTTTGGTCTCCTTTTCCTATTAGATTTCCATTAGCATCATAGATTTTGGTAGTTTTGTTTCCAAATTCTACTTTGCATCCTACATTGCTTAGTTGTGACACACTTAGCAGATTGTAATTCAATCCTTCAACATAATATGCATTATCACATGAAATTTTATCTGTAAGCTTAATGAAACCTTTTCCTTTGATCAGACATGGCACATCATTTCCAAATCTAACGCTATTTCCATCATACTGAGTTAAGGTAACAAACTTACTTTTGTCTCCTGTCATGTGATGTGAGCACCCATTGTCTATGATCCACCTGTCATTCTTGTTTACACAGGTTACCAATTTTTTTGCCTCATCTTCATCTAAATCATCTTTCATGGCTACATAGATTACCTCATCATTATTTTCATTAGAATCCTCTTCTTCAACAATATAGCACATTTTTCCTTTGTCTTTGTAATCTCTATTATCATCTTCTCTTCTGTTCTTGTGCTTGTTTCCTTCTCTGTAGTTCTTTTTTTGTGTGCACCTTATAGCAATATGTCCTACTTCATTGCAATTAAAACAAATGATAGGTAATTGACCTTTAAATTTAACTTTTCCTCTGTGAAATCTCTTGGCCAACAATGCTTCCAATTGTTCCACATCTTCTTCATATGTATATTTTATCTTTCTTCCCTTCTTCTTTGGTTTCACTTCTTTAGTATCTTTCAACAACAACTTGGCCTTGAAAGAAAATTCAACATTCTTGAGTTTGTAGTTATCAAAGTTGGCTAACTCAAATACAGTAAGTCTTCCCATGATACCTTCAAGAGTTAGCTTGTTTCCTGATACACATCTTAACTCTTGGATGGCTGATACTCTAATAGCATAGATGGGGAGCAAGGTTCTTAAGAATTTTCTATTGATAGTATCATCATCTAAATGACCACCCAAGCTTCTTATTACACTTACTACTTCCTTTATTCTAGAGGCATACTGAGCAATGTTCTCACCTTCTTCCATTCTCATGTCATCAAACTTTCCTCTGAGGCTTTCTGTTTTTGCTCTTTGGACATTCTAATCTCCTCCATAAATATCTATCAAGGCTTTCCACATCTTGAATGTAGTGTCACATCCCTTGATGTCATCAGATTTAGCATAGTTGAGGGCAGAGGCAATCTCCAACATTGCCTAATTGTGCTCCTTCTTTTTATTCAAATCTTCTGTAGTAGAGACTCCAGCTAGATCAACATGTTCCACTATAATTGAGGCTTGTATATGATCACCTATTGATTCAAGGTGCAACTTCATTAGACTTTTCCATGCAGCGAAGTTATCTCTCTTAAGCTTGGGAACTTCTCTCTTGGACATCTTATTCTTTCTGCTTCTAGTACCTTTAAACCAAGTCAATAGATGACTCTGATACCAATTGTTAGAAACGCTTTAGAATAACTTAGAGGGGGGGGGGGGGGGGTGGTGGGGGTTGAATCAGTTATTCAAGGTCCAAATGTCCTAATAAAACTTTTTCACTAATAATAGTGAGCCCATCCAAATTAACCATGCATCCAAGCTACTTAGTTATTTTAGCAAGTTACTGAAAAATCAACATGCAAGAATGAGACATGAAAGATCAACACATAACACAGTGATTTATGTGGAAACCCAATTTGGGAAAAACCACTAGTAACATGCTATTGTTTTCTTACTCTTCTGAAGTGATGCCCTATGAAAGGCCTGCCTTGTTAAAGGCTACAAAACACACTGTTAAATGTGACCTTGTTAAAGGATTTCAATGACCCTATTAGAAGTGGGCCTAGTTAAAGGACTTTAGAACATTCACTTGGAATGTCACCCTATTAAAGAATTTACAACATGGCTGTTAAACCAACCTAAGTGCATAGTATTTTCCCTAATTGATACAATTGCTAGAGAGTAACAATAAGGGCTTTTGATTCGATACAAATCACAACATAACTTGTAGATTTCATATCTCAATTCAGCTCATGAATTTTCTTGGCCTTTAGTCTCTATAGCTCTAACAACTTGTCCTCCTTTCAAGCTTTGTCTCCTCGAGTCTCCATGCTTGTTGTGCCAAAGAAAACACCTCTGTGGTCACCTATCGAAGTAGAGTCTCTATACTTTATTCCTTCCTCTCAATGCCTTCTCCTTGACACCACACACTCTCTCCAATCACCCTTGCTTCTTGACCAGTAACTCTTTAAATAGAATTTTGGAATACTTTTCTTTCTCAAATCTTCCACTCTTATTTTTGGTTCGAATGGATTAGGTAAGATTCAATGAATCTACCCCTTATCTTGTTTCTTCTAAAAACATCATGTAGAATCCACTTGTATTTTCCCAAAAATGGTTTACCTAAAATTTTGTGCCACTGACTCAACATTCTTATCTTCCATCTCGTTCACATTATTCAAGGTAACAAACTTGGCAACTCATATCTGGTGAATCTTTGACTTTTCAAATAATGCAACAACTTGGCACTATTGAATTTCTGATGCTTGGCACATACTGTGTTACTCAGCATCAACTAAGTTTTTTTGATGCTCGAGACCTATTGTGGATTCACTCGGTGTCAACTAAGTTTTTCTGATGCTCGGCACCTAAACTTGCTTGGCAACTTTTGTCTCACTCAGCACACCCTAGGTTTCATATTTTCTCAGCACTTACTGATAATCTACTCGGCATGAACTAACTTGTTCGACACCCACTGATGAATTTAGTCAAGCTTTATAAACAACTTTGTTACAACTTATTCTTCTAGAGTTTCTAAGTGTAGCCAACCTCTATATCTTCAAGTGTATTATCAATACATCATTTTACCATTGTCTTAACTGATCCTTGTACTTCATTACAAAACGATAACTCAACCTTTCCCTTAGGTGCTTTTGTTACCTCTTATTGATTAAATCCTCCTCATTAATCAACTAAGTGATAGTACTTGGATATTATAAGCAATTGTCATTCCAACAAATAGTAGGTTTGACATCAATGGCAAAATAATGATTGAAAACATTCTTTACCAACACTCTCCCTTCTTCTCAACAATCTCCCTTCTTTAATAGTGATCTTTTCAATCAGATTTCAATAGGATTGACAACCTTACATGGGAGAGAGACATCATATTTCAAATGGTGTTCACTCTTGATGCACATGATCCTTTCCCTTAATAGAGACTAGTTTGCCCATGATATGGATTTGGAGTTGGAAAGGGATGGCCAAGTAATGCCAGTCCAACTATGGAAAACAATTATGTCTATTGATTGGAATGAGCTTAGTTTCAGAATTTTTGAGAATAAGTTTGGTGTGTCACTAAGGAGGAGAATATTGCCAACTGTTGTAGAATTTCCATGTTCCTTGTTGTTATTTTTGAGGCCTATTGATTTTCATTTTTTCCCAAAGTTATGTCATCAGTGGGGTGATATTTATTTCTACCCTCACACAACTATCATCAAGATTTGTGATTTCATAGGGAGACCTTTTGTGTTGCCAATATATGTTTTGTTAAGGGTTGGGTTTCTAGAGATCATGAGACATATCAATATATTGTAGGATATTGATTTCCCTCATAAAGGAAAGGGAATATTCTTTCCATATGTTACAATTTTTAATAAATTCTTAATGATTAAAAGGGGACATAAGGACACTATCCAATTTCTTAGAACCTATAAAATGGATGATAGTACCAAAAGGTTGAATGACATAAAAAGTTTTTACCAAATATTGATGAGCATAATAAATTTGAAACCTAGGGGGACCATGCATTTCCTAGAAGATATCATTAGAAATGATAAAGATGTTCAATCTTAGAAAATGAAGAAGACATGTTGGCATGTTTTCAAGGATATGCTAGATGAGGTATATGAAGTGGATCCACAATATGATTCACCTTCAGATGGTAAAACTTGGGCTTAGAAATTGAGGGTAATTCTTGAAATTTCTCAAGAATATATGATGGCATGAATGAAATTTTTTTTAGGGCCAAAAAGGAAAAGGTCACATTTGTGGAAGATGCAGAAGGTATGGATTTGTTGTTGAAATCATTAGATATGATTTCCGAAGAGGGGGAGAGGACAAAAGAAGTCAAAAGAGGAATCGTGACTTCAAGGTGATGAGCCACCAAGAAAGAAAAATGTTGAGATTGGTTTGAAGTTTTATTAGAGGAAGAAGTCTATGAGGGGATTAGGAACACCAATGTGTTAGATTGTGGTGACTGATCAGGAAAGTACTGTACATACTTCATAAATAGTGGCCGACATATGGCCGACATGTTATAACCCTAAAGCGGTTTAATACTTGTATAAAAAGGGCTTAGGGTTGGGTATTTTTATGGGTGGTGATACGAAATTGGTTCTTGCGGCGGTATTGAGCTGTAAGGGATTACGGATTGTAATCAAGTTGTAATCACTGGATTGTAATAAGATCGGACTTGTTGTTTGGTGGACGTAGCCCAGGGATTGGGTGAACCACGTTAAATCTTGGTGCCTTGTGTTCATTTCTATGTGTTCTATTATTTTCTGTTATTGGTTATATTTGCATGTAGTTTTTATTTCTGTCTATGGTTTATCCTAACAAGTGGTATCAGAGCAAGGTTGTCTTTCAGTTATCCTCTGCAAGAAAGTCTCACGGTTAAGTGGGAGTCTCACAGTTGAGTGGGAGAAATGGCAGATGAGGGTAAGTTGAGGGTTGACAAGTTTAATGGGCAGAACTTCCAGTTATGGAAGATGCAAATGGAAGACTATTTATATCAGAAGGATTTATGGAAGCCGTTGGAAGGAAAAGCCAAGAATCAGGGAACTATGTCAGAGGCTGAATGGGATCTTTTGGACAGAAAGGCACTTGGAAGCATTCGGTTATGCTTGGCACCATCGGTGGCATTTAATATTACAAAAGCAAAGACGACAGAAGATTTGATGAAAACCCTAGCGACACTGTATGAAAAGCCCTCCGCTTCAAATAAGGTATTTCTCATGAAGCGTTTATTTAATATGAAAATGGCAGAAGGTGGATCTGTTGCAGATCATTTAAATGACTTTAATACTATTACTAGTCAATTATCTTCTATGGGTATCAATTTTGATGAAGAAATTAGGGCTCTCTTGATTTTGTGTTCTTTGCCTGAAAGCTGGAATGGCTTGGTAATGGCGGTGAGTAATTCTGTTCCTAGATCTAGTACCCTAAAATATGATGATGTGATCGATGTTATTTTAAGTGAGGAAACTCGTAGAAAATCCTCAGGTGGATCTACATCAGGAAGTGCTTTAAATGCAAAAAGCAAGGGCAGAACGACTGAAAGAGTAAGTAACTCTGGAAATCGTGGGAAATCAAGAGGAAAGTCAAAGGGGAGGAGGTCTCAATCGAGAGGACCAAATGATTGCTGGTACTGTGGGAAACCAGGGCACAAAAAGAAAGATTGCTGGACTCGAAAGAAAAATGAAGGAGATAAATCAGATGGAGACAAAGAGGCAAATGTGGTAAGTAAAAAATCCGAAGAGGATGCTTTGCTTCTGTCTTTAGAGAGTGTTGATGATTCATGGGTTTTAGATTCTGGTGCTTCTTTTCATGCTACACCTCATAGAGGTTATTTCATTGATTATGTCCAAGGGGATTTTGGGCTTGTTTATTTGGGGGATAATGAACCCTGTCAGATTGTTGGAAAGGGAAAAATTAAGATTAAGTTGCAGAATGGGAATCATTAGCTACTACATGAGGTAAGACATGTTCCAAAGCTGAGTAGGAATTTAATTTCAGCAGGGCAACTCGATGATGAGGGTTGTGTAGTTACTTTTAATGATAAAAATTGGAAGGTTTCAAAAGGTTCCCTTGTAGTAGCAAAAGGTGTGAAAGTAGGCACCTTATATCTTTGTACAGGTCATATTGTTCCTTCTACTTTGATTGTTTCAGAGAAAAATGAATATTCAGGAACAATTACTGCAGTTGAGCAGGGAGAACAAATAGCTGTTGTAGATTCTGATACAACGTTGTGGCACAATAGACTTGGGCACATGAGTGAGAAAGGTATGAAAGTACTTCATTCAAGGAAAGTTTTACCAGGTCTAAAATGTGTGAATATGGATTTCTGTGAAAGTTGTGTGTATGGAAAACAAAAGAGAGTGAGTTTTGTAAAGACTGGGAAGGAAAACAAAAAGGAGAAATTAGAGCTTGTGCATACAGATGTATGGGGACCGGCTCAGGTATCTTCCCTTGGTGGCTCTCATTATTATGTTACATTTATTGATGATGCAACTAGAAAAGTATGGGTTTATTTCCTTAGACAGAAATCTGATGTATTTCAAACTTTTAAGAAATGGAAATGCTTGGTTGAAAATGAGAATGGTAAGAAATTAAAATGTCTCAGATCTGATAATGGTGGTGAGTATTGTAGTCACAAATTTGAAGATTATTGCTCCACTAATGGTATTCGTAGACAAAAAATTGTTCCAAGGACTCCACAGGAAAATGGAGTGGCTGAACGCATGAACAGGACTATAATGGAGCACGCAAGGAGCATGAGGTTGCATGCTGGGTTGCCCTTACACATGTGGGCGGAGGTTGTCAATACTGCAGTATATTTGATTAATAGAGGACCCTCTACCCCTTTGGGCTGTGGTATTCCAGAGGAAGCATGGACTGGTAAGAAGGTGAGTTATTCTTTTCTCAAGACCTTCGGTTGTGAAGCTTTTGCTCATATAGACTCTGAAAATAGAACCAAGCTAGAAGCTAAATCAAAGAAATGTGTCTTTGTTGGATATGGCATTAATGAATTTTGCTATAGGCTTTGGGATTTTGAAAATCATAAAATTATAAGAAGTCGGGATGTCATATTCAATGAAAAAGTGTTGTACAAAGATCTGTTGCAGCAACATGAGAAGAAAGAAGATGATTATGTAGTGTTGGATGATACTCCAAAAGCTGATGTTCCAGCCATTCCTCATGATGTGCAACAACTGCAACAACAAATACCACACACACCAGTGAATGTTAGACGGTCAACAAGGCCAATTAGACCTCCACAAAGGTTTTCTCCCTCTTTTTATTCTATTTTACTTACTGATGCTGGTGAACCTGAAAGTTATGATAAAGCTGTGCAGGTGGATACTAAGATTCAGTGGGTGTCTGCAATGAAAGATGAAATGGACTCTTTGCTGAAAAATAAGACATGGGATTTGTGCAAGTTGCCTGCAGGTAAAAAGGCTTTACAGAATAAATGGGTTTACAGGTTGAAAGAAGAGGAAGGAGGTAAGAAAAGATTTAAGGACAGGTTAGTTGTAAAAGGATTTGCACAGAAAAAGGGAATTGATTTTGATGAGATATTTTCTCCTGTTGTTAAAATGACTTCTATTCGTACTGTTTTAAGTCTCGTGGCTACTGAAGATTTGCATTTAGAGCAGATGGATGTTAAAATAGCCTTTCTTCATGGTGATTTGGATGAAGAAATATATATGGCTCAGCCACAGGGTTTTGAGGTCAAAGGTAAGGAGAACTTAGTGTGCAAATTGAAGAAAAGTTTATATGGCTTGAAGCAAGCACCTCGGCAATGGTATCTGAAATTTGATAGTTTTATGCATGAGCATGGATATAATAGGTGTCATTCAGATTACTGTGTTTATTTTAAGAGGTTGGATGATGATAGCTACATTATTTTATGTTTATATGTTGATGATATGCTTATAGCTGGGTCTAACATGGATCATATTAAGGGGCTGAAACGCCAATTAGCACATGCATTTGCTATGAAGGATTTGGGGGCAGCAAAACAAATCCTTGGTATGAAGATTTGCAGAGATAGGAAGAACAGAACATTGACGCTATCTCAAGCTGATTATGTTGAGAAGGTGTTGCAACGTTTCTCTATGGAGAATGCTAAAGCTGTCAGCACACCTTTACTTGGTCATTTGAAATTGACTAAGGAGATGTGTCCCAAGACACAAGAAGAGGAGGATAAGATGTCCAATGTACCCTATGCTTCAGCTGTAGGAGGTTTGATGTATGCTATGGTATGCACTAGGCCAGATATTGCACATGCAGTGGGAGTCGTTAGCAGGTATATGAGTCATCCAAGATTTGAGCATTGGAATGCTGTCAAGTGGATTCTCAGATATTTGAGAGGAACATCCAATAAGTGTTTACACTTTGGGGGCTCTACTACTTATTTATAGGGCTATGTTGACTCAGATTTGGCTGGGGATATTGATACCAGGCGGAGTACTATAGGTTATGTCTTTACTGTTGGTGGGGCAGCCGTGAGCTGGGTTTCTAGGCTACAGAAAATTAATGCTCTCTCCACTACAGAGGCAGAGTATGTTGCTGCTACAGAGGCAGCCAAAGAGATGATATGGCTTCAGTTCTTCTTGGAAGAATTGGGACATCCTCAGAAGGATAATTATTTTTTCACAGATAGTCAGAGTGCCATTCATCTTGCTAAGGATTCAGCTCTGCATTCTAAGACCAAACACATACAGTTGTGGTACCATTTCATTCGGTCAGTTTTGGAGGATGGACAGTTAAAGCTAGAGAAGATACATACCAATGAAAATCCAACAGATATGTTGACAAAGGTTGTAACAAGGGAGAAGCTGAACTCCTCTTCAGCTTCAGTTGGTCTTTTAGACTAAATGTGAATAAAAGAACATCAGAGTCCAGGGTGGTTTGATCCAGTGGGAGCCCCATGCGGTAGTTGTATTGCTACAGGATCAGTCTCCAAGTGGGAGATTGTTGTTTAGTGTGGAGCCTGATCAGTCCCCAAGTGGGAGATTGTTGTTTAGTGTGGAGCCTGATCAGTCCCCAAGTGGGAGATTGTTAGATTGTGGTGACTGATCAGGAAAGTATTGTACATACTTCATAAATAGTGGGGTTCGGGGCATCGCCTCAAAAAAATTTTTTTTAAGGAAGTAGCCGACATGGTAGCCAACATATTATGGCCGACATATGGCCGACATGTTATAACCCTAAAGCGATTTAATACTTGTATAAAAAGGGCTTAGGGTTGGGTATTTTTATGGGTGGTGATACGAAATTGGTTCTTGTGGCGGTATTGAGCTGTAAGGGATTACAGATTGTAATCAGGTTGTAATCACTGGATTGTAATAAGATCGGACTTGCTGTTTGGTGGACGTAGCCTAGGGATTGGGTGAACCACGTTAAATATTGGTGCCTTGTGTTCATTTCTGTGTGTTCTATTATTTTCTGTTATTGGTTATATTTGCATGTAGTTTTTATTTATGTCCGTGGTTTATCCTAACACAATGGCCTTTTGAGGTCAAGAAGCAAACAATCTAGTTAGGAGGAGTCCATCACAATCTCCAAGACCACCTACTCCACCCTCACCATTTGGTAGGCACCACGATTCATTGCTTGAAGAGAATGGTGTTTCAAATAGTGTGATGCCTACTCAAACCAAGGAACAACTAGAAGACAAAATTCTGGAGGATGAAGAAGAGGAGGATTTTATATATGTTCCAGATGAGTTGCTAATAGAGGGAACTCTCGAGAGGCCTAGGGAACCTATTATAGATATTTCCACCAAGGAAATAAAGGGAATTTACCCTAGAGATGTAAGAACACAAGTTTGTAGAGCTTTTGTTAGTGATGATGATTTTTTTTAAATAATAGCTTTTAAACAATTGTTATGGCAACACTAATAACTAGAGTTTCATCAAAAGATGGAGGAGAAGAAAGCACAAAGGCTTGAGGCTAATGATGATGACCTCATACACAAAATTGAGGGTGAAATGATGGTCAAATTTCAAGCCATTAGACTAGAAGAAGGGAGGAAATTTGTGAAAGAGTTAGGGGTTTTACTATTACAAAATTTGGGTCTACTTAATGTATTAGCCTTTGATTCAATTATGTGAAGTATGAGGTCACATAGACCTAACATCAAGAAGTCAGATAGCCCTATGAGAGGCATGTATTACAGTGAAGAGCTTGGCACCTTGGCTACTTTGTGTTTCTCTCCTACTAGCTCTAGAAAATAGATTGTTGATGAAGGTGTTGGTATTAGACGTAATATAGTTTTTCAAAGAGTAGGGGATGAAAAACTTTCAAAATCAACTGGTGATTTGAAGGAACATGTATCATATGTTGGAAAAGTAGCTCAAGATCGTGACAAGAATCATGAGGAGTTGCAAACAAAGTTCAAGCATGTTTTTAGTGCTTACGAAGCTTAGTCTAAGATGAGTGCAAACTTGCAAACTCAACTAGGCTTGTTGAATCAAAGGATAGTTGAGTCGGAAGAAAACCAATTGACAAGTATGAATGAGGGAGGATCTTCAAAGCAATGGAGTACAGTGCCAGGTACACTAGCAACTGATTTTGTGCACCTATAGAAAATCCCACCTAGTGTAAGTAAAGATATAGATGCCTTAATTAAGGAAGTGTTGGATTTGAGGATGAATGTTAAGAATGAAAAAAGTGATTTTGAATTCAACAAGGAAGTGATTGTTCAAATTGCATTAATACATTTATATGAGAAAATCAATAGTAAGATGTGCATAATTTAAGAGGTATGTTCATTGCTTTATTTGGCTATTAGCATATTTGAAGAGGATAGATTACTGGTTAAACCAACCTATCATAAGTGGGTAAACAAAATTGATAAGATAAAACAAATTGAACTATATGCAAGAGTGGATCCAAATGCTACCCTAAAAGTTCTACCCACTATTAAAACGGCTAAATCAGTTAAAAGCTTTTCAAATTTGCTAGAGAATATTAAAACCAAAATGATGGAGTTAAAGAATAATTTAGAAGGACACCAAGATACACTTGTGCCACCTATTTTGAATGAGGATAAGAGTGTAAAATAATTTGTAGATTGGAGAGCTAAGTCAATAAACAAGGTACATGAGCTGGCAAAGGAAATAGTACGAGCTATGAATTTGACACTTTTTAAGAGTACATTGCAAGGTTGGTAAACTCTTGGGTGTTTTACAAGAATTTTGAGAAGAAAGTTACCCAAGCAGGAGTTAAATATAATCTTGATAGATAGGTGGTAGATGGGATTCTTGAACACTCTTAGCCAAGTGATGATGATTATGAGGGATGGGTAGAGAAGTACATCCCTGTCAATGAATCAAACAATGAGGGCCCACCTAAACAACAATAGGCTCAATTAGCCTTTGATGATGACACAGAGTTACAAGGAAGAAGCATAGGGTCATTTGATCCCATAGATGTCACATTTGGCTTTCAAAAGGCTAACTACATGCTTTCTCAAAAACATTAGGTGTTTTATTGTAACCAAAATATTTTTTGTTCATTGGAAAAATATTAGGTATGTTCATTGTTTGGCTACTAGAAAATTTGAAGATGATAGATTACTAATTATATCAACCTATCAAAAGTGGGTAAATATAATTGAAAAAAGAAATTGAACTATGTGCAAGAGTGGATCCAAATGTTCCTCCAAATGCTCTACCCACTGTTAAAATTGTCAAATCACTTAACAACTTTTCAGTTTTTCGAGAGCATATTGAAACCAAAATGATGGAGTTAAAGAATAATTTAGGAGGACACCAAGATACACTTGTGCCACCTATTTGGAATGAGGACAAGAGTGTAAAACAATTTATAGATTAGAGAGTTGAGTCAAGAAATAAGGTGCATGAGTTGGCAAATTAAATAGCACGAGATATGAATATGCTACATTTTAAAGAGTATATTACAAAATTAGTAAATTCTTGGTTGTTTTATGAGAAATTTGAGAAGGAAGTTACTTAGGCAATAGTTAAATATAATCATTATAGACAACTGGTAGATCGAATTCTTGCATAGTCTTTGCCAAGTGATGATGAGTATGAAGAATGGGTAAAGAAGTACATCCTTGTTGATGAATCAAACAATGAGGGTCCACTTGAACAAAAATAAACTCATGGATATTTTCCTTTGATGATGACATGTGGTTAAAAGGAAGAAGTAGAGGCTCATATGACCCTAGAGATGTCACATCATGATTTGGAAAGGCTAACTGCACGCTTTCTCAAAACAAATTTGGTGTTTTGTTGTAACAAGAATATTTTTTGTCAAATGAACATGTGATAAGTGGATTCCCAAGACTTGGAGAATGGTCCAAATTTTGATTAGAAAATTTAATACTTTCATTTTCATTCGGTTCAATACTGTATGGCAATGTTTGGATTTGCTCATGAATTTAGAAAATATAGAGTTACAGTAATTTGAATACATTTTTGGGCACTCTAGGTCATATATCTAATAATATTTTACATGTATAATTTCAAGCAAATGAATACAATGAGGGGATTACTAGAGCTGCACATCTTGCATCTTGTCTATTTTTTGTGTTGTTCTTTGATGTAAATCAATTAGAAATATATCCCATTTCATGTTTTTCTATTAATCTAATGTATTATGTAAATGCTTGATGTGATATGAGAAAATCAAAGGATTTCATGAAGAGATTTTGATAAGCATGCCATGTTAAATGTGTATTAATCTCATTTACAAAGTAAAGGAGTAGATCTTGGGTGTAGTATTAATTAATGAGTTAGGCCCCAATGGGTAAAGACACTGATTATAGTATCACTTTGAGCATGTACTGAAGCTTACACAGTCATAAACCTTTAATCAAAATCTTTTACTTCATGTTGTATTGTGGATTTTAAAGAATTTGCCACACTTGGCTAGGAAACCATGCAATATCTAGATTATTAACTACCTTTCATTCTTTTGTTTTCTTAAGTTAGAAGAATTAAGGGCTATCATATGATTTATTTTCGGATTAAGAGTCATTATGTTTTTCTTTGCGTAAAAGGTGAGATTTATCCCAGGTACACCTACTTGAACCTTGCAGAGTTCAAAGAGGAGAAAGTTGAGTTGTCTTTGTTAGTTGGTCCTTAGGTCTGTCAATGTGAACTCATCACAACAATTAACTATCCCTTAGGTATATTTTGCATTCCATAAGGTAGTTCAAAACCCATCAAATTAGGAGCCAACATCTTGCTTATTTCTACTTCTATAATACTGATTAATCTCCATATAAAGAAAACTTTAATGATAGTGCTTTCACAATATCTTAATACATGGGAATCAAAGGATTACGACTCACTTCCTACTACTAGATAAATCAACAATTTTGATAAATAACTTCATATTTTTCTCTATAGATATGGTGTTTAAGACCCCACCTTAAATAGGGGAGATGACCCAATAGCCGCCTAGGCTAACTTTGGGCACCTAGAACTCCTAATCCATATTTCAAATGTGCCAATTTTTTCGGTGAATCTCCATAGATGAGTGAAGAGCTTAAAGCTAATCTTTCGTCTTTACCGCATTTACAGAGCTCTCTGTATAACTCATAGAGTGTGAGGTGGTCTAAAAATTCCATTTTAAACATTTGCCTAGAAACCATTATGTTCACCTCCCAATAGTCACTCACCAAAAGGGCTAAAATATGATCAACTATTAGTACATATGTGATCGACTATTAGCACATATGCTATCAATTTTTAGAACTTTTATGAATAATAATTAGAAAGATCATTAGAACATGATGAACTACTAGATCGTATCCCTATTATATGACTTTTTGTTTTCATAATATAACAAGTCTTAAGCTCTTACATAACCTCAACAACGGTGACCGATTCAACCATCAAAGCATCATATTCAGCTTCACTTATCTTTCAAAATAAAAAATGTATTTTAACAAAAGCATTGTACATTCATTCTAGAAATATCTAGAAGAGAAAACGTAAAAGCAACAAGGAGACATGAATCATGCCCGGAAATACTGGTAAAATGTCAACTTTAACAAACAAAAACCAGATGGAAATTAGATTTTTTTGTACTCCATATATATCTGGGGGAACAAAAGTGTATTATTGAGTGTATAAGAATCATGCAACATGTACCATTTGCTTTTTGTGGTCTGCCAATTTGTTTGCTTCTCCAAATTCATGAAAAAGAAAATGGACCGCTACAGTAATCTTATGGGGCCCTAGAAATTTGTTTAAGAGTGGTCCCCTTATATGCTAAGATAAGGTTTTAGATTTGAAAATGCCATGTATCTTATTCCATCATTTGCTTTCATTGTTATATCTTTGATGTGGGTCTACATTGTGCTTTTCCTCACCTTACGCACTCATCTAGTCATGTCTTCACCATCATATTTACATTGGGAATATCATGCACCGTCTTCATATTGAAGTACTTTTTTTTTTTTTTTTTAAAATTTTGTCATATGATTTTTTAAAGTTTTGAAATATGATGTCTTCCCTTTTAGGCATCATGTCTTTGTTTGTTGTACTCTTGAATGTCATATTAAAGATATATGTGAATTTAAGAATTATATTTTTTAAATGTTATTTCTAATCAATATATGCTTATTTTATTTCATTTCATATAGTTTTTTTTTCTATGTTACATTATTAAATGTTCACATATAGCTTATATTTAGTATTGTCTGCATAGTTTTCCCTCTTATTCAATTCTGTCCATTTTATAGTTACAATCAATTGAAAGTAGGCTATGTTGAAAATTCTAATAGTGACAAGTACTATAAAGACTTATCATGGAGCTAGGTAGATTTGTATCACATGACATGTCTTGTGCACCATGTGCATTGTCATCATATGATCACATCGCTACCACTTTCTTTATATACAAAATTTTCTAATTCTACTTATTTCTAAGATAAGTAAACTCTTAATTTATACATGATTTTAATTTACTAGACATAATCTAATCATTATATTATTCCTCTCTATTTTGAAGATGATCATAAATAGTACATAATAAACAATAAATGCACACAATTACATATTGGAGGGCCCATTGCTTTTTATGTGCTATCTTGCACGATTTTTGATGGACCTATATGTCCAATTTACATGTATGCTTATGAATGTAAGATACTAATGATCATTTTAAATTTTTCACTTGCAGCTCAAACTAGAAGAAAAATACACTAATTTGAAAATTATTGATAATTTAATTCATATCATTTCCACTTTAGTTCTATATCCATGTTAGGGGTATGTCTTGATACATACATATATACAAACATAAACATTGACAAATGCCACAATCTTATGTGAAGTTAGATTCACCCCCTAGGCTTTAGCCTATAAACACACACGCGCGCACACGCGCGCGCGCGCGCACACACAAACACACACACACAAAACTCTTTCCTTGTCATTATATATACATATTTGATAAGTTCACATATTTATTGCATTTATTATAATTACCCTCAAACTTGCCTTCATCTAGTTATTATCCATCTAGATTTGAATAATAGTTTAAAACTACACAAACTTAAGGTTAAAATATATTAGCATTCATTTATCACATTTCAAGTATCCTTTCTCATCCAAAGATATGTATGTGCACTCAATAGTTAAAAGTTCAAATTTTAGGTGCATTAAACAAATTTACAAAGCTATCATTGAAAGTTTTGAAGCTTTCCACAAATTTAGAGATCAAACTTTTAGATACGAAACAAAATATTTACCAGTCTTTACCAAAGATATCTATTTTATAATTAGAAAGGTAAATATATCCTTCTCCATTCACACATCCCTAAAATAGTTATTGTAGCTATATAATTTATCAAATTCACAATTTTTATTATTTAATTAAACTCCAACAATTGAATTGAATTGACATATCTAGATTATCCATTTATATGTACATAATAAATGCTTAACAATCACATTCAATTATAAAAAATCTTATTATTAATTTTTAACCTTTTCACCATTCATTTTGCACCAACTTTTTAAAGTTATACAAAAAATGAAAGTTTGAGCTCAATTAATTAAGAACAATTTGTGAAAGCAATAGTATGATCCTTATATATGCTAATAAAACAAGCTCAAAACCTTTGATGTACACTATAAAGGATGGTACTCTAAGATTGCACATAGTCAACTTTAATAGAATGAGTAATCCTAATCCTTTGATAACCAACATGCACATATTAGATAACAAGACTGAGTGCTCCTAAAACCTTAGATAGACCAGCATATGCATATTAGATACCAAGATTAATATATAAATCATACGTATATCCTCTAGCAAAAATTTTACAAATATTATAAATTTTTAGTTCAATTGATTAAACATAATTCATACATATATTCATTAACTATACCAAACACGTAAGATCAAAATTTTGAACTTATATACTTTACAACATTACAACTTTGATAAAAACATGTGCCCAAAATATATAAACATAGTCTCAAACTAATTGATTCTTGACATAAAATCTTCCATCTAAAAAATTCAAATACTAATAATGTTGAATTTAAAACTTGAGTTCCACAGGGTGGCAAACTACCTATGAGTAGATTTCAAACAAAAGCATTGTACATTCCTTCTAGAAATGTTGAAAGAGAAAACAACAAACCGTCCAAAGCCTGCATGAAAATTCTGCTAAAATGTCTTGCTTTAACAAACACAAACTTATGGCTTCTCTCCATCATTTCAACACATTAAAAGCCAAATGAAACTAACTGCAATTTTTAATTTTATTTCTTGTCTTAAGATGATAAAAGACCAGAGAATACATACACAGATTGAGTGAGCATGGGCTAATGCTGAACTGTTTCCAGCTTGAACTACAGCCAAAATTTTAGCCGTTTGAATGAAAACAAAGAGAAAAACAAAGAGAGGAAGAATTATTGAGATGATAAGAATTATGGGGTGCATACTATTTGTTCTTTTGCTCTTTGTTCACTACTATAAATCCAATCCATCCTTTTGTAATTCTTTTATATAACCAATAAAAGATAGGCCAAAATACATTAGTATTATGGGTCCCTTGTATAATTCATCATATTGTATTTTTGAAGGTTCTTGGGTCACATGTTTGAACTTTTCTTTAGCATTTTACATAAAATTTGAATGCTTGTAAAGTCATGGGAGAGGAGTGTGAAGTTAAAATATTTTTGGCCGAAAGTTATGGATTGAAAGCTATTCATTCGATTAATTTGTATGGAGAAATGATGTCATGTTGGAAGTATATAATCTATCAAAATCTTATAGAGATATGGTCTCTATTCATTCTGTCAAAGTCATATGAGACATGATCTGAGTGGTGTCTCATATCTCTCAATGTTGAGATCTTACATTCAACAAGATTTGATTTCTAGTGAACTTCATTAAAATTTTGTTCTTTCACCAAAAAAATACTATGAATATTTATTGAAATATTATATTGAAATTTTTACTATTTTGTGTGATTATTATGAATATTCATTAAAGTATTGTATTGAATTTTTTACCATTCTTTGTGAATATCTTGATAGGTTCTTTTGTCCATGTGTCAACTTTTAGTTTTCTACTCATTTATTTTCATATAGGTTTAATTGCTCAATTTCATATAGTTAAGGAAAATTCTAATAATTGTTTTTGAGTATTAGTGAATACCCTCTTACAATGATATATTAGTCAAATATCTTTTAAAGTGAGAAATGTAAGTTCTACCTTAAATACCAAATACAACTAATGAGTGTGATGGCGTGTTCTTTGGTTTTCCCATCAACTAAGGATGAAATCCTTTAAAGGTAGACTAAATAAGAGTTGAGACTAGAATCTTGCCTTACGAAAACTAGATACATAACTTCTCAAACCTCCACACTCTTCCCCTCCCTTGTCCCCACACAAGAACACTGCAATAGATAAATAAATAAATCCATACAATATAAATTATACTACAACCACTTTAGTGGAGAAAAAATATCTATAGTGGTGCACTAAAAATGTCCCATCAATGCAAATCGCCAAAAAGATGCCTCTAAATTTCAAAGAACAATCGCCCATGTGGTGCAACATAAATGCACTATTAGTAATGACTTAATGTACACCTATTGGTTTTATCACTTTTTGAGACTATTTTGGACACCTTCATAAAAAAGAACATTATTTGGCCCATCATATTTGACCACGTGGATATGGACTTTTGTTTTTAAATAGTGGACTGGACCAATAGGGGAAGCACACTAGTAACTAATAAGGAGTCCAATGACCACTATGTTTTTGGTATTTCGACTCCCAATAACTGTTCACTTTTTGTCTACATAATTCATCTCATGTGTAATTATAACTGCCCACTTTATGTACTAGTGGTTTTTAGATTTTTTTAATTCATGACTGACCCATTTGTACACCATTGCTAGATATTTATGTGTAACTATTGGGACATTTGTCTACAAGTATTGGTGATATTTGATTGAGTGGGTATTGGTAAACCAGGGGTCCATTTCTAGGTGACAATTTGAAATGACCACTTATTGACCATTTGGTGTTTGATTCTATCCATAGATTTGTTATTAGTCATAAGATTGTGTTCCTTAAATTAAGTAGTTAAATCACATAGCTAGACAACAACAACAAAAGTTGAAATATGAAATACTATTTATGATCTACGTGTGCACGAATTTAGGGTGTGCGGATATTGAGTCTCTTCTCCTCAAAGTTTGAGAGTAATTTGAAATATTCATATAGAATTTTGACAAGCTTAAAGCTAAAATGAACATGTATTGGGCGATACCTAAATCAAAATGTGAAATTCATCAAAAGACTTTTGATCTACTATTAGAATTGAACAATTCTAAATAAACTCATTATTATAGATGAGGTCAAAATTGTATCCTAAATATTAATCGTAAAATAGTCTAGAAAATATGTCAACTTAGGCTTGATGCTCCCATGTCTAGATTGTTAAGACCACTACTCGAACTGATAAGGCATAACCGCATCTATAAACCACTTGATGTAGATATGGACTTATCAAATTATAAATAATATCAATTTTGACACAAAATAAGAATATCTCTAACCTTTTCTCTTACCAGTCTACTTCGAACACGGTCCATTATATATTTCAATTCTCATGGGTATTTAAGTTAAAAGCTATGGATGTGGGGACTGGTTCAAACAAACATTTATTATCAACTCGCCAAGTTAGCGTCAGGTTTTTTCTCTTTTAATGTTAGCATGATTTTATTGAACAATGTCATTTGACAAACTCGTCTTCATAATGCAGACCATATTTCAGTTGTAGTGTTTCTTTCACATGATATTTCAACAAAAGAAATTTTTGCAAGCCAAAGAAAAATGAAAGCTCAAGAAAGTTCTTTCCTTAACCTCGTTAATTTTTTTTTTCTACTGGACAAAGCACACCCTAGAAAATATAGAGGGTGTAAAATCTAAATCTAATTTAAATTTTATCAATATTAAGGAGAAATTGAATGCATAATAAACTATCAATAGCACTCTAACAATACGCAATGGTTAGGCTTATAGAAAGATAGATATCAGATTTTAAAAGAAAAAATAAGTCAAAACCTGCAACAAGTTATTTTCAATTTATTCATAGTTGTTTGAACAATGCCAAGGATAAAAATTTCTTTGTATTACTCATAAGAATAAATTTTATTACAGGTAATAGAGATATGATGTTTTTCAACTAAGAATAAATAAGTTAGTAATTCAAAAATCCCACATGAGAAAATGTGATGCAAAAAATCTAGTAAAGTTATACAAGTTTTCAAAAGTTAGTGATATCTATATGTTCTACTAGTTTTATCTTGGATCAAGTTACATACATCTATTGATATTGAGGTCCTTCATAAACATGTTTTATATTAACTCTGAAGAAAGGCAATCAGATGTACTTGAAGATCTCAAGCTTTAAGGTGTACAAATATAACAATATGATGCTTGAAATTTCTTATGGATGTACTATGTGGAGATTTTTTACATTAATAGTTTGGATCACATTGTTGGTCCCCAAATCAAAAAATTGGATATCCTATGAGATTTCTGACCCCTTAATGGGATTTTCAAATTGATCTATCCTTGACTAAAGGGAGTGATAGATCATGATCCTCCTCCCCTATACTTCAAGTTCTATAGAAATTAGTTGGGTGGGTCTATACCTTGATCTTAATCTATTGGTTGGAGGTATTTTATAACAAATGACAATATGTAGAGCTTACAAACTTACTTCCCTCAAGTGGTAAATTACTTTCTTGAGTAGTAAATTAGATCTTGTTATAAAGAAAATAAATTTGTTGATTTCTTTCTATATGAAATTTATTTTAAATAAATATGAAAATGAGCTAGATAACCAAATTGCCCAGTAGACTTCATTAGAATCACTCTTTAATAGATTAGTGCCTGATATATATCAAAATCGCAACTATTTGTTAGAGGTACTATATATTTACAACTTTTTAAGGCAATATAATACCTATGAAAGTGAAAATGGAAGTAATCCACTCTATACACAAATGAAGGGGGAAGGCCAAGATCCACCCATTTAGATTAGATTAGATTGATACAAGGGAAAGTATGAAAAACCTAATTCAAAAAAGGAATGAACAACTTGGGTTTAATTCCTTCTTTCCTCTACCTTAAGAGGGTTTAAGAAAGAAGATAGATGATATAGAGATGAGATATAAAGATGTGACAATATGATAAATTATATAGAAATGAAAGAGAGGAAGATTAGATACCTTGTGAAATAAAAACCTGAAAATGTATTGTCAAACGATATCAAAAATTGCTATAATATGTGATCTAGGTTGAAAATTGTGAGATAGAGAAAACCTAAAGATCATTAGATGATCTGTTACGAGTGAACTAGATGATCAGGGGCTCGGTCACTATTGATGCATCAGGGGCGACCCGATTGGCCTTGATAGAATGTATGTGATATTGATTTTGATTTAATAGTTTCAAAAAGAGTTGAAAAGGGTATCCAAATCTATAACCTATTTTCCAAATCCAAAAGTAAAAACCTGCAAAATAAAAGATTTGTTTGTTTGTTGTTGGGGGAAGGCAAGGTGGTTTGCCTCAATCAAGCCCCAGTTTATGAATTAACCTTGAATTGATATAATGCTAGAAAGTAGTAATGATAAATCTAACATGAAGCAATGTAAATCTATGAATATGCTCTTGAATTTTGAATATAATCAAGTGTGTAGATGTAATAGCTTTGACATTACTTCAAAATCCTAGAAAGGACATCAAAGTGAAACCAAAACCTTCACGAATGTATGTGTTTGAAATTCATCTTATAGATGAATGTAGGTTTTGAGATGATGAATGTTGAAGATGCAATGTATGATGGGAGATCTTGAATGTTGAAAATGCAATAGAAGATCTAGTATAAACTTAGTTTGAATAGCTTGAATGCGTGAATCCTTACTCTTCAATAGAAGGATAGCTTGAATGCATTGAATGCTTGAAGAATGATTGGGAACTTGAGTGCTTTCACTTGAGAGATGATATTGTGGATGCATGATATGAGAAAATGAGGAAATAGAAGGGTTTATATAGAGCTTAAAATTTACTAACTCTTGCAAGCCAACTTGCCTAGGAATTAACACCCTAAAGGTATCCAAATATGAGACCCAAAAATAGGGCCCAATTAGGGGCGCACTTTGACCTTGCTTGGCCCATTAGGGGTACACTATGCCCTTGACAACCATTGGCAATAACCTCTAAGATCCCTTTGATATCCAAATAGGTTCTGAATTATAGAAGTCGGTCACAATGTCCAAGAGATAGTCATTTTGGTGTGGAGAGAAAATTCCAAGTGGTTAGATGAAGGTATGGGAGTACGTAGGATGATATATCCTACCTTGAGCTTAACACCGTGAAAATAAGAGCTTTAAAGAGGATCTATTAGGTTTTACTCTAATTCAACCTAGTAGAAAGGACAAAAAATAGAAGAAAGGAGGAAGGATGCAAATGAATGATGACCTTACATTAAATGGGTGCTAAATCATCATTAAATTGAGTTGTTCCTAATTTAAGGTGCTATATTTAGCCCCCACTTTATTGAGAGTGTGGGTCAACCCACACTTGCGATATAATAGAGAGAAGAAAAATCTCACAAATTACAATGAGGTAGAGCCTCACTTAGTCAAGGAACATAAGCCCCTAGGACTAAGGGTCCTAAATCCACATCCATGCATGAGGGTGAAAAGATAAGCAGAAAAAAAAATAACACAAAGACAAAGATATGAAAAAGGGTTTAGTACTAAAAATAAACCCAAATCAACCTGTGAAAGAGACCTCAACTGAAGGAACGTCTTACCCACTAATATCATATTTGGAAAACCATTAAAAGAGCACAATTAATTACACAAGAACTGCAAGAGCAACATTGTTAATAAATATAGCTTCTAGATCTATCTTTGCTCGCATGAAAGCAAAAAAGAGAGAAAGGAAAGAAAAAGTGATTACCTCACCTAGTATAGTGCCTACCCTACTATGAATCACCAAGAGAGCTATTGAAAAAGATGTCATTGAATGGTCTAACGGGATGGCAACCCACTAGTCAACACACTAAAGTTTCATCCATAGATCAACTTCCTTCGCATCACCATGGCATGGTCCTATAAAAATGTGTTACTTGTGTGTGGGACTTAGCATGTTGTGCTTGAATATGTCACTTATATTGGGACTTAGCAAGTTGTTATGCATTATCCACATATAAGATTTAGGATTTTTGTATTTAGATGTGTTACCCATAAATGAGATTTAGCAATTTTATCTATGTTGGCCATTGTGAGATTTAGCATATGTGTTTGTGTGTGCAAATGAGAAAGGGATGAAGCAACAATGCATAAATTTGAGAATAACTTAGAAAGCATACCCAACATATAGGGCTAAATTACTCTAATCTATACCCAGAATCCATATTTTCTACCCCTTGAGAGCAAAACTTATATACAATGAGAGCATATATATGCCGCCTTCTTTTCATGTCTATATACTAGACATGACAAGGAAGAGAAAGTGGATACCTAGTTCAGGAAATAAGGAGATATCCTAAAGCAAAAATGTGGATTGCATTCGTAGAGAAGATCCTTAACTCTTACAATGTAAGAAGAAAGATTTTTTTTGAAAAGGATATATCACTTATGGAAAGAGGATCCTTAAAAGGGAGAAATATTAATGACAAGATGCCCACCTAAGAGGAGTGCTTGATTAAGATAACATCTCCAAGAAGAGAAAAGGGAAGGATAACAAGAATGCACCTATTCAATGCCCCTATGTATATTGGTGAAATAGAGATCCTTGTATAAAAGATGATAGTCTCCAAGAAGGAAAAGTGTATATAATGAACATATATTTACTTGATAAAGAAAAGGTGATGACCTAGGACATAGACTTCTTGCAAATGAGAGAATTCATAGTCAAGACACAATTCTTCATAAGGAAAGATCAATGTTACATAATACAAAAACTTTATATAGGCGTAAGAGAAATTCAATCCTCAAGAAAAGAGATAAATAATATACAAAACTTCTTACCCCCAAGAGTGATACAAGAAAAGAAAATCTATGGTTGATTATATAACAAGGTCTTAAGGAATATAAGGATGAGCCATAAGAAAAAATTGATAGTCATGCACAAAATGTTAACACCCAATATCCCACAAGAGATATAATGTACAAACATCTAGAAGAGTAAAGATAACATCAGAAGGTAATCAATTCTAAACAGTGTAAAACAATATCGTAGATGAAATGAATCTATAGAGGATCATCATATGAGAAGCACATGGTTATGCATGTAGCAAAATAATACATACCTATAGATGAGCATTTTCCATAAATAAACACCAATTTATGGGGAAATAAAGAGAAGAAGAGATGCCATTATAACATCTAAAGAAAATCTTATAAACATAAGAAACATAGGGAAGAAGGGAATCAACACCCATGTAATGAAAAGAGATGTAACAAATAGAGATAAGACATGTTATAAGGAAATACTTGTAAGAACACTAAATTGCAAGAAGACAAGAAGACAATAGAATATCAGTCCAAATAAATAAAGAATAATAATGTTTGTCTCCCACATAAGATCTATGTAAAATAGCTATGTATGGAAGGAAGAGGAGTTTTGTAGAAGAAAAGAGAAGAAGGAATCCTTTCCCCCAGTGAAAAGGAACAAGAAAAGGAGACCTATTAGAAGATTTTGAATGCACATTATATAAGATAATTGGAAATCCACTCCAATAGGTGAGAATAAAGACTAAATGAAGTTATGAAGAAATTGTAAAACCTCATGTGTATAGGGAATAATGCCTAGACACGCCCTTTCCTTAACATTCAAATGAAACTGAATACAATTAGAAATCATGTGAGAATCATCGTAGTGAAAAGGACATGAATACTTAAAAAGAGAGTCTTAAAAAATTGGTTTTAGAAACAACTACTTGAATATACATTGTCAAAGCCAAATCTTTATGAGTATCTAGATAGTCAAGATTAGGAGTAGGTAAGAGAAGATGAAGAGGAGGCCTAGGATATTCTTGCACAATGTTAGAAGGAGAATACCCAATACCATGTTTGTCTACCTTAGGAGATATATGAATATGATTTTTAATACCATGTTCATTAATACCAAGTGTTAAGCCATTGTAATCTTCTTTAATAATCATGTAATAACCTTTAGTATAATTATTCATCAAATCCTCAATAGGAGGATATTTTTCACTAGAATCACGAGCAAAGGTAATTTAAGGAATTAAAAGGGAGGCGAAGTAAAAGGAAAATTATGTTTCCCCTTATTACAAGTAGGGGGAGGAGAAGGTTCATCAAAGAATATGGTAACATCCTCATCAAGAGATAAGGTTTGAGCTTGAACATATATTTGAGAAGTGCTAGGAGATGAATAAGGGGAAGGAAGATTAGGATGGTTATGCAAAGGATGGGGAGAAAAATCAACTAAATCCCTCACATAATCCAAATAAGAAATAAGCCAACACATAAAGATATAATCATAAACTTGAAAGATGGAAAAGATGTATTCATTAACCTCATAATAGCATAAGAAAGAGGAACATAAAGAGCCATAAACACTATGAAATGCATAAAACTCACATAAACGTCATAATTTCTATAAAGAGATGTAAGAAAGAGACTATTGAGAAAGATAGCCATACACCAATAGATCATCATGATATAAGATGCAAGTTAGTTGCAATAAGAAAGAGAGAGGTCTAACTCCAAAAGCAAGGAAGGGCATCAAGTTCGCCAATAATAGTGAACACCAAAAAAAAAATCTTACTCCAATTGAAAAGACACAAGTTGGCTTCACCAAAAATGTGAACACTAAACAAAATGAATTCGAGTCCAATAAAAAGAACACAAGTCAACTTCACCAATAATGTGAAGGTGGAAAATGGAAGTGGTCCACCCTATAAGGACCATTCAATCCTTAAAATAAAATATAAATCAATTAGAAAGATAACCCATCTTATTAGCACAATTTACTAGTCATTATATATATATATATATACTATATTTTCTCAAGATATTTTCATCCTCATATTGTCCATATAGGACTTAGTATTAATTAGCCAATCTGAGCTCTTCTGTCATGGGCCAACTAGTCAGTCTATCAGGCTAATGTTCTATCTCACCAAGATAGGTACTTAAACATTTTAAGCAGCCATCTTTGGTAATATCTCTACTCATATGGGGTAGGTTAACAAGTAAGTGACCACAATTCTGTACCTCCATCCATCTAGGATGGGAACTCGATGAACACATAAGTGGCCTTCTCAGGTCATACCTCTACCTCTACAGGGTAGGTTTACAATAACAAGTAAGTGACTTGGAATTTGTCCCTCCATCTTATCGAGATGGGTTATTATAGAGGATAGAAATAGACATTGCTCTAATCAAAGTCTTTCACCCTTCGGGACCAATCTAGGTTCGGGTGGCTTGTAAGAAATTACACAGTCTGCCTAGGGTTGAGCCAAGGTTCTTTGCAAGGTTCATCATTACCAATAGATCCACACTTTTCCTTGGATTTTGGGCCTTTAGCCAGGTGTAAGACCACAGAGAGAATTACTAAGTCCTATACCCCCCTTGGGTTTCAGGCATCTGGCCAAGTATAGGTACCTTCTTGAGGATCTTTATTTTTTTATTTTATTTTATTTATTTTATAATCACAATACATATGTCCAAAGTATATGTGCTCAAGAGGTATTCTTCACCTTCCATGTTGCCTACATACCCGTATCCATAGGATCAAGATATCAATGGAATGCACACTCACTACCGATATGTAGTTCTGTTTGTACTAAGTTTGATGTAACTACTATGGAGATGACCCTTTTGGGATTTTCTTTGTTTTCGAGTAGTTCTTCACCGTCATACACCCACTAAGGCGAATTAGGTGGCAATCCTAAACATCCACTGTATTATGCACAGAAACAACTTTTAGAGTTTTAATTTGTCCATGTATAATATTTACCTATGCGTATGTACCCTAGTCTCTCACTTGGTTATTTTTTGTGTGTCTTCCTAATTAGGGTAGCTAGTTAGTTGCCACACATAATATGTCCTCTTAGATTATTGGTGAGCTAGTATGATTATGATAGAAGGGGGTTCACCACTTTATATGAGTAAATAATCTAATAAACTTATTTTTGGAGACCAATGCAATTTTAAAACAACATATACTTACATCTAGTATAAGAACTACCCAACAACTATAATATATAATGTTGAAGATAATGTACTGTGCCTATGTTGCAATAGGTTCTGAGTTTTTTTTTCACATAAGGATAATATTTATCTATTTAGTATTACATTTATTTAATAGCTAAACTTTTTTTTTTTTTTTTTTCGGGCCATTGGACCACACAAAAAACCAAAGAAGTTACCATAGCTAATTGCACTGGATAATCGTGGGTATGGAGGCATTCCATATTATGAAGAGATAACACACAATACTAAATATATATTTGTTCATAGCCTTTCTATTTAAGATTCACAGCTGACTATTAATTCTATTTGCAAAAATAAATTTTACTGCAAACTATTATGCTATTTGTAGTGATAACTGAGAGAGATTTTCTAGATTTACTTTTAAAATTTACTACAACAAACATGTTAACTCCCATTCTGTATCAATCCTTCCTCAAGGGCAATGGTTGTAGGGTGTTTCTAGCAAGCTAGTTCAAGACAAATATAGATATATAAGTTCATAAAACTTGTGATATAATTTCCAAGAATTCATTTGTAATATTGAGAGATTCTGTTAAACAACTGATAGTCGTTCATTAGCCCTTCCTGAGAGTAGAATGCTATGATTTTCTAATTATTTAAAACTTATGGTTGGAACAACAATAATGAGAGCAACACATACTTGGCCAACCAATTCACTTCCCCATTTCTATAGAAATAAAGAAGAGAGAATGTAGAACAGTATCAAAATTACTTTTAGACTTATGTCTAGACTAAACTGGGATTATTTCTAGAACTTTACATAGATTAAAAATAAATAAATAAATAAATAGCTTAGATTTAACAGATATGGAAAACAAAAATACTTTTCCATAATTTTTTTAATTTTATAACATGATCATAATATAACCCAAGTGTGTAATAGGAATGGTGTAGACATGGTAGGCTAATCAAAATAACTCTACCACCAAGATATATTCGACTATAACACTACAATAAGAGAGAAAAAATGTGTTTTCTTTAACATCTACTAGCTGTAAATCTAAAATAACCACTTGTATCTTTCAATCCTAGTAATTTTTATTATTATCTTATGCAACAACCTCTATACACAATTGAGATGAAACTACAAGGAATGTTTCCTAAAATAAATTTTCACCATACCTGGTTTGGCTGAGAAATTGAGGTGAGAAGAATAGCAAGGAATCTGTTACTGTGATGCCAAGCTGTTGCCTTTGAAATAATTGTGTTCTTCTTCTTGTTGCTACTTTTGTATGTATCTGTGATTCCTCCTGCAAGAGTCAATGGAGCACAACACTAAGTAAGGTTTAGTCTTCCCCCATTTATGAGATTCCTTGCAAGTATCCCCCCATAACCTGTCAAGAGGGTGCACTCTTCTCCTTTTATTCCTAGTTCTTTTTGTCAACAAAAACCCTAGGGCGAACTCTCTTCTCATTAATGTTGCACTCCTTTGGATCAGTCCAATTTTGATTTACTTATTCCCCAAGCTTTCCACATTTGGTACTAAATGAGAGACCATCCTTGCTCCAGCCATGTTGTCTCCCATTCTCTCCTATTTTGACACATCTTCATTCCCAAGATTGTCGTTTCCTGTGCTTGCCTCTTAAAATGGAATATTTTCACATTCCTGTGAGGTTGTAGAATAGATTTAGCCAAATAGTATTGTTTATACTTTTAAATTTATATGAATAAGAAGCAAAAAAATTATTTATTAAAATTCCTTGCCTAACATTAATCAATGCATCACATTTATTTATTTAAAGATTTTTGGACTCAATTTTTATTACCTTCGACCTTTATTTGATGGGCTCAAAAATTATATTTAATAATTAGTTAAATACTTAGTTTTAAAATTTTGAAATTATTTATTTGTAAATGTTTTTTATTTTTTAGTTGTTTGAATTCAACTTCTAAGAAATTTTCTTGGTTAATACTTTAGTATATAAAAGAAATTAATAATTACTTGCTTAGGAAAAAAAATCACTTTATTTAAACATCTAAAATAAAAAATTTCTAAATTTACTAATAAATAAATAAATAAAAATAACTTCCAAATTTAAAAATCAATTTCATTAAATAATCAAAAAAATATTCCAACCAATTACCTTCTTCAAGATCCAATTAAACATTCATTTAAATAATTGCAAATATTTAATTAAATTAGCTCTAAAGAAACATATTAAATATTTATGAGAAATTTTAAGTAATTTATCTCTAAAGAAAGCACATTAAATATTTAAAATAAAACTTGATAAATAAAACCCAAGGGATTAAATTTTAAATAAAACTTGATAATAAGGTCACATCATACTTTAACAAATTATTTATTGGAATTGCAACAAATGAGCAGTATAGGGGTCATGACACACCCTATGCAAAAATGAAGGAACAAGTTCCACCCCTTTTGATTAGATTAGATTGATACAAGGGACAATATCAATGCAAAACCTAATTCAAAAAAGGAATGAATAACTTGGGTTTAATTCTCTCTCACCTCCACCTTAGGAGGGTTTAAAGAAAGAGCATTGGTGATATAGAGCTGGAATATAAAGATGTGACAATATGATAAAGTATATAGAAATGAAAGAGGGGAAGATGAGATATGTTGTGAAATACAAACCTAAAAAATGTGTTGTCAAATGATATCACAAACTACCATAATCCAAAATCTAGGCCAAAAACTGTGAGACAGACAAAACTCAAAATTATTCGATGATTTGTCAGGGGCGAACTGGATGATCAAGGATGGCCTTATATCTCACTTTTATGGTCTAATTGTGAGGGTCTAGGTGGTGATGGACTTTCTTTTGTGTGTATTCTTAGAGATCTAGGTGACATGTTGTTTCCACCACTGCCACCACCAGGGTGACTCTCGAAAGGATTCTTGTAGTAACCATAGGCATGTCTATTCTCAAAATTATGTGCATGAGCGTTAGTTTTGGCTTGATGATAAGACCTTTCTCTAGTAGTCATGCATGTAGCCTCTTCTAGTCTTTCTTTTTCTAAGCACACTTATTCTTCCTTTTGTGAAATGAGTTGTTCTAGGTGGTGGTTCCTCTATTTAGGATGCATGGTAAGTGAAACATTGCCTTTGACCCTAAGAGTATCAAAGGGGATATCGAAAGGGTTCTCAAAGCTATAATGTGGATTGTGCCAAGCGTTAGGTTCTTCTAGCTTATTAGAGATAGGTTCTCCTTCACAAGGTTGTCTATGAGGATTCCTAGTTGGAGTTGTCAATTATTCAAAGGTGAATGAAGGATGACTCCCTTGACCAACTTGGAGCCTAGTTGCAACCGACATAAAAGGATATGTATTCATCTGATGATATTAGATAAAGTCTCTTTGGATTTAGATTTTTTATGGTCAAAATGATCACTTGTCAAAGATAAAATAAGTGTCTTGTCGTGTCGAGAGTGATCAAGAGATTACAACACTAATGGCTCGAGCCAAGAAGTAGAGCAAGAAGATCGATATAAAATAGCTAGAATAGCAAGTTAACCAAAATTTGACAAGTGATATTTAGTGACATTTTATCTCATACTCAACAAACTAGATCCATCCTTTCAACTTAGAACAACACCAAACATGAAGATTTTGAACCAAGCTCGAGTAGGATGAAGCGTCGACACCCCTAAATCAGCTATGATGTAATCCTAACTCAATTTTACAAGAAATAGAGGGTGGGAGACACTTCTTAGTAAGACAAGCAATATGGGATCAACAATAATTATCATATGATAAGCTTTTCTATAGTCAAGCGACACTTTTGGTTCATGCAACAGTTTTCATAAAGTAGTACGATAGACCTTATGAGTAGAGTCTAATATAGTTTTCATCTATCATGCGATACTTTTTTAGGTGTGAAGTATTGCATGATATTTCTTAGGAGGTCATGTGATAAAGGGCTAGTGAGCTGTGTAAAATGCAACTTAAAACTTAAAAGACCCATGTTTCAGTTTGATTTCTTGAATGTCTCATACCAGAATGTAGTATTGATAGTACATAACTTCAGTTTGCAACATAAAACACCATGGTTTGAAAATAGTAAGGGAAATCAACATGTCTCAAATAGATGAACAAGGGACAAAGAAACCTTTCCAACACAAGCAATTGGGATATCAAAAGAAAAATTCTACAAATGCTAACGCTATGTTTGATTTTTGAGAATGGTTACACAAGTCTTTTCACATTTGAAGACACATTCCAAGTAGAACTACCTAAGGTCATGATTCATTACTGAACACCTTGGGCCACACTAAGTGCCCCTTCATGTCACACAAAGTGATTTCCCATGATAGATATTGGATTTTTCATGGAGGTGTCATTGGCACAACCAAGGCAACACAAATAGTGAGTGTAAAATCTTGGGGTGATCCAGGTAGTCCACTAGGATCGATCCTTGCACCAAGATGTTGAGCAAAGAAATAAGGTAGCTTCTATCCTTATGGTGTTTGGAAAGGGTCTTGTTCGCAACACTCCTCTTGCACCTATGAAAAGGATACCCTACCTTGTGGTAGGTAATGAACCTCATGGCCACAATAGTACCTTAAGCATTCTTGCTTAGTATTTTCCTCATGGTCCCAATCCCACAAGTACTTATACTAAGTGAAGACAAGTGTTATGCCCCCTAAGGCTTTGGCCTTTCTCAAGGGGTTTGTGATAATAGTGGGTCAGGTTAGCTAGGTTTTACTCGTTCCCACTTTGGGTCGATCCTATTGGTATCTTTCCACCAATAGTAGACCCTCTAAAGATAATATCTCTCTAGGGGGATAACAACAAAATGGATCCACTCTTAGAGGTCAAGGTTTCTGATTCACCTCAAGGGTGAAGAGCATAATCTCCTATTCCAAATGCTTCCCCAAGCACACCAAGAAAGTTAATTAAAACCGCTAAAAAGCAGAGTATACCACTCACTTTTGAGATCTAAGAGTGGGTCAAGATTTCTGATTCACCTCAAGGGTGAAGAGCATACTTTCCTACCACCAAAAGACCCTACTTGTAAGTTTTATGTTCCTACAAAAATGAAAAACTAGTATATGTCCACACACGAAATGAAATAATCAACAAGTACACTTGATTATTTGTTTGTGCTTTTTTAGGTAGCCCTACAAACTAGAGTTAGTAGCCTTTTAACATAAGGTCTTTGATATGCAATATTTTATAGCAATTTGCAAGTAGTTTTAGAGAAACCCTACAAAACAAATGTGTTAGTCCATCAAAGGGTTAGTCCAAAATTAAAATAAAACCTACAAAAGACTTATATTAGATAGTAAATGAACCTAAGAAATCCAAAAACAAAATGCTAGAGACTCAAAATTTGATCAAATAATCCAAACAATAGTTAGTTCCAGATAGGGTGGTTTTTTTTTCCCGATAGAGTATCGTACGATACTTTTTAGTATATAGAGGTGATACTTTTCCTTTGTATAATACACTTCACAATGCCCATGTGATAGAATTTACACTATTGGTGCGATGATTTTTTTAATAGTCACACAATAATGGAAAATATCGTACGATATTGATAAAGTCTCGCATAGTAATTTTGTTTGTAGAGAAAAAAAGTATAGAAATAGAAAGCAAAAATGCATATGGAGAGGCAAAACCAAGACGTATATGAAGAAAGTGCACTTCTCTAAACCATTCTATCCAAGGTATTCCATGAGTTGGGCTCTTGAATTGCATCTTGGAGCTACCTAGTCATGGAGTGCAAAAGGCATATAATACAAGAAATAAAATAGCTCTCAGTTGAGCCTTAAGAATGCAACCCTTGCTAGTAAACCATGAAATGAGAGATTCTTTAGAAAAGAGCAAGAATGCTAGTGTCAAAGAATTCTCAAGTATGCAATGCAAAAATGACAATAAGCTAGAATGAAATGCACAATGCAACTATGCTAATAACATGAAAGTATTATTAAGCCATCCTAATTAAACTAGGTGAACTATGCTATAACAAAGAAACTAGATTAATGCAAATGAGACTAAACTAGAATGAGGATGCAAGAATGAGACAAGAAGATAGAAGTTCTCCACAAAATGCTCCAAAGAAACCTAGAAGTAAACTTGCAACATAACAATAGCTCAAAATTGGGATCCTTAGAGAAGAAGAGAGCTCACCCTTTTAAAGGTGTATAGACAGTTGAGATCAAGATCAAGAAATGAGTGATCAAGTTGACTTTTGGCATGATTCATGTGCAAGATCATTTCCACCAATAGAATTCAGTTGAATTTTCATGTGAGACAAAGTCTTTTAAAAAAAAAAGTTGTAAATAGGGAAAAGACTTTGTGTGCACATTATAGTGGGTTGGAAGAATGGGGTCTTTTATTTAATTAAAATGGGACATGTTCTTTTAATCAAATATGGACTTAGGATATAGTGGTCAAACTATAGGATACAATCTAATATATTAATTTTTAGAGATTTGACCTAGGCAAATAATTAAATAATTTAGCCAAAATGCTAAGAAGGGGGCTAACAGTGTAAGTGGCCATTTTTAGGTAATTACAACTATGAAATAGAAGACTTTTTTACCAAATTGCTAATTTATACTTTGTGGTCCTCAAAATATGATCTTTTCTTTAGGTGGTTGTCATATTTAATACTAATAAATGATTTGGGCTATCTTACTTTGATGTTACTTAGGTTAAACCACATATAAATATAAGATACGTGGATAAGGGTATTGTTTTCTATTTTGGGGTCTTTCACTAAGTGGCTATTAAAATAAAATACTTAGAAGTTTGTCTAGTGTGATTTTTAGTAGGTCTCTCTAACCAAGTGAAGAGCAGAACATTTATTAATTTTCTATGACATGGTTAGTCTCTTCTAATGCTAACTTGGTGTGTGGCGCAATGTGAGACATTTTTCCTTCTTACACTTGGTTTCATTAATCTTTCTCTTTCAATGTACATTTGTAGATCATCTATCTCTTGCTTTCTTGCATTTGAACAATGACAATGCCCTTTGTTAAGGGCATTTAGTAAATAATTGAAGTACTTGTAGAGTTTGAAGAGTTTATCACTAGAGTTGTACACATAGACTTATTGGGCTTCCTTGTTTTAAGATATTGTACATCTACTATATATCAATAGGTCATCCCTTGAGGTACTTCTAGGTTTTGGGAACTCTTTGTTTCAACAACTTATTGTGCCTACCAAGATTCACCTTGAATAATGCATGCAAAACTTATCATGTAGATATAATGTTGCTATTTTGATTCAAAGTATATGGCCGATGAATATTACAAAATAAAAATCTTGTCTAAGTTTTTGTCATTTATGCAGTTGAGTTGATTCTCATTTGAAAGTAGGCCAGCTTGTTCTTATGGTTACGCAATCATGAGATTTGAAAGATTTATGTGTGATAATTTATATGCACAAAATGGATTTTTTGAGAAGACTACACAAATTCAAGTGAATGCAATAAGAAGATATAAAGTCAATCCACACGATCTTAGGTTTTGCCGAAGCAAGGAAGTTAGTATTGGGTGGGAAACATATTATTTTCATCTCTAGCTTACCTATTTTTGGAAAACTTACTAATAGATTTGATTGCATTAATTAATACTATCCTATGTGTTTCAACATTCATTAAATGACATTTGATGACCTTTATTGATTTTTTGCATATTGCTATAAGAAGGTATATGTTAATACACCCAACCTTTACCAAGATGCTCTTAGCTCGTACCAAAATGAGGCTGTTAGAATCAGGTATGGAAAAAGGTTATTTTGCCTATTTTTTATAAACTTTTCTTAGACAATTGTCATAATTTTTGTTGCATTAATTAGTACCTTTCTCAATGTTTCAACAGTCATTAAATGACATTTGATTGCCTTTATTGATTTTTTTTTGTATTTGCATTCTACAATATTCATCTCCTTGCTTAAGAAGCATATACCTTACATTACGAGATCTAGATGAGACCTCAAGAGGCATTTACATCAATATGAAAGGTGATTCTTTTTTTAAATTTTTTACTATGTGGATATCATTACACAAATCAATCTTGAAGTAAAAATACAACAATACTTAAGACCTCTACTTTTCATATTTTCATAGGTCCACGATAACATTTATAGTTTAAAACATTCTATATAAGAAATGAAATCTCTCTTGCATTGACATTTACCAAATGGATAATTTGTAAATAAGAAATTGTTTCAATTTATGTCAAATTACTATATGTCAAATTACTATTCTTCCCTCCTTATACATTTGCCAAATGAAGCTTGACCGGCATTAACAAATAGAAATAGAAACACATAATATATCTCATGTTGAACAAAGTATTCCTAACTCATGAAAGCTTGGCAACCAACCATGACAATTATTGAAGGATCATATCAGAATATATTATACTTAAAATTAACTTAACACACTCTCTTGCTTTCCCATCTTGAACAGCTGCAGCTCAGCTCTTCTTGTGAGTTCTTTTTCCAAAGGAGCAAGTCTGATCAATTTGTGAGGCTCCCGGAAACACTTTGAAGTTGAAATCTAAAGATGTGAAGTAAAAACGTCACAGGAAGAAGGGATTTTGCAGATGTATCTTGAACATGAATGATATGTAGAGCCAAGTAGAATCGAAGAGGTAATGGGTTTAGTAAGATGAAGCAGAAGCAGATCAACTGCTTCTTTTCCCTCAAATCTATACAACAAAATAAGCATATTCAGTATTCCTCAGCTGCTGCACAATCCCATCAAGTTGAATCGGGCAACTCGAATAATGTATTAACTAATAGCACGCAGGGGAGAATTGAAGTGGACTTTTGTACAAGCAGGAAAGCTCTTGAAGAAGGGAGAAGTCTGCACGCTGCCATTGTTAAAGCAGGTTTCGAGTTGGACATCATTTGGCAAAACCATATTATCAACGTGTATAACAAATGCAGCAGAATAGGAGATGCACGCAAAGTGTTTGACAGAATGCCTGAGAAAAATTTGGTGTCTTGGTCAGCAATGGTTACAGGATATACTCAGAATGGATGTAATGAGGAAGCTGTAAAGGCGTTTCGTGAAATGAAGCGAGAGGGTATAAATCCAAGTGAGTTCGCTTACGCGAGCGTTAGTAAGGCATGCGCAAGTCTTGCAATTGCTGAAGAGGGTGATGAAATTCATGCTCAAGCGATCAAAACTGGATATAACTTGAATGTATTTGTGGGTAGTGCACTTGTTGACATGTATGCTAAATGTGGAATCATGGAGAATGCAAGAAAGCTGTTTGATAGAATGCCTCAACGAAATGTTGTTTCGTGGACGGGGGTAATTGCTGGATATATGCAAGCCAGAAATGAGACAGAGGTGCTGAGCCTATTTTCGCAAATGCAGCAGGGTGGAACGAAGCCAAACCATTTTACAAGCTCTTGTGTTCTTAGTGCTTGTGCCGACCTACAAGCTTTGGAACAGGGAAAACAGGTACACAGTGATGTTATAAAATCTGGACTAGTGTTGGATATTTTTGTTGGGAACTCTCTTATTGACATGTATTCAAAATGCACTAGGTTAGAAGATGCACGGCAAGTATTCGAGCTGATGTCTGAACAAGATGCCATCTCGTGGAATGCAATGCTTTCTGCCTATTCTCAGAACAATCAAGGGGAGGAAGCCATGAAAATGTTTCAAAGGATGCAGCGGGCAATAGTGAAGCAAGACGGAATCAGATTTTCTGCTGTTCTGGGGGCTTGTGCGAGTTTAGCAGCTTTGGGATATGGCAAGCAAATTCATTCCCTTGTCGTTAAAAGTGGCTTTGAATCAGACCTGTATGCTGGGAACGCCCTTGTTGACATGTATGCAAAATGTGGGGAAGTAGAAGATGCATGCCAAGTATTTAACATAATGCAAGAACATGACGTGGTCTCATGGAATGCAGTCATTTTAGGATGTGCACAGCATGGGCACGGGAAGAAAGCAATTCAACTTTTTGGACAAATGCAAGAAGCGGGCATCAAGCCGGATCATGTGACCTTTATCTCAGTGCTTTCTGCATGTAATCATTCAGGCCTAGTGGATGAAGGTCGTCGTTACTTTAACTCCATGACTAAACAATATGGCATTGCACGAAGAATAGAGCACTATGCTTGCATGGTCGATCTTCTTGGCAGAGCAAGGCACTTAGATGAAGCCTACAATCTGATAGTCTCAATGCCCTTTGAAGCCGATAGTCGCATGTGGGGACATTTGATTGGAGCTTGCAGAATCCACAGAAATATAGAGCTTGGAATAATTGCTGCAGAATGTCTATTACAATTGGAGCCACAGAATGCTGGTATACGTGTGTTGCTTTCGAACATATATGCTGAAGCTGGCAGGTGGGATGATGTAAGAAAAGTGCGAAAAATGATGAAAGACACAAAGGTTGTAAAGGAACCAGGACAAAGCTGGATTGAGATCAAGGAATCAGTGCATGTATTCTATGCAGAAGACCAATCATTCTTGCAAACAGAAAAAAATAATACAATGTTGAAGAGATTTTTGGACAGATAAGGACAGAGGGCTATGATCCAGACACAGATTTGATCTAAGAAAAGAAGTTTAAAAGAGGTAAAATGTGCAAACAGCGAAGTATATGACAGGATTCTCATTGCTTAAATGTATGAAGATGATGTTTAAACTTATCTGATATGCTCCGGTCTAAGATTGAGAAGCCTGATTTCTAATGGGGTTCTCCATTCTAAGGATGTTATACACAGTTGTATGTTATTGAATTGGCCCACATTCTGTTACTTGTGATTTCAGTTGTCATCTTGAAGAATTTGCAGGACAGTGATCAAATTTCCAGGGTGGCCTTAACTCGTGACTGACCATTCAATCCTTGCCACAAAAACTCTGTTTTGCATTTTTAAAGTCACCTCCCTTTTCAAAGTGGAATTAGAGTTTATACTTTTGCTGGCCAGAAACCCTTTTAAAGGGCATTGTATGATATAAGTTTAACCCATGTGCAAAACATTTGTGGAGGTCCAAAATTCTACGGAATCCTTGTTGATTCATTAAAATATGAAGCAGTTGCAGGTTTCAGTGATTAATATCCGTAGGATCTGCAGGTTTCTGTAAAATCGAATTGGATTTTTTTCGCAGTTTGTTCTATTGACAAATCAATTTTTGGTTCAGATTTGGTATTACTTCAGTCTGTTCATGTTGTATTTTAAAATCTTCATCTTTCCAGATAGCATCTAAATAGGCCGATTCTTCTTCTTGATGAGGTCATGTATGATTGTCCTAATTTTCAATTTCATTTTGGCACATTGATAAAATTAATTTAGGTTTAAAAATGGATTTTGCCTCTTCGTTGAGCTTAGGTAGCATTCTTTATCTTGGACACATGGTCCCAATCTCATCCTTCTTATGAACCATAAGCATTGGGATGGGACAAATTATATTCGCCTCCAACATCTCCTATTCCAATTTATTGATCCCATTTTTAGCATTTGATGAATTATATTTGCAGGCGGTTCCCAAGTAGGACTTGAATGGCATGATCAGGATCTCTTTATTCTTGTAACTTAGCCCAAAAAGTATTGAATCCTGATAAATTACTGAATAGAAACAGAGCACAGATAACAACAGAAAAACAGGGCATAACAGAGTAACAGCAAAACAGCAGAACAAAGGAGCAGCTGAACAAAAAGACAAAGTTAATATAATAAAGAAATAGTAAAGCCACAGTTTTATTCAATAATCACTACTGAGTTTGTTAAATACATGAGACAAGAGGCTGGGTATTTATAAGCATAGTGCAGACCTCTGGAAAGTTCTTGTAAGCTATGGTGGAGATATGGAGAAATTTGGATAGTTCAGATGTTTCTGGACTATATATTAAATACTCAACTACCACATTCTGAATACTCAACTACAAAGAAATAAATAAACATTATCTATTCTAAAACTCCCCCATAATGTTTATTTTGAGGGGATAGGAACATCCTTGAATTGTAATAGATTTCTAAATTTAGTAAATTTTACAATAGACAATGCTTTTGTAAATATATCAGCAATTTGATCTTCTGTTTCACAAAAATGAAGCTCTACCTTTTGACTTTAAATTAGATCTCGAACAAAATGATGATGTACTTCTATATGCTTGGACCTTGCATGATATACCGGATTTTTTGCTAGCTTGATAGTACTTTGGTTGTCACAAAATATTGTAGTTGGAGAGTTTTGTGGATGGTGCAATTCTTCAAGTAATTGCCTAGGCCACAATGCTTCTTGAGATGCCTTTGATGAACCAATATATTCATCTTTTGTAGATGAAAGTGATACCGTTGATTGCTTCTTGCTGCTCCATGCAATCGGTCCTGATCCAAGATGGAAGATATATCCTAAAATTGACTTTCTATCATCTATGTAACCTGCATAATCAAAATCTGTAAATCCAACTAAAATAGGCTCCCCTCCATATTTGTATTCAATGCCAAGCTGGTAAGTGCACTTAATGTATCTTAATATTCTTTTGGCTGCTTTCTAATGTTCAATGTGTGGATCTGCCATGTACCTGGATACAATGCCAATCACGTATGCAATATCTGGTCTAGTTATGATAAGATACAAAAGATTTCCAACAAGCTACCTATACAATTTTCCATCCACCTTCCTTTGAGTAGAGTTAGCACTCAACTTTAATCCTACTTCACATGGTGTTTTAGATGGTTTACAATCACTCATATTAAATTTCTTAAGTACATCAAGAGCATACTTAGTTTGAGAAAGCATGATCTTTCCTTCTTCTTGCCATACTTACATACCCAAAAAATAGTGCATTAGTCCTTAATTAGTTATTTTGAAAACTTGTTTGAGTTGATCCTTTGTTATCTCAATATTTGTGTGTGATCTTCTATAATAATCAAGTCATCCACGTACAATACAATAATAACAACTTTATCATCACTATATTTCACATACACATCTGGATCAGCATTACTTCTTTTAAATACAACATCTAGAAAGTACTTATTTATTTTTGAGTACCATTCCCTTGGTGCTTGCTTAAGACCATAGAGTGATTTTCTTAATCTACACACCAATTTTTCTTCACCATATTTAATAAATCCAGGTTGTTGTTGCATGTAAATTTCTTCTTTTAAATCACCATGCAAAAATGCACTTTTTACATCCATTTGAAATTTTTTCCAACCAAACTTTGTAGCTAAAGAAACTATTGTACGAATGGAAGTCATCTTAGCTACTGGAGCAAAGGTTTTAGTATAGTCTATACCTTTTTTTTGTGAGAAGCCTTTAGCCACTAACCTTGCTTTGTATTTTTCAATAGCTCCATCTAATGTGAACTTGGTTCTATAGGTCCACTTGCAACCAACCACATTTTTGCTTTTTGGAAGTGTTGTTAGTACCCATGTTCCATTTTTTTATCAAAGAATTGTATTATTCTTGCATAGCCACTTCCCGTTCATCTTTTCCCTTTGCTTCTTCATACGTGCTTGGAGTGTCAACCTGCATCACCTTGGTCATAAGAGCATAGTTAGCAAATATATTTCTAAGACCTTCTTGATAAATTTCTTGGATGCTTCTAAATTTCCTTGGATTTTCATTATCACTTTCACTTGATTCTTCAACTTGAGTCTCTTCCCTTGTAGTAGTTTACACACCTTGACTTTGACCATTGTTAGAAGTAGAATTTTCTTCATCAACCAAAATTGGAAGGAAAGATAATGTTGGAGAGTTATCATTCTTGACATCTTCATCAAACCATACACTTCTTTTATCATAGATTTTATTTGTTTTGGGATTGTATAACCTATATCCTTTTGATTCCTTACTATATCCAACCATTATGCACTTCTCACTCTTCCTTTCAAGTTTGCTCCTCCTTTCATCAGGAATGTGAGTATATGCATTGCAACCAAAAATTCTAAAATGAGATACTGTAGGTTTTCTTCCACTCCATGCCTCTTCTGGTGTTATGTTCAAATCCAAGTTAGTAGATGTTCTATTCAAGATATATACAACAGTATGAACTACTTCAGCCCAAAATTTAGCTTCTAGATTTCTAGAATGAAGCATACACCTAGCCATTTCTAATATAGTTCTATTTTTCTTTTCAACAACCCCATTTTGTTGGGGTGAATAAGAGAGAGTTGATTCCTTCTTTATACCATGTTCTTTACAAAAATCTAAAAAAGCCTTGTTCATGTATTCACTCCCTTTATTAGTTCTTATTATCTTTAAACACTTTCCATTTTGTTTTTCAGTCAAAGCTTTAAACTCCTTAAACTTTTGAAACACTTCATCTTTCTTTTGTAGAAAATACACCCAAATTCTTCTACTATAATCATCTATAAAGGTGAGAGCATACCTTGATCCTCCAACTGAAGGTGTTTTAAAAGGACCCATTACATCACTATGAACCAAATGTAGAGGAGTTTTTTCTCTCCATGATTTACCTTGAGGGAAACTTTCCACATGCTGTTTTCCCATTACACATCCTTCACATACCTTGGGACTTAATGATATCTTTGGAAGCCCATGCACCATTTGTAATCTCTTCATAAGCTTGAGACTTTGAAAATTGACATGCCCCAAATGCTCGTGCCATAACTTGCTTATATCATCATATTCAACAATAGACACATATGTTTATCTCCACATTTAGAAGTAAATTCTTGAAACTTATATAATCCATTCTTCATTTTACCAATTGCAATAACCTTATAATTATCATTGGTATCCTTGATTAAGCACTTATCATTATAGAATTCTATTTTATGTCCTTGACTTGCAATTTGAGATACTGAAAGTAGATTTTTTTAAATTTAGGGACTAACTCTACATTTTTGAACAGACCATTATCAACTTTGACATCACCAGTCCCTTTAACTTCTAAAGCACTATTATCCCCCAAATATATTTTCTCTATATTATTTTGACTTATTGATTCAAATTGATTCTCATTATAAGACATGTATTGTGTAGCACCATAATCAATAACCCAATCATCTTTGGAAGTATTATTTTCTTTAAGTGCAACACAAAATGCATTTCTTTTTGAATCACCAAATTTTGGAGAATTATTTATCTTTTGTTTTTCTGTATCTCTTTTCTTCTTGAAACATTCATTTGCCTTATGACCCATTTTACCACAATAATGACATTTCCATTTACTTCTGTTATGATTTATAGATGAAACACTCTTATTTTCATACTTCCAATTTCTTTCTTTAGATTGATTATCTTGTGACTTCTTATTATATTATTTTCCTTTCATTACAAATGCTTGAGATTCACCATCATATGACTCTTTTTCTTTAACTTGTCTTTTCTCTTCTTGAACTAACTTAGCACACAATTCTTTAGATTTAATACTTTTTAATTTATTTGCAATATCTAAACCCCTTATAAATGAGTGATAAGATCCTGGAAGACTTTGTAATATAATTTGCACAAAATCTTTATCATCTATATCTTTTCCAAGAGAAGCAAGCTCATTTTTTTCCCCTTTAATTTACTTAAATGTGGAACTATCTCTTTTGAGCTTGATAATTTCACATTATACAACTCAGTAGCGAGAGATAAAATCCATACATCACTTGAATTTTAATATAGATCCTTCAAAATCTCTCATACTTTGACTCCACTTCTCTCATTACAAACTTCCTAAAAAACCTCTTCTGCAAGTGTAAGCTTGATTAGTGTTGCTTCCTTCTTGTCCCTTTTATCCCAATTATCTTGATCCTTTCCTGGATTTGTAGGATTCTATTCATTACTAGTCACAATATCATAATAATTTTGAAGAGTTAGAGTGATTTCAACATGAGATACCCAATCATAGTAATTTTTTCCATTTAATTTAATTATGGGCAGAATAACACCAAGTGATTCCATTATCAAATTCTCTTCTTTTTGGATGAGAATGAAAGAGATTTCAAAAAAACTTTAATGCCCAGATTGATATCGAAAACCTCTCACCAATTTGTTGAACAAAGTCTCTTTTATTTTGCTATTGTATTTATCTTTTTGCCACAAGAATTGATAATACTGCTCACTCCTAGATTTCAGCCTACAAGTAAAAGATTTAGCCAAAAAAAATTCATAACCCAAAGAGCAAAGAAAGCTTTGATACCATGATAAATTACTGAATGAAAACAAAGCACATATAACAACAGAAAAACAAGGCATAACAGAGTAACAACAAAACAACAGAACAAAGGAGCAGCTGAACAAAGAGACAAAGTTAATATAATAGAGAAACAGTAAAACCATAGTATTATTCAATAATCACTACTAAGTTTGTTACATACATGGGACAAGAGGCTAGGTATTTATAAGCATACTGCAGACCTCTGGAAAGTTCTTGTAAGCTACGGTGGAGATATGGACAAATCTGGATAGTTTAGGATGTTTCTAGATTATATATTAAATACTCAACTACCACATTCTAAATACTCAAATATAAAGAAATAAATAAACATTATTTATTCTAACAAATCCTCATCTACAATTTGCTTGAAATTTGACATTCTAAGAAACTTTGACTCTTGTCCTTCCAATGAAAATAATTGTGCTACAAACCGAATCTTTTTGTTTCATGAACTTGCCTGATACCATCTATGGGGACTTTGTGTAATGATGGTATCATAAAATTTTAATGAGTCATTTGTGTGTTTTCATTAAGAGGAAGCAATATTTGAGCATCTAGAACCTTCCTAGGTAGCATAAAATTGCCTATTTAAGAAAGACCCGAACATTGTCTAAAAGCTCAAGGTGATAGTTCACAACTTGTTTTGCATATTACTATAATGAAGGCACCCATGTGGGTTTGCATATTGTACTTGTGAATTCTGTAATTCTGCAATTGTGGCAATAATAAGAAGTCCATATTTTATTCTCGCATTTTTCATTGTTTATTTGTTTATATTATGTGTTATGGTATTAAGGGGAGCACCCTTCATCAAAGTCTAACCTAGAATACAATATTTACAATTAGGAACTCATAAATGACTCAATAAAGGATAATGTGAGCTATAGCTGATTAGTGCATATCCACTACAATCATTACAACACTACTATAATGTCCCCTTTTGGGACATTCATTTATTTCCTTGTTTTCATCCTTTTGAGTTTTATAAACTTTCTATCTGATGATACCTTTTCATAGTTTATTCTATATATATATATATAGTAAGAGTCACGTCTTCTATTTATGTATGATAATATATATTATATATATTAATTTATATTTATATTTATATACTTTAATAATCATTTTAGTATTTTTTTTTTTAAAGAGGGGTAAACGCTTTGACCTGGAGCTATGAACCAGTGAGGCCACAAACAGGGGACCTCATCCTCATTAATTTTGAACCTTGATGGCAAGGATAACAACTCAACAACTTAACCATCACAACATGCCACTATTGGCAATCATTTTAGTATTATAAACTTTTATATATTATACTTATTTATTATTAAGGTTATATGTCAAAACGGGGATATCACAACTACCTAGAATTAGTGAGCCTATGGTGTACTTTTATATGTTTGTATTCTTTTGGACCTTATAATGGCCATGGATTTTCTGGTATTTGTTTGAGAAAAACAAAGCACAAAAACCTGATAGGCTAGAGCCATGCCCAATGCAGACACATTCCCAAAGTATTACATTTTCTCTTAAGTGAAAACTCCTCAAGGCTCAATTTGTAGTTGTAGTCCAAGGACTCCATAGATCATAAAAGCTACACAATATATACAATATCCCTTAGATTCAATAGGAACGGTTCCAATTCATTGAATTTTCTTACAAACCTAGTTATGGTTTATTTTAAAAGGTTTTGGTGCATTTAATACTCTATAAAACTATAAGAAAAACTAAAAGCTTAACTCCATGGGCCAATGCAACCTAAGGTCTTCCAAGAAAAATTCTTACATAACATTTATTCCTCTATAGACAATATGCCTGTTTGCATAGTTACAACACAACTTGCAACAACTTTTAAAAATTGGTGACATTCCCCCTCCATGCTTCAAAATGGTCTCTTATAAGCATTGTAAAACTATCCTAAGGAAATAAAAAAATGTAATTGCTGTAAAAATGCTATTTAAATTTTATTTTGGAGTTACAGTCAAATGTGGTTTCCATTTCTTTAGCTGATAGGCTATTATTGTTGAGAACTGATTGGTTTTGTCATTGTCATATGCCTGATTTTTAAATCAGTGGTTGTAACTATTCCTTGATGGAAAAAGTAAACAATTTTCAGTAGGTTAGGAAAGAATATTTAACACACCAAAAATTTATTTCAATTTGGTACTCATCTGATGGATTTTGCAATTAAAATTATTACCAATCACATGGTTACCTTCCTCGAGATATGCCTCACCAAGAAATAATGTCGTTCTCATCATTTTATCTATCAAGTTTTCACTTTCAGTCTTTTGTTGCAGTGCATTGTATGCATTTAATTTGGGTAGTTTGTTTTAAATATATTGTTGTCCATCAACTTGTATGGAAAGTGATGAAAGCCTACAAATCTATGAGGATTTCAAGTATGCCCACAGGGGAAAAAAAAATCATGTAGAAAAACATTCATGAAGAGTTGGTTTGGGAGATGATGAAAAATCTCTAAGAAGATATCATTCAGAGCCCGTCACATGAAGAAGCAACTGTGGATCTAATCAAATATGTGAGAAGTTTGGAGGCAATGGAGATAGAGTTGAATCTATGTCTAAAGAGGAATTGAGAAAGGTTGAATGTGGAGATAATGTTTTCCATGAGGATATAGACAATATTTTGTGGGTCTACGAGTGATAGGGGTTTTCCATGCAACTCGAATTTTTCTCAAACTGTAAGCGATGATTGATTCAAGTTGGCAACCTGATCACAAGCATCATCATTGGATGGTGGAAAAAAAAAAGTGTAACATTGCAACGAATAAAAAGGAATACAACTTTTAGAGTATCTACGCCATGCAGGGCGAGTAAAAATTCTGAAGCCATCCAGGTTGAACAAAAAAACTAAGAAAACTCATAAAGAAAAAAAAAGTATTTTCCCAACAACTTAGACAATAGTGTGGAGGTCCACTCTTCCTTGAGGAATTGGGTGACATTCTTTTAATCTTCACAGGCTTCGGCTTAGTCCTAGTAAACTTATCATGCAAGGCACAAAGGGTCTGTTGGTTCCCAAAACCATAGATTGGAAATCGAAGACCCTACCACTTCTCTGATAGGATTCCACAATCAGTTCTAGCCAACAAATGAGAATCACCTTGATTCCCTACACTTCAGGCTCCACTACACCTAGGTGAGTAGTCCTTCTCCTTGAACTTGATTACTTGGTTCAAAGCTTTTCGAAAGTGAATTTAAGCTTTGGAGTTCCTCCTTGAACTCAATTAAAATGAAACTAAATGCTTAGTGTTTGAATTGAATAAATTGTATAAGGTTTGATAATAGATTTGAGCTTTGCAAGAAGGAAGTTATAGATTTTTTGACTTCATAATTAAAATATCAGTGCCTTTACTCATTCAGGCAATAGAGAAAACTTTAGTGTAGATTTTCACATACAATTTTATAATGTTCTATACGCTTATACTGCCAACAATTAAATAATCAAGATGTGACTAGTCAAATATATATATGCAATCTTAAATTAGTCCATATTGAACTTAAACTCCTCTAGTAGGGAGACAAACTAGACACAAATATGGAAATAATTTGATATTTCACAATATCTACGATGATCAAGTTTAAGATGCTAAATGACTGTGTCCACTTATCTGACATTTACATTGCACACAAAATTCAAAAAATAATTACAGAGGACAAATCATCTGCAGTTTAAATCATCATGTTTATTTTATTATTAAAAGAAAATATATGAATTTATATTACAAAGTCATTTTAAGCTCCTTATCCCTCCATACAAATATATAATACTTCTTTGTAGAATGTTTTTTCAATGTCTTGTTCTTTTTGATATTTTGAATGTCTTCCTTATATATCTTACAAATTTGAAAAACACGTCTCTTTAAATTTTAATGTATGTGTCCCTTCATTAAATAATCTTTAGTCATAACTTTACATATTTTTAATTGCATCACTCGAAAACATTTTTAAATTGTTTTCGAGATTATTTTTAAACAAACATCTTTAACAACGATGATATGGCATATAATCTTTAATCTCCAAAATTATGGACTTATAATCTGGGGCTTTTAATAACTTAAAACATTTTAATGCTAAAATGCTTCGAATCTAATTAAGGTTGACCACATCTGCTTTTATTTGTTCAACATGACACATGAATTTCGTTCTCCAAAGCCACGATATTTTTGAAAAATATTTTTGTCAATAAATATTTCATTGGGATAGATATGTTCTGTGCTCGCATAGTGTTCATATTGCATGCTTTCATGACTAAACATAGTGTTTTAGCATGATTAAAAGACACAATCCATCATCGGGCGATACTATGGAGCAACTTTCATAGGTTCCAATGTATCATCTCTAGTGATATTTGTAATGTTAGAGTAAAGGGTTAATTTAATTTAATTTATTAAATTACCTTTACTCCCTTCTTAAGATTTACCTTTATACACTTGCATTTCCATTTAATAATTAAATAGTAATTATCAAATGTCATTTACCTTTTAGGGTTTCCCTTTTAGGTTTTATGATTTCCTTCTATAAGGATCGATCAATTGTAAATTTCATTTTTTTCTTTTCAATTTGATAATATAATTTTTTCATATTCTCAAAGAAAAATCATTGCCTCTTCTTTGTCTTTTCTTCTTTGTGATAGGCTTTTGCATGCATGCATTCTTTAGGTTTTGTGGATTTGTATTACTCAAATCTTTCATGGTATTAGAGGTAGATCTGATATAGCTTGTTCAATTTTTGAAGAAAGCGAGAATGAGGATTTTTTGAATAGATTTGGCTATTTTCAAGTTTTTTTTTTGTGAAAATAGAGGGGCCTCTAAATTTTAGAGCACTATAAGGCCAAACAGAGCTTAGGGTTGGCTTCAGAAGACATAAAAACCCTATTTTCATATTGAATTTGTCAATTTTGGACATTGGGAAAATCTGAGACAATTTGTTTTTGCCTACTAGGGTCATATGACCCTTGACACACATTACGATGCAATTTTTAAAAAAAAATTAAAAATTAAAAACACATTATAAAAGCATGTAGCCCTCCAGTCGCCACTGCCACTGATGTTCTCCACCTGTGCACCACCACTCCCACCTCTACCCACACTCTACTCGACCTCCACCACCTAGCCTATGGTCATATGGGGGGTGGGGGCTATTTCTCTAGCCCCATTCAATTGTTTTGTGGGGGTTTGCAATTTTTTTGCTATCTAGAGGTCCTAGCAGTTTTTTGGCTCTAACTTGAGCATACAGAGTCATTTTTTGGAAAACAAAATATCATTGGAAAACTGATTTCGAGATAGACACAATGGTGAAGGTGTTTTTTAGATTTTTTCTAGTTTGATACCTATTTTTTTGCAGTTTGATACCTATTTTTTTGCTCAAAGTCAGATGATATTTTCTATCTTTTGGGGGCATTTTCTAGCTTCATTTTCTGATCTGAAAGAAGCGTCGGCAAGCTCTTTTCGAGCACTATCAAGATTCTCTTCCATTTTCATCAGTAATTTTCAAAGGTACATGTGATTCTCAAATTGAATCTTATTTTCTCTTTTCTTGTATACACATTCATTCTAGCAGTTGGGGTTTGGTTTTTTGCATTGTGGGGGGTGTTTTGTATTATTATTTCTGTTATTTCCATCAGTAAATGAATTTTTTTTTCTAAAATAATGGTTGAGACCTCTTCTTGTCTAAAACTTATGACCCTTCATAACTATCACACATAGAAGTCCTTGATGACACAAATTCTCTGGTCAAAAGGGTTGTGGTCTTGTTTAGAGCAGTACAACTAGTTCTATAGAGGCCTTTTGAGATCATGCAACATAGGAACTAGATGGATGAGGCAATGGGGTTGATTTATTTACAAGTATCCAATAATATATAGTTTCATCTTGATGGGTGCAATACCCCTCTAGCTATGTGGACCAAGCTTGCTGGTTTGTTTGGTATAGTGAATAAGTTTAGGGCACTTCAGATTGAGGCATAACTTACCTCTCTTGTACCAAATTATTTTCCTTCCATTGAGGAATTCTTGATGAAGTTCAAACAACAAAGATCTTTATTGCAAGGCTATGGGAAAACCAAGACAGACTTTGAGAGCATTTACTTGATTATTTCTAAGTATCATGGAAACTTTCAGATTTTTGCTTCTACCTTCCTTTCCACCATGGGTTCTTTAGGTACTATATTTACCATGCCATCCTTCAAGGTTTTTTGTGGTCATTTGACTTTAGAGCAAGCTAAGCTTTCTTAGTTGGATTCTCTCATAGGTTCATAGACTTATGTGTTGGTAGCTCAGCCATCTTCTGCGAAGGAGAAGAAACAAAAGTCACATCCTACAGAGTCTCAGATTGATTCTAGCCCTCACATCTCATTAGGTCCACCTCCTCCTAATGGAGATAAATCAAAACCAGATAGACTGAAGTGTCTTTATTGTAATAAGCTCAATCATGATGAGTCACATTACTATGAGAAGAAGTTAGATGGCTATATGAAATAGGTTTTAGATTTGACAACTCTCTTTTAGAAGAGCAACATTGATATTCCTTCTACTTCTCATAGATCTTCTCCATCATCATCTTTTCAGTTAGATTGTAAAGACACAAGAATGGGTCATGTGCTATGTGAAACTACTACTTCAAATTCTTCTAGATGGTTACTAGATTTAGGTGCTTCACACCATATCACATCTTCTCAGGATTTGTTGTCTTCTTTTGAGGCTTCTCCTACTCGACACTTTTTTTGATGGGGAACAACACTGTTATGACTATATGTGGAAAAAGGTTCTATTGACATTGATGATGGTACATTTCATGATGCACTATGTGTTCCATCTTTGTCCTCTAACCTTCTCTATATTCATCATATTACACACAATGGGATAGGGAAGACAATTGAGTTTGCACAAGATTCAGTGCACATCAGAGATAGTGAGACATGAAATATTGTTGCTATAGGGATAGTTGATCATTCATCCAACTTAAACTCTTTCTCTCATTTTGGTCCACCATCTCTACTATCAGAGACTTACTCTCCTTCTTCATGAGAGACTATTGAGGTGAAGTCGGGTCACTTGAACTTATGTGTTATTCTAAAGACCAGTGTTGTGACTTCTACACCTGTACCTCCTATTCAAATTCCATCTATTGCACAAGATTACTCTTCAACATTACCTACCATTGCAACTCCAATCATTGAGCCACCTAGTGTGGTTGTTGAGGATATATTAGAGGACACACATCTCCTCTTAGATGAGAGATTCAACACACCTATTATCCCACGTCCATTGGAGATTCCATTTCAAGGTTATCATGCATTCTCCTTTGAGCATCAACTAGGACTTTTAGCTTCACCTTACATTCAGGGGTTTCATCCTCCTTGTCTAGTGCCTTTGTTTCTTACAGATTGGAGCCACATTGGTTTGTTCATCGATACATGTTCTACCATTCTGAGGGGGCTATGGAGTCTCAAGCCTCTATCATAAGGAGTTTCATTGCACTTATGGTTTTGAGAGTCTCTTGAGACATACCAATTGTACTTTTTCTTTCTTTCTCATTTTGGAGTAGGGTTTTCCCTATTTCTTCATTTCATATAGATTTGGTTGTGATTGGGTACCTCATCAGGCCTTGTTGTTGGAATCCAAGTTTTCTTTTAGCATTCTAGTTTCCTTGTTTTTTTATGCATTGTTTGTGTTGCATTGCTGCTCATCTTAATGGGAGTGTCAGAGTAAAGGGTTAATTTCATTTCATTTATTAAATTACCTTTACTCCCTTCCTAAGATTCCTCTTTATGCACTTGTATTTCCATTTAATAATTAAACAGTAATTATTAAATGTCATTTACCTCTCAGGGATTCCCTTTTAGGTTTTATGACCTCCTTCTATAAGTATTCATAAATTGTTAATTTCATTTTTTTTCTTTTTGGTCTAATAATATAATTGTCCATATTCTCAACGAAAAACCTTTGTCTATTCTTTGTCTTTCCTTATCTATGACAAGTTTTTGCATGCAGGTGTTCTTTAGGTTTTGTAAATGTGTATTGCTCAAATCCTTCTCGTAACTTAATCGATATTACAATGACATAAATCTTGTGTTGCTTTCACAATGTCCAAATAAATATTGAAACCTAAAGTGACATGATTTATAACAAAATCATTTTTCTCAAACTCGAAATATGATTATTCACAAACCTCCACCCATAAAGACTATATATTCTTTATTATCAGAGGAGTGATGTAAGATACTTGAATGAACACTAGGGTGTTTGAATGTTTAATGGAAATTTTAGGTGTATGATAGATTCACTTCTTCCACAATAGGCTCTTGTAGTCAATTGTATATTTTTGTCTATTTGACAATATGAATTTTTTTTTATTTCAAATATACTTACTATCACCCACATCCATATTGTTAGACTAATAAAGTTTTTTCTTATTAATTGAATCATATTGACTTAAGTATTAAGTCACTTATTATCTCTAGTTTACTTAAGCTAAACTTTGAGCATATAATAATTAATTCTTTTATTAATTATTATCATGCAACCTAGGCTTTACCTTTTAGGGTTTTGATATCTTTTATAAGGATTGATCTCTTTGTAATAATTGATTCACTTTTGATAATAGCAATTTCTCTTTTTGCTTATCAAGAATGTCTCATCTATGGATTTTGAAATTCTAGCCTCCATAGCATTTGCTTCTCTCTTTCTATGATAGGTGGTTGCATGTGGGTGATTGTTGGGAGTTGTGGGGTTGATCTTTCATAAACTCCAAAACTTCATGCCCCTGTTCTATTTATGAGACAGTTGGCTTGGCTTTTAGATCCATGTTTTTTCTTTCAAAGGGTTTCATTTTTCAGAGTTCTTTTTGTATTGGATCTGGGGTCACCTTTTTTTTGGTGCACTTTGAGCCCAAACAAATCTCACAGTTAATCTCTGAGCACCCAAATGGCCCTATTTTCATATAAAATTTGTCCAATTTGGACATAGTTGAAATTTGAGGCAAAAAATATATTGCTCCCAGATTGGGCATGTTTCCTGAGGTGGTGATATAAAGATTTCTTGACATGGAAATCAAGATTTTTCAATGCATATATCCTTTTTTGGCACAAAAATCAAGATTTTTTGACATGCAAATAAAAAAATTGGTACAAAAATCGATATTTTTGGCACACAAATCAAAAAAATTTAGTACCTAAATCAAGATTTTTGGCAAAAAATAAAGATTTTTTAGCACACAAAAATCAAGATTTTTGGCACAAAAATTGAGATTTTTTTGACATAAAAATCAAGGTAATTTTGGAACAAAATTGACACGTTTCTTGAGGTAATTTTGGTATTGGTGGATGGGCATTTTGGCATGGATCTAGATGCAATAAATATTTTTATTTTTCCCTTCTAGCTCTATTTCAACCTACATGTTTTTTTTTTGTCATAACTTGCTCATTCAAACTCCATTTTTCACAAACGAGATAGCGTCAAAAAGCTGGTTTTGAGCCTATTGTTATGCTATAGTTTATTTAGACTTTTGATGCTTTTTAGTTTCCAATTCATGTAGTCAAATTAAAATGTTCTATTTTTCACTTTGGGAGACATATCTTGTGATATTCTATTTTCCAGATTTTGCTCCAAGCACGTCCCATTTAGTTTTTTGTTTTTTTACATTATAATGGATATCTTGGTTGTTTTAGACCCGGAGATCGATTTTGTTGCTTCAAATGATTTTTCATGGGTTGTACTATCTCTTGTATCAACCTTATGTCTCTTTTGATCTTTGTTAACATCCTTTTGTAGTACTTTTGTAAACACACTGAGATAAAATGTCACTCTATTGCATTTCACATCTTTATGTTTTGTTGTACTCACACTACATTATAAAGTGCCTTGGGAGTTTCATGTTGGTCATATTTTCCATCTTCCTTTGTCAAGTGAGTGTTCCTTCCACAACATTAGCCTCATCATGTGTCAATGACACGTGTCTTTACAGGTGTTTATACTTCTTTTACACTCTCGATGTTCCTGGTTCATTTTTAAAATTTTTTTTCTACAAGAGATATTGCATTCAGTTTCAGTGTTCATGTCTTATCTCTCAATAGTATAGGGGGGTTATGTTGGTTCTATTGTTTTATTCAATATTTGATCCTATGTACTAGGCGATTGCAGTGGTTGGATATCTGTGCATTTTGGTGAGATGGATCATTTACCATATAAACATTCTTTCATTCATGTTTTTGGAGGCTATGAAGATACCTTCCATCTTCGATCGATCAACTCTTCAGACTTAGTCTTCTCTACCTAGTCATGTTTTCTACAATCGAGGTTCTTTAGATCAACAATTTGACAGTGTTTGTAGCTTCATGCTTTAGTGGTGTTCTTCATGATCATCTTTTGTTCCTATCTTCTAGGACATTCCCTAGCTTGGAGGCTTCTTTAGTCTTTCACTAGTTTCTTTTTAGCATTCGTTCCATCTCTTTTTGGAGTAAGGTTTTCTCTATTTCTCCTCTTTTCAGAGATTTGATTGTGCTTGGGTACCTTATCAGGCCTTTGTTGTCAGACCCAAATTTATTTTCACTAGTAGTTTCTAGGTTTTTAGCTACTCCCTAAGTTTATCTTAATGCATGGTGTTAGAGTAATAAAGTTTTTTCTTATTAATTAAATCATATTGATTTAATTATTAAGTCACTCATTATCTCTGGTTTACTTAATCCAAACTTTGGGCATATAATAATTAATTCTTTTATTAATTATTATCATGCAACCTAGGCTTTACCTTGTAGGGTTTTGATCTCCTTTGTATAGACTGATCTCTTTGTAATAATTGATTCACTTTTGATAATAGTAATTTCTCTTTTTGCTAATCAAGAATATCTTTCTATGGATTTAGGAATTCCAACCTCCATAGCTTTTACTTCTCTCTTTCTATGATAGGTGTTGCATGTAGGTGATTCTTAGGAGCTATGGGTTTGAACTTTCATCAACTTCACACATACAACTATGCTTTACCCTATCATCATATGTGATTAATACCCAGTATCAATATCAATATCGAGCTTCAAATGATTCACTACATCTCCAGTCTCATGAAGTTTAGCCTTTGAGTTCCTAAGGAATAATAACACTTAGTTTTTGTATAAACTCTATATACATTATTATCTCTGACAATACATTTTTTGATTATGGGTTGTCTTCAATGCTAGTGTCTTGCTTCAATGGTACATACATTCTCCTTTATACGGTTGGGTTCTCTCAAAACATATCAAGTTGTATATGGGTATGTGCAGGATCATGGTGTGCCAAAAAGCGGCGATGTGAAAAAAAAAGAGTTTGAAGATGCCTAAAAGCACTTTAAAATCCGCTCTGACTTTTTTTTACCTATCCAGGAACCAAACCTGGAAGGTTAAGCCGAGCCTTATCAGATATCCGATATCATATCGGGATATCCGATAATATCGGATATTCGATTTTAAATCAAATATCTGACTAATAATTAAAATCATATAATAGTATGATATATTATTTAATATTATTATTATTATTTAATATTAATATTTACTTAATGATATTATTATTATTTTATATAATATTATTATTAAATAATATAATATCATATGAATAATAATAATAATAATAATATTATTATTATTATATTAAATAATAATATTATTAGTATACTAAATAATATATCATATTAATAATAATAATAATATTAAATAATATATCATACTATTATATAATAATAATAATAATAATATTTAATATAATAATAATAATAATTATTATACTATAATATAATAATAATAATAATAATATATTATAATCGTATAATATTATACTATAATAATAATATTATAATGTATTATAATTATAATAACATATTATATTATAATAATATAATTAAGCCGAGAGGCTTTCTATAGTGAGAGCATCTTCAATGTAAACATTTAAGCATTTTGAAAAAATTTGACAGGTAACTGACGGTAAAGATGAAGATGATTGATTGAATAAAACATTTTAAATTCAAGTTGCTGCATAAATATTTCGTCGGTCTCTTCATTGTCTCCTGCACAATTTCAAGTTGTTGCACCAAGTTTGCCAAAGGAGGAAATCTAACAGTCACGTGATGAGTGCTTTGTATTTATAATTTTGGAATCGGACCTATTGTCGGGTGAGCTCAAAATTTTGGAGGAGCAGGAATGGTTGATATTGTATTTATGAGGCTATGGAGTAGGAAATAGAGTACTTAAGAAGCACAGGTAAGCGATGAACAAAAATTATTATCCTCCATTCCTAGATCCAAATCTCACCCTTGGCATAGTACCTCATTCAGATCCAAGAGGTATCACTATACTGATGCAAATAGATGTTAGCGGTCTGCAAGTGCTCCAAGATAGAAATGATTTGTAGTGGAACCATACCCAATGCCTTTGTGGTCAATTTGGGCGACCAGTTGCAGGTTTATCACAATTCATATGATTACAATGTAGAGACTAATATGTTTCTTCAATCCATGATATTATTAGAAATTGAATTGGGTATAAATGACTTGATGATTGACGTTTGGAATGAAATTCTTTGTTTCTTGTCTGGATAATTGATCTCTTTTATTATGATTTCTAATCTATGTGTGATGTGTTTTTCTTAGGGTCTCTAATAACGATTGGCATATGTAGTTTGAAACTATTCTCAAAATCCCCTAGTGTTGAGAACTTCTTCTTGATGGTCTGAATTCGTTTATATTAGGTATTGAGCTAATGAGAGATTCCAGAGCGTTGAGCATAGGGTTGTAACAAATAGTGGTACTTCTCGTATAACCAGTCCTACATTCTATAGTCCTTCGATGGATGCACTCATTGCTCCTGCAGATCAATGGTGGATAAGAAGCATCCTGGCTCAGTACAAAGAATTCACTTACGGGGAATTCTTTGAGATATTCCAGTTGAAAGAATAAACTAATTTGTCTTGCTTTGAAGAAATATTAAACTTTGAGAGAAAAAACTTTTTAATATTTTTTACTGATTATTGTTTAGGATTAAACAATAATATATGCATTCAAACTTTTATTTTATAAAAATAAATAATATTTTATATTTAAGAATATGATTATAAAAAAATTTAATTATAAAATGATATTTTCAAATTGAATACAAAATTATGTTTCAATATGTACTCTATTGGAACTTGAGAAAATAAATTTGCTGCAAAAGTACATATAAATATAAATTTTAGTATTGCTTTTGTGTGTGTGTGTGTGTGTGTGTGTGTGTGTGTGTGTGTGTGTGTGTGTGTGTGTGTGTATAGTACTTATTCATTCCATGTTAAATATTTAATTATAATATAAAATTTAAGTGATTTTAACCTTGAACTTAGGTCTCTAGAAATCTCTCGAACCTTTAACCCTAAACACAACTTAGTCTATTCCTAATCCTACCCTAAAATATTTAATCCTACTCATGCTAAAAACAAGACCCTTCTATTAGAACCCTAATGAAGCCGAGAGGCTTCCTACAGACATGAGGTAGAGATAGGTGGAAAATAGGGGGAAGATATGGTGGGAGCTGGTAGAAATGAAAGGGGAGAGATAAGACAGATGTAGGAAAAGAAGGGAAGATAGATCAAATAGATGAGAAGGAGGAGGAGAATTAGGGTTTGAGAGAGAGAGAGAGAGAGAGAGAGAGAGAGAGAGAGAGAGAGAGAGAGAGAGACGAGAGAGAGAGAGAGAGAGAGAGGAGAGAGAGAGAGAGAGAGAGAAGGAGCAATGGGGTAGACTGATGAGATAGAGACAAATATAATAAATAGGCCATGAAAAATGTGGACATGGTGAGAGAGAGAGGTAGAGCGAGATTAAATAATGAAAGAGATGGTGAGAAAGGGCAGAGGAGACATTGAAAAAGATAAATTATAGAAAGAGAGAGAAGAGGAAGAGGAAAAGATACTAATTAGGGAGAAGAGATGGTGGAGGAGGTGTGTGCATGGCACGTGTGTGCATGTGTGTGTGTGTTTGAGAGAGAGAGAGAGAGAGAGAGAGAGAGAGAGAGAGAGAGAGAGAGAGAGAGAGAGAGAGAGAGAGAGAGAGAGAGAGAGAGAGTGAGAAAGGGGATTTAGTGGAAGCATGAAGTAGACACCAAGAGAGAGGGGATAGGGGAGAGATGGGGTAAATATCATAATTAGGGAATATGCTAGATGGACATGATAATGAAGGAAGGAAGAGAGGATATAGTGATAAGTGGGTGGACGAGGGTGGGGGGGTTAAATAGGAGAATATATGTTGAGAGGAGGGTGGGGAGAGAGGGAAAGAGAGTAATTATGGAGGGAGATATAGTATTATATGTTTGGGAAAGAGAGACGTGTGAGAGAGAATAAGAGACATGATGTAAAAATATATAAGGTATTTAGGAGGAAGCAATGACTAGAGGGGCGGGGAGATGGAAGAAAGATAGAAGGGGGAGTAGAGAGAGATAGAGGTAAATATAGAAAGAGGCCCTAGAGAGAGAGGAGAGAGAGAAGAGAGAGAAGAGAGAGAGAGAGAGATGTGGTAATTAGCAGATGGATGGCAACTATAGTCCAAAAGAGATGGAGACATGATGAGAATAGGGTGAGAGAGAGAGAGAGAGAGAGAGAGAGAGAGAGAGAGGAGAGAGATTTCCTAGAGGTTGACAGACATGGCCTAGGGCTATATGGTAACCAAGAGGAATAGATGGTGAGAGGGGGTGGGATATAAGAGAAAGAGGGAATGGTAGAGGGAATAGGGGAGAGATGGGGTAAATATAATAATTAGGGAATATGATAGATGGACATGGTAATGAAGGAAGGAAGAGAGGATAATAGTGATAAGTGGGTGGATGAGGGTGGGGAGGTTAAATAGGAGAAGATATGTTGAGAGGAGGGTGGGAAGAGAGGGAAAGAGAGTAATTATGGGGGGAGATATATGTATTATATGTTTGGGAAAGAGATATGTGTGAGAGAGTAAGAGACATGATGTAAAGATATATAAGGTATTT